>VZRR01003603.1:367367-570125 GCA_013398015.1 Oreocharis arfaki | reverse complement strand
GGGGTCGCGTCCCCGCGTCCCTGCGGGCGGCTCGGACGCGTCCCCCACCCCGCTCCTCCTGCCCCTGCTTCTCTGCCTCCTCCTCCTCCGCCCTTTAGGAGAGCTTATTTTGCGGTTTGCAGCTCTGTCGTGCAGGTTTTTATTGAAAACCATAAAACAGGCTTGACTTTAGGTTGAGGTACTGAAAAAGCCTTGAGTTTAGGTGTAAGATTCGTGTTGCAGTCTCTTTGTCTGAGAGCTGCGGATTCGGGAGGAAAAACCCCAAACCAGCAAATACCCGAAGAGTTGGCAGTGTGGGAGATG
This sequence comes from Oreocharis arfaki, assembly GCA_013398015.1. Lineage (NCBI taxonomy): Eukaryota > Metazoa > Chordata > Aves > Passeriformes > Paramythiidae > Oreocharis > Oreocharis arfaki. The sequence goes on along the minus strand of VZRR01003603.1, from coordinate 569,822 downwards.
AGCCGGTTAAAAGGCCAAATACTCGCACCGAGAGCGGTGCTAATACATGTGCGTGCAGGACTGGATGATACGAGACAAATGTACAAATCTGTAAAACCTGACAAACGTCCAATATGTAGAACACATGTTTCGCGTTTTGGTTACATGTGTTTCGGGTTTAGATTTGAACAAAAGACAGGTCAGGCAGTTGCTACCCTTCATTTTTTCATTGTAATGAACAGGAAGCTTGCCTGTCTACTCAAGGGTAACTGGTTTCCTACTCTTTCTTTGTAAGCTGTTTATTTTCTCTAGCTCACATCTGTTTTCCTCCTTAAACTCATTTTTATGTGAACAGAAAAAAAAAAATCCACCTACCTTGTCATCAAGAAATCTTGCATCACAAAAGTGGTTGAATTAGGGTTGAAATCCAAACTATTTTCATTGTATCTAAAGAATAACTGAGCTAAAACTTTAATTTTTGACAGTTGTTTACATTTGCAAAGCTAATATTTGGAAAACCTTTGGAACTGTAAAAATACTCTTATGAATACTTAGATTTCACAAAGGCTAATAAATTACTAGGAGCTTACTAGTGGGGCTTATTAACAAACAGCATCTCTAACTATTGTTATTTGAATACATTTTGTATTGCTCCTTTACTAATCAATTTCCTTAATTTTCCTTAGAACTTTGGTAGGGACAATAACAGTTCTTGTGTTACTCCATTCCGTGCTCTGTTTTCTCTCTGTTCACATGATCTTCTTAACTTGCTGAGCACTGTGTCTTCCCACCACTGTGTATTTCACTGACAGTTTAATGTCTTTGAACACTGGCAGATGTGGTCTGGTGCCTGCATGAGCTGAAGATACATCAGCAGTCCTCTTCTGTGCTAGGGGATACCAGTCCACTGCTGTATTCTCTTGTCATCTGCATAGGCAGGAGAACATGATGTGTATCTGCCCCTTAGCTGGGTTGGTGAATAAACCAAGATATTTGAGCCTCTGGTGGATTCTGGTTTCTCCTAAATGAGTGTGGTGTGTGAGACGTAGCACAAGTTCCTACCTGGGAGTCCTGCTGAAGAGAAAGCAGTTGCCCACAGTAGAATAGTAGAACGCTGAAATAACTAACTTCTTAGAAGCACAAAGCAGGATTCACTTAAGCATGTCATTCAGAGTCTTCTATTTAAAATGACAACATTTTTAATGTTGTTTATTAAACCAGGGAGAACCATGCTTTGAATCAGAAAGAATAAGAACAGTTAATACCTAACCTACAGCCAGTTTCTTGTTCATATGAGGTACTAATTTGATTTCTGAAAGTGTTGAATGTTACTCTCAGAAAAAAAAATTAAAGTGACTTTCCTTTTTGATGTAAGTAGCTTAATCCAAGTGGTAGTCTAAAAGCCATGCAGGCACTTTTGTGGAACTTGCATGCTTTCTGAGCTGTGCCTTTTCAGTTTCCCTTAATTTCCTACAGCTCACTTCTGCTTTCAGTTTTGTCTTGCAGTCAAGTCAGTAGGTTCATAAGCAGGGTCGCACGAAGGTAAGACTGTATCTTCAGTAAAGGTTTGAGTCAGCACTGTCACAGGAGGTCCCCTCCCCTCTGCCTCATGTCAGTGCAAGCATTTGAATAGCTGCACAAGGAACTCGACTCGGAAACTGAGCCAGGTAAAAGCGATCCCACTAAAAATATGGGTTAGTTTTAACCTAGATCAGGTCCTTGATCTGCCTCATTATGTAGGGGTGTGAAAGCCTGTGCTTGCACAGAGGAGGAGGCAGTGCAGGGGCTGAGACTGAGCAGCAGGAAGAAAGAGAGCACTTCTTCCAGAAGGCTTGGCTTGTGGTAGTTTAAGTTGCTGAAGTCTGAAAATCAGTTTAACCCTTTCAATAGATGACAGACACAAAGCGTGTTTCTGGATTTCCTACATTTCAATTTGTGTGTCAGTGTCTTGTCTTTAGCCATTGTTACACGTGTTGTTCACGCACATGAGTGTATGCATGTACAATACATAAATTTTGTTCTAGTTTACACTTTTTAACCTGAAAATGCTGCTGTCCTAGGGTCTCAATAATTGTAAAAAGAAAGATCCTGGTTAGAGAGCACTACTACCCATTTTCTCTGGTACCTTCAAACACTGTATGTTCTCTCTCTATAAGGTTTCATCCAGTTTTTGTTATAAAGCAAGTCACCCCCTTTCTCTGTTCCTCCAGTTGCTAAGCAGCAGCTGTTCTCCCCATTAGCCAGCCAAGTATTTGCATGAAAATAATCACTCTTGAATATATAACTGGTCCTAATCATGCACAGCTAAACAGCTGTACAATCAAAATTTGAGTATTAATAGTATTACTTATCAGCATAACTGATGACTGACTGTCTTTTAAGCTAGAATTTCTCCATAGAGTAAAATCAATAAAGGTTTGCCCTTTTTTTAAACAAAAGACATGTCAGTTTTTATTTTTCTTTAATGTTTACTGTGTAGCTACTTAAAAAAACCTGGTCACAAAATGATATCTGCAGTTCACAAAAAATTATAAATGCAAATGTAAGCAGACACAGAATCATCAAGTGACTAAACATAATGGAGGCTAAGGGCAAAGCCACATTTTTCAAATATATAATTGTAGAAGCAGAGTGCAACAAAATTTGCACTTTGACAAATAAAAATTTGGACTATGACACAAAGGTAAAATTTCCAGCAGTACATCTTACCTTCAAAACCTACTCTGTTGTCCATGTTTGAGTTCATATTGATTTCAAGGATGTTCAGTATTTCTGAGGTCTATGATCTGAAATCTTGGAGTGCTCTCTCAGTCTGGGGATGCCCTGGATTTATCCAAACTATTATTTCAGGATGAGAGCTGAGTTTGGCTCACATATTCTCGGGTGCTGTTTTTTTAGATGACACAAACGTAGTGTCTGCAGGGAGAAAATCTGGACACATGGAGCGATATGTAGTCCATCCAGCTGGTATCCCAACCTAGACAGTCAGACTGTCTGCATTACACAGGAAGTTTATTTCCCAGTGTGCCCCACAGACTAAATGAATGAAGAAGGTCTAAATCTTCACACTGAAGTGCTTGGTACTACGCTGTATGGTTCTGGACTGCCAAACTTGTACTTGCTTTGTCATGTGTGACAATCCATAGTCTTGTGTTAGACTGTTAGGCTCCACACACACCCAGTGCAAGAAGTTCTCACATGGGAGTTCTGACAAGCCTTGCTTATACTCCAGGAAGTTAAGCCCACTAAAGCCAGAATGTGAAGCAATACCATGCATGCCCATCAGACCAGCTGAAAGTCAACTACTCTCTGGATGTTATCAGATAAAAATCTAAGGACGGCGTGTGAACAGCAAGGAATTGAGCAACTTGTGGATTCCAAACTGCCTCAAAGTGGCTCTTAGGTAGCTGAATTAATTTGTAGGGGTAACGGTGTTTTGGAAATAATGCTTAAGATCCTAATTAATGAGGTGTATTTGTTTGTTTGTTTGTTTTCATTCTCAATTACTAGCTACAGGCTAGGCAGTAGGCTCTGAAGTGTGATGCAGTTACACATTTAGTCAATGGCATTACACCAGCAGTGTCTTGTCACTAGAAACCTAATGGGAAAACTAAACTAGGTCTCAATTATGAAAATATTAGAAGTATCAAAGCAGTCTTTTAGCAAAGACTCTTAATCAACCTATCAGGGCAAGAACAGTGCCATGTGATTGGAAAGTAACAAACGTGCTTGAAGGAGAGCCTATGGGGATTGTATGGGACGTAGGAGACAAATTATAATGTAGAGTATGCAAAGGCATAGAAGTGAAAAAAAGAGATGTATCTTTGGCATAGTAACATTAGATTTTATTGGGGTAACTGTATATTTTTTTAATAAAATTTTTTTTTTACAAAATTAAGTCAATTTCACAAGGTCATCGAGGCTAGAAGAGACCCTTAAGATCAGCTAGTCCAACTGTCATCCAAGCACCACCATAATCAGATTTAATCTGTGCTTCCTATAAAGATTCAGTATAGTGTCATATGAGAAGTGAAGGAGGATGCAAAATGTAAAGAATTGCTGATGGGAAGTTCTGATGTATTGTTTTGAGAGAAGGACTATAAAACTGGAAGTTGGCTCCAGGTAGAGTCTGCCCATTTAATGTCTTTAGTGCAGTCCCAGTTAGCATATAAATAAAAGTTGTTAATAACCTTAACAGGTTGAAGGACAACAGCATATCAAATAAGATCCATAACTTTGGAGTTAAGGAAGAAGAAAAAATATCTGAGCCAAGGAACACTTGTCATTGTAGAATGATTAGACATAAACTGGAAATGAACTTCCCATGAAAGAAGGTTTCTATCCAGTGGAGGAATGGATTTCTTCTCTCAGTGAAAGCAGCAGGGCAGAGCATTTTAACAAATTTTAATATGGAGATTGATGAGATTACAGAAAGGGTTATATGATGTTTGCTGGTTATTGCACATGACTGCACCTGATTGTCAAAATTCTAGAAGGATTGCATGTAGATCCCTGAACATTTCAATAGTGGGTTCCTCTAATCAATGCAGACAATTTAGCCATTAGGATAAATGAGTTTTCATCATCATTGTACAAAATAAACTGTGCACCATGGAGGTGGTACAGCTTTCTGTTTCAGAAAATCCTGACAGTAGTGTACTAGTGGTGTAAAAGACAACTCTTTTACAACATGCATCGTGGCATTATGTTCCTTTCTGTACACGAGTTGTGTGTACAAACTGACATACATAATCTTTACATGAAAATGCAAAGTACCTTTGACCATTTTTGTTTCCTGGGTTGCATTTGCATTTAGCAACTTGTTTCAAACAGTTTTGACTGAAAGTTACCCTTTGTTGTTGGTTTTTTGAAAATAATGGGGTTTTTTCCAACATTTTCAGGTCTTGCCGTTGCCTTGCGTCAGAAAAAGCCTGCCACTGAACGTGCCTACAGGAAAAAGCATAAGTATTCAAGAAAATTATATAAATTGAAATGTAAAAATTAATAAAGAATTACATGTGTAACAATGTAGAACTATGCCACTGTTTTAAAAAATTGAGAAAGTGCAACATATTCATCATAAAAGAAAAGGGCCAGTAAACACTTAATTGTAAAGATGAGATTCCTGATCTGCTCTTTGCTGACAGAATTCTACATGTCAAGAAGTGATTGAGGTTCCCCTCTATGCTTGGAAAGTGACCTATTGTCGAGAGTAAAATAATTATATGATTGCATAAGGAATTCAGTTCAGTATAACAAAAACACACCTTGTTGGGGAGCAGTTAACAGTACAGCAGTAAGTGACATTTAGAGATTGTATGTATAACAGTGAGAATTTCGTAGATTAAATTTGATTAAAATGAACTGATTAAGTCTTAGATAATTGAGGAATGGTGCAAGAGTTGTTGGCATTCCTGAACCAGTGTAATTTAAAAACCTGCTGTCTATTGCTTTGTACTAATGACTGTAAAATTTGGGAATAGACTCAAAAGAGAAAACAGTGTGTAATGGCATATAACATTTGAACATTAATACTATTTTGGGAAATGCTATGTTCAACGGAGTTACTGGCAAGTAGTGGAGTATACAAAGAAAAGTGGTTGAACGTTTGAATAGCTTTTTTTAAAAAAATCAAACTAATAGCTTTATTTTTACAAGAGAACTGCCAATCCCTCCATACTCTGAAATTTCTATGCCACACAATGCAGCTCAGGTAGATGATTGTAAGAACTGCTTTTAAACAGGCAAGTGAAACACAATTTTTCATATTCTAGTTCTGATGAATAGCTGAAGCAATTAGTTGAAAGTCTCCATTAAGAAATGTCTGTTTTGAAGAGAGTTAGCCCAAATGGTTCAAATAATAAGTAATTAGAAAGATGTCATAATGGAAAATTTTCAAGTACTATAACTGCCAAAAGCCCTATCATTCTTCTATAACTTGTGTAGCCAAATACGCATGAGTATGTGGTTATTATTTGAATTTTTGATGTGTTTCTGTGAATGAATCACAGAAATGGGGCTGGATGGGAAGGAGTGAAAGCCATTTAATTTTAGATGCTATTTTTTTTCTGCCATGTAGTCTGACTTATGGGAGGCATTCCTCATTCATGCATCAGACAAAGTGAAAGAAGCCTCAGCGCAATATGTAGATCACAAACAGCCATCTGTTATCCAAAAGTAAAGAGGAGTGTTGCTATAAGAGTAAACTTAAAATGTTTTAAGATTAGCTTAGAGATGGCAGAGCTCCATTAAATATTTTGTCCATCTCTGTTGGTATTGGTCCCTGTCATATATGAATGTATACATTGTACAATATATATTATTTCAATGCCTGCTGTATTTTTTTCTATGAGGACAATTACCTCTAGTTTAGAACTCCGTATATGCTTTCTCTGAGTTCCTAAATAAGTATGTATATATAACCTTTTATCACTTCAAATAATTATTTTTCCTTCCTGGGATTTGTTCCTTTGAAACAATCAAACTGAATGTTAAGAAAAAACATTTTGAACTTTTTACTTGCTTAGCTTAAGCTAAGTAAAGTAACACTTGTTTAGGCTTGTAACATTTCCTTTTGATTCTTTCCAGCTCCCAAAGAATTTCTGTTATTTTTATGTGAATTCCATCCAATTTGCATAGATCTTTCTTGTAATATACCTAGAACTCATTGGTGATTTCCAGACGTGGTTGTAGTGTGGATGAAGAATTTATGTTTTATGTCCAGGCAACCTTATGACCTCCATTTGTAGGGCAGAATTAATTACTTGGGAGTACTGACATTTGGTCCACCAAGAGGCTTGAAGGACTCTGTTGGCTGTCCACAAATAAAGTGTTGCACAGTCTGCCTACAGCTGTGTATAGACAAAGCATTACCTTCCTGCTCCAGGATACAGTGCTTCCAAGTATGCAACTGAAATCTAAATTAGTCTTTTTGTTGGTACTCTTACAAATCTATTTGTAGTTTCTGCTTGCTTCTTATTCTTAGGTCCTTTACAAATATGATGCCTTTGGGGTATTTCCATCCCACTGAATATATTCCAGAATCTGTTCCAGAATATTTTCTCAGTCTTTTCCATAGCAGTAGTTTGCTTTTTCTTGTATTCAGTTTGATTTTACAAAATCAAAATGCAGTTTTCTGGCTGCATTTTAGCCTCACTCATTTATGTTGAAGTATCTCAGTGTCCTCAAAGTTGCCCACATTGGATCCTCTCGGGGCTTAATGAAGCTGTCAAATAAAACAAGGCCTCACAATGGTTCCTGTGGCATCACAGGTATAGATAAATTACTGCTTTTCCTTTATTCCAGTTTTATCCTGAGCCCTATAGCATTCACTATTTTCTTTAAGCTACAGAATTTTTACACAGTCCTTGTGTATTCGGATCTCCCGCTCTGCATTGTAATCTACCCAGCACATCCTAAGCAATTTTTGAGGTTTCATTAGAGTACCATATGCTTTCCAAAAATGGAGTTATGTAATATCTAAAAGGTTCCTTTGGATGCTGTGTTTTGTTCTGGCTTTTGGGGGAAGTGGTGGTGTTTGTTTTATTTTAAGCTAAGTATTGCCTAGTATGCTGCTGTCCTTTAAGTCTAACGTTTTCAGGCTTGCTTGGTCTGAAATTAAGTTTAATGTAATTTTAGAGGTAATGCTCTTATCTAGATGTTTAAAAAACTAATTTTGTGGCTACTGAAACCTAGTTTCAAAAGTGTTCACTTACTGAATACTTTTTGCTAGTGTTCTTTTTTTTCTCAGTACTTGCACTGAAGGGATGATATTATGTTATTGTAATATTGAGATGATATTATTATTGTTATTATTATTACAATCTACCAATTCTAGTAGTATCTGCTGAAGGATGACCCTGAAAATGCAGACCCCATCAGCACACAGATCTACCTCAACAATTTGAGTCTTGCAAATAAAATTAAATTTCATACCAGTATATTGATCATCATATATTTTATGTCTCAAAGCATGAGATAAGTACCACTGGAGATGCAAAATGAGGAAAAAACCAAATTTATAGAGTAGATCTGCTAATCTAATGTGATATGTTAACTGAAGTTAGGACAGATTGACACTGTGATTCTGTTTCCAGATTTCGGGGAGGAAAATCATGTGTGCTGTTTATAAACACGTAGTCGCGCACAGAAATTGGCTATGTTCTCTCTGGAAGCTGTGCAGTTAAGTGACTGGGACTGGATTCTGTTAAAATATGGTGCATGTCTCCTGCTGTGTCTTGAGTAATCTTGCAGCTGTTTTACTTAGAAAATCAGTGACACTTGTTTTTGTCCAAAAGCAGGAACTTGATGGCTTGGCTAATAAGGTGGAACAACACTGTCCCCAAAATCTGTGAAGTATTAAGTACTATTTCCAGCTTCTTCATACACTGCACCTCCACCTTCCTTTCCCTGTGCTATTTTTTAAGCTATTTTGTGGAGACAGTATTTTGTCCTGTTTTTCTGAAGACAGGACTGAGGCTTTTGTCCTATTTCATTTTTAATCTCTAATAATTAACTGGCGTGTTTGCATTAGGACAGTGCTTTTTTGAAAAAAAAAAAAGTGAGTGAAAGTACTAATGCACAGGGGAAAACAGGAAATAATTATGCCGTAAAAATAACTTTGAAAGAGTCTCACATCGTTCAGAGAGGGAAGAGAACCTTCCAAGAAGTGATCACATTCTCAAACTCAGCTTTAAACGCATTCTTTATCTTTAAAAGGAAACAGAAGATAAGCAGTCAGTAAATGTGTAGTTGTGGGCTTGTCTGCAAAAATGTAGCATTCTGAAATAAGGGATTAGGACTGGGCATTTGAAACAAGAATTGTCAGTGCCAAGGTCTCTTGTGCTTTGAGAAAAATGAATATGTCTTTCATTAAACAATACCTTTTCTCCATACCCTGATTTTTAAAAATCTTGATCATTGTCTAAAGATAGCAGCTATGGTGGCTATTCTGGGTAAATCTTTAGGTACACATTAAAAATCAGACTGTATTTTTGTGCTGTAATGAATAAGCTTTTAAAAGTAAGGTTTTTTTTGTAAGTTTTTTTTTAAATATCTATTTGTTTGAAGAGGAAATTGTATTTCTTATGAAAAATCTCCACATTTTCTTAGTTGCTGTTGGAGAAAAAAAAGCATGTTTAAAGACCACATGTTTTAGCTGCCACTGTTTTTTGTGATCAAACTTTCAATACCAGTAATCTGAGTTTCCTCTCTCTTGCTCCAGCCAAGGTTACTAGTCAGTTCCCTAATTTCTTCTTTTTCTTACTGGCACAGAATTGCTTTTTTTTTCCGAAGTACTTCAGAAATTACTTATTTTAAGCAAAAGAAATCCACAGCATCCATGCTTTCCAAGCTTATCCTGAGTAGCTTTAATCTTTTATCACAATTTGGAAGTAGTAGCATTTTTTAAATTAAATAGTTCTGTTTAGGAGTAAATTTCACTCAGATAAAGAGAAAATACAGCAGTAGTTGCCAAAGGGATAGAGTGCACTACCTGGTAATATATGCTTTATTTCTTATGTTCTGACAGAAAAGGAGATGAATGAGCATGTTATAGGCACAACTTTTCAGTAAATACTGTATTGTTGTTAGCATAATATATATGTATCTTCCTAAGAAATCCAAAACTTTTTAAGCTCAATTTAATGATTTATAAAATTATAACACTGCTACTTCCAATGTTTAAAAATTCCAAATTATTTGGTATGAACTGTAGTATTAGAGTAGAATTCATAATTTCCTCCTTTGGTTCCTTTTTAATGTTCCTTACCATATATTGCAACTCTACTGTGAAATGAAAAAGGGCTGCTGAGGCCAGTGCATCTCCCTGCCTTCCAATGCTGTCCCTGCGCAGCGTGGGAATGCTGCTTTGGATGGCTCTTGCTCTCATGGTCCTAAACTGCCCCTCAGCACCCTGGCCCAGGTGACAAGCAGCCTGGTGTTCAGGTTTGTTCCTTGGGACCATTTTACTAAATGGTTTAGGCAGAGCAGCAGTGTCTCAGATCAGGTTTTTAAAATGTGACCTTTAGGGTTATTCAGTTCCATTGATTGATTTCTTTTCTATGTGCTTCAAGTAGAACCACTGAATGGTTTGGCTTGGAAGGGACCTCTAACATCATCTAGTTTTGAGCCCTCTGCCAAGGGCAGGGGCACCTTCCACTAGACCAGCTTGCTCAAACTCCCATCCAGCCTAGCCTTGAAATGCATTAATTACTTTCCATAACATCCAAATAAATGAGTAACAAGGGCCCCTGCCTAAAGGTCCTTTTGTCCCTGCACTCAGTACGGTGTATGTAAGCTATCTAATTATTGTTCAATGAAAAAAAACTTAAGCAGGCCTAGGAAATTAAAGCTTCCTTATTTTTGCTGTCCTCTAAGTCTTCCAGCCATCAGCAATGATTGGCAAAATCCCGAACTGGAGTTAAGAGATGCTTTACATGCAACTACCTGCTGATTGAAGCATTCTCCTTGGAGTGTGCCAGGACTGTGAGACAGGAGAGGCTGGCTTGGTGTCCTTCAAATGGAAAGCCTAGAATCCAGTCTACTGTTGGCTCTTCAGCTGCTGTTGAATAATACATCATCCTAACCACTCTGCTGCTACATAAAAGCATGCATCAAAGGTATATGTCCCAAAGGAGGGGGAGATAACCTCTTCTGAGACTTAGTTCTAGAAAAGCTTATGCAGCAGATGCAAATTTGTCCCTGATGACTGACCTAAATTTTGCCAAGGAGAAAGGCTGAACAGCAATAAATGTCCTGTAACCTGTTGTCTGGGCTACCGGAAATATGTCTCTGGTTCAAGCTTGTAAGAAGGCAGGAGTTGTGGCTCATTACTGTCACCAGGTACTGCTGTTGGGGGACTAAACTCTCTCAGTTCTATACATTCACCCATCTCGTTGGGTGGGCACCATGGCACCGAGTGGGAATAGCCGGGTTCTGCACACCATTTGGGTTGGGCTTGAATGGCTACACAAAGGACAAAGTTCCTTTGACAAATTAGGTCAGTAGGTTTTATATCTAATTAGGCCTCTAATCCTACAAACCACTTACAATTTTGCATTATTTTATGTTCATTGTGTCTTAAATGGAACTACTCATTTGAGTGAAGTTATGGGTGTAATTGCACGCCGGATTGGATCTGGGCAATCGCATTTTGGCTTATTACTCATACCGTAGCACTGTTGCAAATCGGGTATCTCTGATGTTACATCTTGCCCAGACAGGGTGAAGGGGTAGCTGAAACTGAATATGTTTCTGTGAAATGGCTTGCACTCCATTACTGTACCTGTCCAAGCCAAGCACTTCCACAGACACATCACAGAGAGCATTTCAACTGTTAAGAGAGTCATAAGGCATAGATTTGCAATGCAAAAGGTCATGAGGCTGCAGTTTTACTGGGTAATGTGCTGCATTTGCATAGACACATATTCAGACAGTTAATGGTAGTGCAGAATGCTTTAATGATTTTCATTTGCATCAAGCTGTTCTCACCTCTTAGGAACATAATGGATAAATAGAAGAGGCCTTTTGTTTGCTCTTCATGAAAGTTACCAGTGATTAAGTGGTGCTGAGGGAACAGACTCATGCTCTCATTTGAGAAAAAAAAACCAAAACCAACAACAAAACTGCCCATCAAAGCTGACTTCAAAGTGACCTACTTCATTTTGATTTAAAATGGCACTTGAGTAATTTATTTTAATGTTATGCAGATTTCCTAATTCAAAACACAGAAGTGGTCACTCTTAACTGAAAATACAGAAATAGTTATTACATCAGTTGCAAAATACTCATAATTTGTTAGGGTACTCTTTATAGTGTTGAATGACAAACAAAGCTATATAGACTTTCTTCCAAATGGATTCAACAGTCTCGTTTTTTATTAAAAAATATGTCCAGAATAGTTGTGAGTAATTTGATACTTTTTTCACTATGCTATTTTGTAAGAAAATCCATGCCAGAGGCTTGCTAGAGAAAATGTTGCCATGATTCCATATAGAGTCTCCCTGTGAAAATCTCCACACCTTCCTGGAATATAAAGATATACAGACTTCCAAACTATGTCTTGGACCCTTGCAACTCGGTATCAGCTTCTTGGGCTCTTCTGTCATGTATCAACTCAAAAGCCCCTTCTTGAAAAAGGCTTAAAGGAGGTTATCTTAGTCTCTGGCTGTGTTATGTTTTTAGGCATTTTCTGAAGGATTTCTTGTGCAGTTCAGTCTCTTTCAGTGTAATCTTGAAAAAAATCGGAGTGGCTTTTTGAGAATAAAGCTCTGTTCTTAAATACCTTTCTCTCAGTATAGTCATGCTTAAGTTTTTGTTCCTAATTTGTAGGCACACAAGTCACAATTTCATTGCCCTGATTTGCACATTGGTGCCTTGGTACCAGTATCTTTTTATTATATTTTTCCAAATGTGCTAAAGTTTCAACTTTGTGTCCCACTGAGAAGCTCAGCCAAGACACTCCACATCCCAAAAACCCAAATTTCAGTAGTCTCCACTCGGGGTACAAGGGTGCAGTGTTTCTGATAGCTGCTAGAATGAACAGGCTTTCAAGTACTTGGGTCTTTTCAGTTAATTATTTCCAGTTCTTTCAGTTTCTAACCCCCTGCCTTCCAGACAGTGATCTTGAGTACTTCTTGTGGCATCCCAAGCCTGTCATTTAAATCAAGATACGGAACTTGACTTCATGTGTTTGGAATAATCTCCATTTTCACAGAATCCATAGGATATTTGGGGAACACAGAATATGCAAATGCAGACCTGCTGAATACATAATTTTTATGGCACTTCTGTTTTGTATTGGCTTTGTAATTTGTCCAGTGTTTGACTAAGGGGTAATTAAATTTACAGTGAGAATGTATCGGTCCCTTCTTCTCTTCACTGATTTTAATTCTTTACTCCTCCAGTTAATTTTCTTTTAAATCTGCCTTTGTGTTCTCAGTGTGCCATGAAAGGACTAGTCAACAGCCTGAATACAGGGGCAGCTGAGGGAAATTTCTGTCTGCAATCAATCTTCCCACTACAGGAGGAGTGCTGGATATCCTTACATGTACAATAAAACTGGCTGAATTCAGTGACCACTGTCTGACCAGCACAACAATTCCTTAGCAATTTATGGCAGGTTGGGAGAGCAAGGATTTAGGATTACATTCAAGAGGTCTGTGCATGCAAGGCTATAACTTTCTTGGGTTAGGAATAAAAGTCCTGTTTGGAGTTATGTGTAGTTTCAGTGTATGGTAAGATGCAGTGTCTTCACACATGAAAATAAGAACCATTATTGAGATTGTATTTCAGTACATGTAGATGAAAATGTATTTTACATGTATTATCCATGTAGATTCTTTGTGTTTTGTGTGTTTATAGCCTCACAGTGGTCTTGATCATCTTAATCTTGGGTTTTAGTTATGCACTTACGTGCAACACATGGAAATAATAGCTTACTAAGTGAATATGACTGAGGAGATATTCCAGAAGCAAATCCTAGAAGTGAAGGTGAAGCATTTTAGCTGATGCTGACAGAAACTCCTTGCTGTAGTGGGAAAACTTTGTTCAAAATCAGAAATGTTTTTATGGTTTTAACTAAGTGGCAGAAAATTACTTCTGTGTGGTCATCCCTGCTAAGAGTTTCTTTGAAACCAACATTTTCCATTTTTCCTTGTTTATTTCTTTTTTGGCTAGTAGTTGCCTCCCTGAATTGGATTTATCAACTATGAATCTAAGGAGGAGAAAATGTTTTCTGAACAATTTGATCCAGATGTATATTACTGTTTCAATAAATATATTTTAAGTATTTAGGGTGAAGAAGGGGTTTTGGGAATTTGGGGGTTTGTAAAATTTTGGTTGTTTGGGTTTGTTGCGATATTTTAGTTTGGGGTTTTGTTTTTTTTTTTTTTTTTTTTAAATATCCTGGTTAACTTTGAAGCAGCCAAATTCTTGCTGTGTAAAACTCCAGGAAATTCTATAGTATTTCAGCAGGGATTCATGTGGTTCTTGGGTTTTTGGACTGTATCATGTTGCAGGCTCCTAAAATAGGACTGTTTGGAAAGCTACAGGCTTCCCATCTCTTTGTCTGGAAAAGTTATAAAATGGAACAGGCAGGCTTTTCACTGAGCTGCTGAGAATGCAGTTCTGGCTATGCAATCAGGACTAAATAAGGAGTAAGATCTGCACTAAAAATAGAAACAGAGGCTGATCCAACTGCAGTGTGAGTTATAATCCTCACACAGCAAAGGGCTGGTAGGTTCAGCTGAGGACACTCAGTTACAGTGAATCAAATAAACTTTATCCTGCTCCTAAAAAACCATCATACCCTAGCTGCTCTAACCAGATTTTTACCAGTCAGCAGAACTATTAATCATGCCTGCAAAATATTTAACATGTTTTTTCAAATGTAGATCTCTTACTATTATTATTTTATTAGAGAGAAGATTATATTTGCGACCTAGTACGAGAGAAATGCGGGTTGGGTTTATGTAACTGAGGAACATGGTGGAAAATGACACAGAGAGATTTACTGCACTTTTCCTCTCAGCTGGGTAAATATGTTCTTATCACTGCTTTGTGCCTTAAGCTAACATGTCCACTGCCATGACGTGACTCCAGTTGGGCACAGTGAGCTGATTTGGGTATCTGGCCAGGCCTGGGCTCTTTCCACAGTCTGTGCAGTTCACAGTGTGTGCTTTGAGGGAAGTTATTCTTGTTTCAAGAACAAAGTACAGAACTGTAGTTCATTCCTTGCCCCCTCCCCTCCTCTTTGTTGGTAAAATAGTTCAGAACATACTCATCTTTTATTTGTGTATTTCCTTTCCACTAACATGTACCTCTTAAGCTTAAGCCAAACTTGCCCAGGGAGTTCAGCTATATCCTTTGATACAGAATAGATTGCTATTTCTTATTTATTGTTAGGAACATTTGGTTATTAAATATTTGGATTAAATGAGCACAGCCAGCTACAGCTATGTTCTGCTTGCTTTCTTTGCCTGTTCCTGCATCTCTCTAGGCAGTGATATGGCAAGCATGAACAAATTTTCTGTTACTTCAGTCTTAAAAGGCAGAGAATCTGTAACAGTCTCTGGTAATTCATCATAGAATTCCAATTATTCTAAATATGATTACATATGAAAATTTTAAAAAATAGAAGACACCAAATCACTCATCTACTAACTAAATGTTTAAAAAGATTTTTATTAATTTTAGTTTTCAATTAGCTGCAGAGTTTGTTACTGAAAATACAGCCTGTTCATGTATTTTTTGCCTGTTAATCACAGGAGTTACTCAGTCAAATGTAAGACAGTGAGTGGAGGAGAAACATCTGGGTCATTTGACACATGCAAAAGCTCACACAGCAGTGGGAGTAAGTGGGAATAAGACCAAGGATAGAGATCATCAAACCTGCACAGGTCAAGAACAAGGCAAATAAAATACTCAGTGTCAGTGAGTCACAGATCAATGGCTTGGTTGCATTTTCCTCATTCAGTTCCCTCCACACCAATATGAACGACAATATTCCCTGTTTCCAGACTCCTATCCCAGCACCCCTATCTCCTCTCTTCTACGCCCCATACTGAGTGCACAGCTTAGCAGAAGCTGCGAGCAGTTGCCTTGCAGAAAACCAAGCTGATCAACACCATTTTGTAGCTGGGGAGGCAGCAGCCTCATTCTCCAGCTGAGTTCAGAGACCTTTTTTCTTGTTTTGTTTCTGTATTCTCATTATTTGTGCTTGTATTTGAAGATCTGTATTTTCTCGGGGGGGAAAGAAGGAGTGTATACAGTCCAGGAGGCATAGAGAAGGGATATTGGGTGATCATTGCTGTGAGTGCTTTACAGTGAAATATGTGTATCATTATGTTTTAGTCACATTCAAAACTTACACTGATTAATTGTCTAATTTTTTGACATAAATGAAATCTTTATAATAGACTACATAAGGTTTTGCATTAGTTTAACAATGGGTTACACACACCTAGTTTTTGTGTACTGTTAGCTATTTAAAAGAAATCATTTGGTGTAATAAAAGCAATATAAGCCACAGTAATTTTAGTGGATTTATTAAAAGTAGTTAAATACCAGTATCAGTTTAGTAATTACACTTAAAAAGTCACACCCAATACAACAAAGAATTGTTTAAATTATATATGGAAAAAGGGAAATCCTTTTAATAACATATTTTGGGTAACTGAAAGTTGCACAAAGAGGAAATGGCATTGCTTGAACTCAGTTTCAGCCCACACAGAGGTTTACATAAACGTCATATCACTTTTCAATGAGTCTAGTTCTAGATTAGAAAGCAGTGGTGGTGAACAGTGCATTGTAACTGAAATGTTAAGAGGTAACTCCAAAATGACATATGAACAGGTGTGAGATTCTACCTTATCTGCCTCTTCACTAGTAATTCTGAATGTAATAAAAAACATGGAATAATTTCTTAAGTCCTTACACATGCAGAATGAATGAATCCAAAATAAGAACTTTTTTCTTGAAGAGGATTTGTTTGTTTTTTATCAGAGTCCTTTCAAAGTACAAGGGGAGGTCACAGCTGTTCCCTTCATTCACATGTAGTCTAATAAACAACATATGTATAGGTCACAGGAGTTTAGCACTCAGAACATAGGGATTTGTATATGATTTTGAAAACTGTAAATAAAAAATTAAGCTTAACCTTTATCATTCTGCCCATCAACCTGATTTGTTAGTAATGATTTGTGTTGGAATTAAGGTTTCATATATTACAATGTTCCGAAAAATAAAAATTCCCCCACCAAATGCAAGATTGCAAGGTTCACATTTACATCCTCAGTCTTAATTCCCATTGTCATAAGTCTTACAGATTTACATAATTACTGCATTTGCATAATCACTTAAGACCTAGATCTGAGCTCCAATGAAAGCAGACCTGAAACCTTTTCCTAAATAACACTTAACCACGTTGTGTACTGTGGGGATACAGGACTGACCTCAGAAATGGGCATGTTGCCCTTTACTTAGAGCATGTTGGCATCTGGGCACCTGAGTGAGTTTGGTGGGTTAGTACAGGAGCATCCTAATGGTCATGAGCAGTCTGCTGGTGGTCCTTGTGCCATAATATATCTGGAGTAGATAGGGCTTGGGGAGGAGGGGCTATGGATGATACCGTATTTGCTCATGGACCAAAGGGCTTTTGGTTCAATTACAGTTTGGACACAGCTGTGGTGGTCTCATTTACCCTCAGAGGGGGGCTTTCAAATAGTGAGGATTAAAATAACAAACACCAAATGCATCACTCAATTTCTTGTAAGTCAAATGGGAAGACTAGCTGGAAAATTCACATATACAAATCAATGTGTCCTTCCCCTTTTTAAAAATTTTTCTTGTTGAGGACAGTGAGCTACAGAAACCTGTCAATTTGCACATGGTCACATGAATATTTGCTTTTGAACCAGGCAATGAATTTTCCTTTGACTTGCCCAAAACACAGAACCCTTACCTTCCTTTTTACTCTAAAAATCCTGTCAGTTTGGGGAAATTGTGCTTGCTGGACTGAAACACTAGAAAGCAGGTAAGTATTTTGGTGCAGAATAGGTGGTTGCTAGCGTTATATGATAGCATAAATTAATTCATTGTAGGAAGTAGGTAACTTACAGGATATAGGTTCGGTCTTGACACCACACAAGTCATGACAAAAAGTTATTGTCATCTGATATTTTTTGGATGGCCTCTTTACAGTTAAGTCAGACCCTTAAACCAGTTTCCAGTGGACAAATACCTGAACCAGAAAGGTCATAATGATTGTGAGCAATCTTATATGGCTTCATGTCAATGAAGAATGAGTGAGAATGTGGCATTACTCTCTGTGCCAGGAAGAAATTAAATTATGGTATTTGCATAAAATCTTCTATTTTTTTGCTGTTGTGCTTAGTCTGCAGAATATCTGCTTAAAAGATTTCAGCAGATACTCCTCTTCCAAACACAGACAGGAAATCAAAAACAGTTGAAGGCATCTTCTCAGAATAGAGTTGCCTTGAATGGACATCTTCAAGCACAAGCCAACAAGGCAATGATTTCCTTGTTCCAAGGATGGCGGTTTCCTTTTATTTTTTTCCTGTCAGTCCTTCTAATTGGCCGATTATGTGGCAAAATCAAGTAAGACTCAGCAAAATTAACCTTTTTAATCACTACTTGCCAAAGGAGTCCTGCTTTCCAAATATCCTGAATAGATTAACTGTAGAACTAGTGGACTTCCAGCATTTGGAGCCACCAAACAAAGGAACAGTTTGGTATCTGTACTTAGAGTTGTTCCCTCTCTTAGCCTGCATGCTGGATAGCTGTTAAGAATAGGAAGTGCTGCTTTTCATTCATTCTTGCACAATGGTAAGAAGATCTCATTGAGGCAATTCTAATTGGCAAAGAAAACGGGCTTTTCCTCCTAGAGCTGTGAAGTACGTTGAGTACATTTCAGGAATTGCTGCATGATGTTTTAAACCCTCTTCTGGCTTTGGAGCAGTGGCCAGTCCTGAAAGGCTGAAGGAAGTTGAACTTGCAGCAGTCTGTATTCAGTATCTTTGCCCACTCAGTTCTTGAAGGTTCTTGAAGTGTACATCTCAGGTAAATATGGTAGTTCTGCTTCAGACTGGGACCTGTATCTGGAACCATGAGCTCATAGAAGTACCTATCCTTGACAAAAATTTTATGTCCTTAATGACTTTTGGCCATCACGTCAATAACAAGAGAGATGGAAAAATCAAGCTGATCCCTCATCTGTAAGTGGATACAGAGCACTAAATTCAATCCTCCAATTTCTGTTGACGATGGTTACGGAGCTCCACCTGAACTAGAGGATTCATCTTTCTGTATTGGAGTCAGTCATCTCTTTACACTTGGGATGTAACAAGTGCCCTGTTAACTACAAAAAGTGAAGTATTTTAAGATATTCACTTGACTTTTCTTACCTAGTTATTGCAGACTGCATGTCTGTGTTAAGATTGTTATAGCAATTCCAGGTAAAGTGTTAGATCATACTCTGTCAGAGCAGCATCTGTGCTGACAATTTCAGCAAGAAAATTATTTATCTTAGACATCTACAGAGCATCATCCTGAAGCTCTGTCTTCCCAATTCAACAGATGTTACATATATTAACAACTCTTGATGGGTTTCACCATAAAGTGTTGCTCCTACTACAATCTCTCAAGAATCTGAGTCTGGCTGGGAAGGAACTAAGGATTGCTATTGAGTGCACAGTGGTGAAATACAGGGATACATGCTGCATGCGGGTAACTGCTGGAGGAAAACAGAGAATGACTTACCTATCAGTAATGATGAGTGCTAGATGTGCACATATCCCACACAGCCCCCATTCTCTTTTTGTTGTACTTCTGCACACCTGGGATTCTCACACACAAAGGTGTGCTGAGTGTTCTATTGTCCAAATTAAAATCTTGAGGTGCCTCAAGGCTTACATGTGCTTTATCAGCTATGTCAGCCCTTGCAGTCCCATAAACAAATGTGCAACTCCTCTCACTGAACTCCTGGTGCTGTATCTTATCAGTCATTCAATCATGGGAATGAAAAGCTTTCCTACAGGTTCTTTGTGCAATGAAAGTAGCAATACCAGATAGCATAAGCATGTTCAATCATACAAAGGATAAAGTAATTTTAAAATGCACACATAAGGAACAGTAAAAGTACCTGAACAAACAATATTTGAAACTGTGTGAGTTACAACTTCTAAGATATTTTCGTTAAACACCAAAGTTTGAAACTTATTAATGGAATGTGGCATCAATAAATAGCTTGTTTTAAACCTTCGTCTGCACAGCAAGTGTGCAGTTCTACTGTCACGTATAAAATTTAAGAACACAAGCAAAATTGCCAACAAACATTGCCAGGCAAACAGTTACAAGACAACAGTAATCCATCATCCCTAAAAGCAAAAATATGGACCAATCCACAATGAAATTAAAATTGTCAAGAGCACATCACATTTGGTCTTGAAGAATTCTGTACATTTCCAAATCACAGCCAAACAAAACACAGGTGGACATCTGTCTGCAATCTGCATAGTTGCAGGATGTGTCTTCTGCCAATTCATCCCTTAAATAATTAGTATTTCTGTGCAATCCTGTTGTTGTCATACATTATATACAGTGGCTTAAACTTTTCAATATCTCATACATAACAACAGTAGACTAAACCTGGGGATTAGACAGTGCAAAGCCTGATAGGAAAATAAGGATTCAGGAGACTAGACCAAAACAAAGGTAGAAAAGACTGAAAGTGAGAGAAGAGCAGAAGGGGAACAAAATAATAAACTCTGAGGAAAGCATCAATGCCAGTAAATGTAATATCCTAATCAAGAAAAAAAGAGTGAAGCACTGATGGAAGCAGGAGGGCATGTTCATCCAAACCCGTTATAGGAAAGAAAGACAATCAGTCCTCTTTTGTTCTTTACCGTGTTTTAATACTGCTGTATAAAGTCATGCATTGTAACTATTGAGGGAAAGGTATACCTAGAATTTAAAAGGAAGCATATACCATAAGAAGAGTAATGAACCACAGAGATAGGAAATAATGGTTGTGGCCATTCCTAGAGGATTCATGGGCCTTCGGAAAGCCAGGGATCAGATTCAGACTTGACTCCCTCAATTTCGTTAAATAAGCCACAACTGTTGCTGGCAGGTTTGTTATCTTGTGAGTCAAACTCCAGCCTTACCTTTGCCCTTTTGTCTCAGTGGAAGATCAGCATGTACATATGAACACAGAATTATTTTCTTTTCCATAATGATCGAACCCAAATGCTATTTTACCTTTGCCAGCTTTGTGTAGGTGATGTGCCATCTTGCATATTTATTTTCCTGGAGTGATTCCCAGAAGTATGCTATGCTTTTCTTGCTCATGTCTCACTAGCTTTATTTATGAGTTGTGTACACCAGGTTTTCAGTCCCTGGGGACAGGCCTACAAAGGAAATTTGTGGACAGTATTTAATACATACAAGCATGAGACCAGTAAAAAGGCAGCTCCAAATGATTCACAATTTCAGACTAGATCGTGGATAAGTTAGCATCCATGGTTTAAAGCCCAAACACCTTTGCCTGTTTGGTCATGTAGGAGGAAAGTTCCTTTATCAAGTGGAAACCACTGAATGTGCAAATTTTTGCTTGGTTTACAGATTTAAAATTCCATTGTTCTCTGATGACTGAGTCTAATAGCAGTATTGTTATTGTTATTGATTCTTACTGATTGCATAGAACCATGTTTTAAAAATACCTTTTTTCTTGCAATTAGATACATGAATTCCCTTTGGCTGTAAAATAAATCAAGATAAGGCCCTCTTTCTCACATGCCATCACAACTGATGAGATCTGAGAGGTGTATTATCTCTTCAATTATAGCTTGCAATCCCATTAATTGAATAATAGCATGACCTGGGGAAACTTAATGCTTAGTAAAGGAAAGCTGACATACAAATTTGATGTACCTTCTAAACTGGTGTTGTGTTTACAGGTTGGCTGCTTGAAAAAAACACAAACAGTTTTTACCATCCTCTAGGACTTTCTGTGAGATGCCATAATTGCTGGACCATTCCTCAAAACAGAACTGATGGATAAGCATTCTGATGGTCAAGCCAAGGAGTAGGGCATCTTCCCACCCCCAATGCTGTAATTCATCTGACAAGCCCATTTGATATTTATGCCTGTGTTCTTCACCTGGCAAATATTTCCTCCCTAGGTCTCTTCATAACAGCTACACTAGCTGTGATGAGGCTGTCAACTCGTGTAGCATGTTAACATGTTGGTATTGTACTTAAGGATGCTCCTAGACTTGCCTCTGGGCCAGCTCTAGTGTCGGTGCAAACCGCAAGCACAGGATCTCACTTGCAAGGCTGTCTGTGTGTCTGTGTCTGTGTGTCTGTGCATATCTGGGGGTTAGTAGCTGGTAGTCAGTGAGGAGGTTTAGCAGGCTGCTCCATGCAATGGGCAGGGGATGTGGCACTGCTTGGGTGCAGGGGAAGCAGATGGAGTGTGGAGCACAGTTCAATGCCAGCCGTAACCAAGATCATTCTCCCAAGTGCTGTGCCAGAGCGGGCTTTCTAGTGATGGTGCAGAAGTGATTGTGCACAACTTCTTCTGTGCCAGGCTGGGCACTCTTGTCTTGTGGCGGGCAGGAGGGAAATGCAAGGGCTGTGTATGTGATGGAGGAATTAGCACTACCAGTTTGGTTCCACTCGGTGTCATTGGCAGCTATCAGACCTACTGGTGACAGGCAGGACAGAGCTGCTGAGGTGACCTGCCATTTACCACCCTTTACCCTTTTGTTTCTACTGACACCTGAACTCACAAAGCAATTCCCTCTAAGGCGATTCACCCAGTGACTCTAAAGAGCTGATTACTCAGTGGGATGATATGGAGTGAGGTAGCCTGAGGACAGGCATTACCGTGGGCTGGCTTTGCAGCTTCTGCCATCTCAGCTACTGCTCTGTAAAGTCTGGGATCTGGCCCGAGGGAAAACCAGTCAGTAAGTAGCTTAAAGGAAAGGGATGCCCTCACTAATCCTTTACTGAATTAAGGGTCCCAAGTAATAGCAATTACCTCAAGAGTCCAGCATTTGTCTATCTCTCCACATGCTACCATGCCCAGCTGGAATAGTTGCCTTCTCCATGCTGACCCCTCAAAGTGCCAGCACAGCTCCAAAATCCTTTTCTGTGTAGCAGAGCCCTGACAAATATTTTAATTGGATGAGACCAGCGGGCGTGTCCTGGTGCAGCTGTTGTCCGTGGTAGCAGGAGCGGGTGGGTATTGCTAGTCAAGGAGAAGAGGCTATTGGGGTCTTTCCTTCATCTCAGTTGTGGGACCTGAAGAAGACTTTCCTAAAGGCACCCCATCCATCACACAGCTGCAGCTGACACCTGAGTCAGGGATATAGCACTGCCCTTGAAGAAGCAGTGCTGTAATTTATGCTGGCTAACAGGACAGGACCAAGTGCATACATCCCATGCTTTGTGCCAGAGCCAGGATGCCTTTTGCAGAGGTACTGTAGCTTGTTAGGCAGAGACAACTTGGGAGAGTAAAGAAGAGAGGCTGTGCTGCTGAGAAAGAGAAACAACAAGCTGCAAACTGGGGGTGAGGAGAGAGCAGAGCAGATGCTGATGTATCACCCTGGTTCATTTGTCCTACAGGTATTGGCTGGGCCAAAACTTCAAGGGATGCTCTCAACTATGGCCTGCTGTTTTTAAACAAACCGAATTAGCACATGTTATTTGTGAGTTAATGCTCGGTTTTTATTTACTCCTTTGGGTTTTTTTTCCTACAGAATCATAGAAGGGTTGGGGTTGGAAGCAGCCTTAAAGATCATATAGTTATAGCCATTGCCATGTTTGTTTGTATTATTTTGTTTTCTTTAATAAGAAAGAAATCATTCAGAAGCATGACTAGACTTGCTTGCAAGTAGTTACATTTAGCTGTAATCTGCCTGGTGCGTTGTAGGAGAAAAATTGCACTAGTTTGAACTGGACTGAGTAGCAAGGATACTTTA
Source organism: Oreocharis arfaki (assembly GCA_013398015.1). Taxonomy (NCBI): domain Eukaryota; kingdom Metazoa; phylum Chordata; class Aves; order Passeriformes; family Paramythiidae; genus Oreocharis; species Oreocharis arfaki. The sequence goes on along the minus strand of VZRR01003603.1, from coordinate 546,339 downwards.
ATTTGGGGCAGCAAAGAGAAAATTGTGTAACACTGTTGTGCTGTTCTGAGTGGGAGAAGAATCCAGTGAACTGCATGATTTTTCTGTCTTTGTAATCAGTTTGTTATGCAGAGAGCAATGCCATGGGATTCAGCATTTTATCTGCTGGGTTTTCCCTGGCAGCATCTGAAGAAGTTCATTATAAGTGTTTATCACATGATCCACTTAATCAAACCACTGAAACTCAGAGAATAAGTCATTCTAACAAGACCCTTCAGAGCTGCCTTATAAGCTACTTACTGATATACTCTTCCTTGGTGGGTGTACAATGAGTTTCCTTGTATCCCAGTCTATGATACAGGAAGTTCATTATCCCCAGTCCGAATTCAGACGTAAAGAAAGGAAGCAGGGCTTACAAAGGAGTGACAGATAATTTGCAAAGGATTTTAGTTAGCCACTCAAATCCCAGATAGAGTCAGACTGTAAGCTCGTCGTAAGAACAGCCTTCTGGTATTCAGCATTAGGCACAAGGCAGCTATATCTCCATAGCTGCTTCTAATGTTGTAAAGTGCCGGCAACACATGAAAAATTATGAAAAATGCTTCTTTTGATTAAAGGCTTCCTAATGGAAGTGTGTGAGAGAGAAGAGAAATCAGAACTGAAAGCATGCTTTTAGGTGGATGATAGCGTGTCTACAGCACGACAGTCAGAGCTGATAGCTGGGCTGATGCAAAATGCCTCAAAAGCCTTTGCTAAATCCCCGTGAGCGCTAAGGGGTCGAGGCACTGAGACTTGTCTGACAGGCTTGGAGCTTGCAGACACGCTGTGTGCAACCTGTGCTTGTACCCCATACATCTGGTAGGGATAAATGCCATTCCCAGTGATGTACCTAAGAAATGTTCTGGTTGTAGGGAGCAGGTTGGTCAAAAACTCCTCTGCCTCCTTGAAGACATTAATTTTATTGAGCCCTGCCACAAGCAGCGTGACACCAGATTTCCTGGCACTCACTGGACTTTTCTCACCAATGCTGTTTCACAGACAGTGTCTCATAAAGGCGGGTCCTCTTGCTATCTGCAAAAGACCAGTTTGGGTATCACCACAGATGTAGGCTTAGACCATACTTAATATAGAAATGCCCTGGATAGTTTTCCCAAGCACCACCCTGTCTCCATACAATAGCACTGCTCAACTACACCTCTTATTTCACATCATGTGAAGGCAGTACAGGGTCACACCAGATCCAGTGTTGATTTTGTGTAGGGATGCACAGGCTGAGCCTGATGTGGGTCTCTGGATGAACATTTTTTTGTACTGGAAAAAAGTGTGGTTGGGGCCAGGAACATCAGGTAGTTTGAGACAAGCTACTCTATAAGACCAGAGGAAGTGTGAACAACTGAGAAATACAAGCAACAGAAAAACTATAACCTGGTTTGATGGGGATGGTGCTTTTTCCCTAGGATAGCTCCAGTGAAGCAAGTCACAAAATTCATACCATTGTCTGGGCACTGCTTTGAGGGAATGATGAAACCTGTCTCTCCAACGCCAAATCCATCCAGCCCAGAGCTTAAAATTCAACCTGTTAATTACTCCTGGGAATAATTAACTCCAGCCTGGAGTGAGCAAGGACTCTTGACTACATCAATCAGTGTGAGAGTCTGAGATGTGCAGTTTTCATTCCTTGTGTTTTCCATGTACTGTGTACCTGCCTGTCTTGTCTCGGTGCAGCTGTCGGTCTCTTGACTGCTGCTACACTGATATATCAAGTTGTCAGCAGTATGGCTGTGTCCTCAGGAGGGACTGTGCTGCTTTAGTAGGTTGGTTTCCAACTAGTAAGTTAAAATGGGACACAAAAGCCTGGAGGAAAACACTGTTTTTCTCTCTTTTTCCTCTTCTTTTTAAAAATAGTAAATGATAAGTTGTTTTACCTTTTTTTATTTAAAAAAAAAGAGACCAAAAGAGATGAATCTATGCTAGCTGGTTAGTTTTGCTGCTGCATTCAATTTTATTACAGTGTACTTCCCTTCCTCTTTCTCACTTCTTTATTGTACTCTGTCTTCTCAGGTGCTATTGTGCATATTTAGAGATCTCCCCTCCATCTCTCTTTTGAGACAATCTTACTGCTGGCTTTCTGCTGTTTCAGCTTCTACACAGCTGGTGCGTCAAGGAGAAAACTGTCTTTTGTAAGGCTGTGAGGAGAATGGACCCATAAAATCAATATTTTTTGTATGTACATAGTTCTTTAATCAGTAAGTCTTCAACAACCTTACCTAAATGGCCACTTTGCCATTGTCTCAGCTTCTTAGCTAAGGAGGCTGGAGAAGAGTGAGTGGGTAACTTTCTGCTGTCTGCAGCAGTGCAGTAATAAAGTGAAGAATAAAACTTCAGTTTTCCAAATGATTCTCTGCCTTTTATGTGGGGAAAGCCAGTACCGAGCATCTGGAACCATTGCCGGTAGGGATATTTTTAGTCTGCTGTAAAGAGGGATGGTCAGTTGTCCACTGCATGCTGTTGGTTTGGCATTTGGGAACCACTAGTGGCCGTATCAGTGCTGAGGCTGGATTTCAGTGTCTCTGTACAGTCTGTTTGGAGGGAAGTTCTGGGAGGAAGACTGTGGCGGGCACATCTGGCTGCGTGCATTTGCACATGTGTGAGATGCACACAACGCCCACTGAGAACTGGTGCTACCAGATACTGACTGGACTGGGTTTGGTCAGTCCCAAGCTGGGCTCAATTCTCTTTCCCAGCCTAAGCATGAAAGATTCTTTAATGCACTCGCTGCTTCTGGGATGCTCAACTCAATCCCCAGTAGTGTTACCTATTTAGAAGCCTTTCTCACTGAATTTCTTCCTTTGAAGACTGCAGGGTTTTTAAGAGTGGACTGCAGCACCTGCTGCTTGCTGGAAATCCAGAGGCTGGCACATGAGAGCATTGCAGTGCTGTATGTGGCAGTCACAAAACATCACATTCACCACATTTTCACTGGGCGTGGCTGATGAAAAACAGAACAGACATGCTATAAGGACTGTCAGCTCAAGTAAAGGAAGGTAGCTTTGAAGAAAGCCTCCAAGATAGTGTTTTTAGAATATAATTCTTTAGAAAAAAAGTGGTAAATCCAAAGAATGAAATTCAGCCAGAATGAGCTCACTGCAGGTGGTGCTAGTAATGAATTTTAAAAAATCAATTTTAGTTACTAACTATTTTAGTAGTTGGTGGGGGGGTGTCCAGTGTCTGCCATTACAGTACCTTCTTCTGCAGCCCCAGGAAACCCATGCTTTTGATGTTCTCTGGAGCTTTCCAACAGTGTGCATTTCCCTGTTCTTAGAAGAGTGGTACAGGTCAGACAGAGAGGGCTTCATCTACCCAACCATCAAAGTAGGTTCTGGGAAGTTTCCTACTCTGTGGTAGATCCCCCTTCCACAACAGCCAGTCCTGCAGGGATTTGCCTCCACTGGGTTCGTCCAAGTTTCACCTGAGATTCCCTGGAGCTGTCCATTAGACTTGGTGTCTGCAGAGGCTGCTGTGAAACTCCCCTGACCCAAGGGTTAGGTGGGCAAGCAGACACTCGTCCCTCACCCTCTGGAAACTGGAGAAGTCCTTGATACCTTTCAATGAAGAACAAATGTTTTAAAAAACCCTGCCTTTGCTTTTGGTGACATTTCTTGCAGTTTGTTTGGATCTGTGCAGTGGCATGCAGTGCTCAGAGCTACAATGCAGGGAGTATGTGTGTTTGTATTTATTTGGTTCCATCTACATCAGTGAGCCCTTGAAAGGTAGCCTAGCTGGCAGATCTGGTCAGGCTGGGAAACTTAGCTTTAGATGGTTTTTTGTTTGTTTACAAGTGATCTTGGCCACAGACAGGGACACACAGCTGGTGGTCTGTGCACTGTTCCATGATCGGGCTGAAGCTGGGCTCCGAGCCGATGAAGGCTGGAGTGGGGCTAAGCAATTCCATCTTATTCTTGGCTTGATCTGGAGGTGGATTGGACAGGCTGCTGCTCTGCTGCCTTCTTCTGTGGTCTGGCATCTCAGGGCCTGGTTTGGCTTTGCTTGTGTCAGCGGCAGCATCCAGCACCCGTCTGCCATGGTAGTGGAACCTCTGCTTGCTCAGATGTCCTTCTCCTACAGCCCAGAGAACACCTCATGCTGTGAGCAATAACTTGTAATACAAATCCCACACAAATACAGGCATTTCTCTTCCTGCACTGGTTGTAATAGGCAGGGTGGGAGAGGTGTGTCTGATGTCTCAGAGAGGGTTTTGCAAGTGGCTTTTGTGAGATGTTCCTATGCCAGTGTGGTTTATGCTGGCTGAGGGGACCGTGTGAGTATCTTTTAGCACAGCTCAAGGAGAGCTAGAGATTTGTAATGATACTGATGTGCTGTGTGCCAGCCTGGAACTTCAGAAGACCCATGTTGGGGACTGGGGAGAGGGAGCAGTGCCAGCTCATCAGTACTGTGAACTGGGCACTGTGGCTGCACTTCCCTGCAGCAACACTGTGACAAAGGATGGTGGAGGAGGAGGCTGATGAAAGCCGTGACCTTCCAGGCAGGATCTGTTTCCCAAACATGGGTTAAACAATAGCAGACTGCTACAGGTGTGGGCATGGAGGCACCTGTTAATTTAAAGCCAAAGTGTAGAGAGATGTTTGCTCTGGGAGATAACATGTACCTGTTCTGCGCACTGAGGGTGAGGGAACTCTCCGAGACATGTTTTACTTCATTACCACAGTAGACCTCTTGCACTGCAAGGCCACAAAGCTCCCAGTTCTCCCCTCCCACACCCCCTTCCCTTTTAAGACCAGGGGCACCTCTCAGCTTTACCAGTGCCTCCAATCTGACAACCCAGAAGCATCCTAAATGGTGGGAATTGCTCCTTTTCTTATCTCATTGGGGAGCTTCCTGACCACACTGCCCAGACTGATGCTGTACTAAGATGCACAACTCTCTGGTACCTGCAGCCTGGTCAGTGGCTGGAGATGAGGGACAGGCTCGCAGCAAGGCACCCTTTGGTGGGGCTGTTATAATGAGCCAGCTTCGTTTTCTTCCTTGCTGGTGGTTCCAGAGGGGCTGCAGGGAAGTCTGCTGCTTTATTTTCTTAAATGGACCAAGTGATGGCAGTTAACATCCTACTTGGAGAAAATGAGCTCTTAGGGCAGCATTTCTTGTCCTGTGTACAGGGCTTTATTAAATTAACTTTGTACTGGAATCACCCTACACATTCCTCTCTCCAGAGGCCAATCTAACTTAAATGTGGGATAAAATTTTGCATCTCTATTTATGTCACACAGGTGACTTGCACAGAAAAATCTTTACATGCAATAATGTCATCTGAGTTTTGGCAAGCCTTCAGAGCAGGCTGTCTCTAAATCCTCTGTCTCTACCATAATGCTGCACTCATCCCACTGTTAAGTATGTAACTCTCTTGCTTTGCTTACTTTCCATGTTAAGGACAATGAATTTCCTCTCCCACACACCCCTTGCAAATGTGCAGGTGCTGTGAGACAAACCCCCGGTGCTTTCACCATCCAAGAGACGCCTTTTGCCTCTGTGGGTACCTGCAGCTTGGCAGCTCCAGCTGGGCAGCAGCACTGCCAGCCTGCAGGATGGAGTCTTGCATACTTTCAGCTACTTCTCCATTATTTGCACATAAAGTTAATAACTAACTCAAGAGTTCATCTACAAATACATATTTACGGCTGCTCTTGGTCAATTTCCCCTCTCTCAGCCACAAAGCTCTTGTTTTCTGCAATTTCCTTTCTGTATTTTCCCTTAATCCTAATCCATTTTAACATCAATGCATTAGTTTTGAAACAGCTGGTGTATTCTCAGCCTCTTCTTCTCCCTTACCTGCTGATTATTACTTTTTTTTCCCCCTTTCCACACCGTCCTCTATACTTCAGCTGTTTGCAAAAACCGGCTTTTCTCCTCCCTCTCTCTCTTCACAGCTCCCACCATCTGTCTCTCTACAAATACAAAGCTTTAGGGGAAATGATTCACTAGGCTGCTAGCTCATTACTCACACTCTCCCCATCATGGTTTCTGTCCTTGTAGGATGCTCTAACTAATGTAAAGATCAATGAATCCTGGGAATTGTTATTTGATTAAAAAAAAAAAAAAAGCCCCTGCAGTTAAATAGATTGGGCTCTTTGTATTTCCAAAACAGCAAAGCTCAGTTTTTCTTCCTCACTCTGCTCACATTGTTTTGCAGAAAAGGATCGTTGAAACAGAAGAATAGAAATAATCACAGGACCATTTAATGCAACCTTGTGCATCACATGATGCAGGAGTTACTTAATGAAATTCCCTGGCCCAAACCAAGCAAATCTGTGGTAAATCTAGAGCACATATTTTCGGATGACAGCCAAAATGATGAAAGGAATTTACTACCCAGCCTCACTAATCATTTTGGATGCTTAACTGCGCTCCCTAATATGCTGCTTTGCAAGCAGCAAAACTGACACAGCCTCATTCCCTACACGTTTCTCTCCTCCAGACTTTGTGCAGGCTGTGTACCCCAAAAGGCCTCCCAGCCCCCTGCCAGGGCCAGGGTGGCCAGCTGTCCACCTCTGGGAAGAGACTGGAACCCCTCCCTCCTTAGCATGTGGGTTTGGGCCTCGCTCTTTGCTCGGGTAATTCTTTCCATGAAACTCGCAGGCACTTAGTATCTTTGAGCTCTCCCTATTAAATGTGGCAGAAATTGGCTAAGAGGCTCAGAAGCCATTTGAGACAGACTATTTCACAGTGTTAAAACACTTCAGATACCTTAAAATAACAGGCAGCCATAGTGAGTTGGCAGATAATGCCATACATTTCAGGAGACTGGCTCAACCAGGAGGCTGAGCTCAATGCTGTAGGGCACCCCAGGTGACCCCAAATGTAGACCCACATCCCACTCCTTTTGTCTTTAATTTGTTGACCATTTAAGATAGATTTCTGTCATGATTTTAGGCTGTCACCACATACTAGAAAGCTATTTTCTTAACTGAAAATTTAGCGCATGAAAAACAGACCTCCCCTCCCCACATGCAAGTAGGTGCCAAGAAGTACCACTGCCTAACACAGTTTTATCGTGCCTTCTCAGGAAGCTGCCAGTATGCCAGGTATTAGCCTGTTTCACTTGCTGAGCTTCCCTTTTGAAACTGGAGTTGCAAGGAAGGACAGCAAACACCACAGTCAAAATCACAGGAGTTGACAACACTGAATACACCCTTCTCTTAAATGGCTGCTATTATTTTTGCAAAAGACTGCTAAAGGAAAATCTGAGTTTTAATTTTTTCTTCATGAGCACCACAAAGCACGTCCTGCATCAACACACCATGCTGGCACCACCTCCATGGAAACCTAATTAAATAATTTGGATACTGTAAGAATATCAACTTCTGGGCTAATTTTCTTTTCAGGCTACCAAACACATGTACGTTTTTATAAAGCTGTGTTTGGGTCATTCTATGACAAATATTAAAGCTGAGAAGGATCTTGGTACAACTGCTCTGAAGAATAAGGGCTGCAGAAGTTTAAGCCAATAGGGTCCACTGTTACCTCAGTAAGGTTAAAGCTGTTTAAAAAACAAAAAATCCTCACCAAAGTCATGCTTATGTGCTCTGTTAAAAAGTGTTCAAATTTTAGCAGACGTGATGTTGTTGAACCATCCTTGTTGCCAGCACCCTGTGGCTCTCCATCTTTGATTATTTTATTGTTCCATACTGCATACTGCAAGTTGTAGGAGTCAGTGTTCTTTCTCTTAACAATTGCTGGCTTTCCAAATGCCAATTGTCCTTTGACATGCTCTGTTTTAAATAAGGGCTGAAGCGCAGTAATGAAGCTAAAGGCCTGCCATAAAAAATACTGCAGTGTTCCATGGCACTGACAGCACACACGTAGTCATGCATTCAGCTCTCCTTTTGGGGACTGTTGCTGCAACATGCTGGAGGTATGAGGGACCAAGCTGTAAGGAAATGGAACTCCAGAGATTTCAGATCTAGAAGTCCTGTAATTGCAGACAAGTGACTTTATGCAAGACAGGCTAAGGAAAACCTGCCTTACCCAACCCGTTTCTCTGTTGTTCGTAGCAATAATAAAAGTGGACACCGTACAAAAGGTTGCCTTACAAAAGGCAAATATATTTAATAGTGTATATACAAATTAATGGTTCGATAATGCTATACAAGGTAGGAGTACCTTTAAAGAAACCCTGAGCAAAAAGGAAGATGTAATTTTTATTTTACACTTATTGCAACATTATTTCTGGTATTTGTTTGCTATAATGACTAATAAAAGGAGTATGTTAAAACCAGATGTTAAAATAAAAGTGGGCATTCTTTCCATTTGTAGCTTATTTAAAAATCTAGAGAACAGAGTTCTACCCCATCAGCTTTGGAAATAGATGTTTAACATGGTAGAGAACAAGCTGAGCCTGAGTAACCCAAGACAACCAATTCCTTTAGCAGAAAGAGTGTCTTCTGTCATCAAAAAGAGCCATCTGGAAGAGTGTTGGCTCCCTGCCAGGAACAACCCTTTAACAACCACTCGTCATGTGCTTTAAGTTATAATGTTCATAGCGGCACAACCTGGAGTGTTGGTAAAGGTCCTATCGGAGGAGCAATGTATTCCTCCTCCCTCAGTAACCGCAAAAGGATGTTCTTCTTATTCTTTGGCCAGTTATAAATGTGAGTGTTCTGCAGCCAGGTAGGCACGTGTTCCTGAAAAAAAAAAAAAGGAAAATAAAAGCTAAATCCCATAAAGACTCCTGAATCTCTACCAGAACCTTTCAGATTCCGTCAGACCCTGCCAAGAAAGATTTCATTTTATCTGTTCTAGGCACTTCCTGTAACAACAAGAAATGTTAATTTGGCTTCAGAATTGTATTTGGGTTCCTAAATAAATGAACTTTATGTGATCTCACAGCTTGCCTGTCTCTCTTTCTCTTCTGCCATCACATTGGCTAATTTCACCATGTTTCAAAGGAAGTCTGATCTCAATGACAGGCATCAAAAGGCTTGTGAAAATAAACATTGAGAAGAGAAGAGAGGCATTTCAGTGCCCCTAGCAGGGAAAGGCTGCCACCTTAGTAGCAGCTACCACCTTAGTAGCTACCACCTTAGCTGCTAAAGGATCCATGCGGCACGTTCAACATTGGGATGAGAATCAGTAGGGAAAGACTGGGACCCCACAGGAACATTTCACATCCTGGTAGCCCTCTCCCCCTCCCCTTGCACCTTTCTTCGCCAAGCACGGTGTCCTCTGACCACCTCCTGAGCAGAAGACTGAGGCTGATGCTGAGCTTAAGGAGAGACTAATGCATCTCCAGATTAGCAGGGTCAAACTTCCACCAATCCCTGCATCCTGGAAAAGGTGCAGTCCTTCTAGGGGCTGGCTAATGTCCATTAACATAATGAAGCTGGGACCACCACGGCTCTTGAGAGTGACAGCCGGCTGATGGAAATGAGCCTGCTCAGACCTCATGTTCCCACAGCCTTGGGAGGTTTCCATATGGACAGCCTGGATGCTTAAGGGTGAAGGGTTATTATAATACCACTGCTTAACACAGGGACTGATCCTTGACCAAAACCAGTCCATGGGATAAAGATTTGTTTTGGAATTGGAGACACCAGAACATAGCCAAAGTGAGACAGCAGTTAAGCAACATGAGGAGCCAGGACATCCAGCAGTTGGTCCCTGGACCTCTTATTTAGCAGTGTTTTCCCAAGATAGCCCCTGTTAGGAGCAGCACAGTTCCTGTCAAGCTAGTGGAGCTAGCTCCAAGAGGACAGAGCAAAAAGCTGCTGGTGTGCACGTCTCTGGCGCCTCGCCAGGGGATGCCCTGGCATGGGCTGCACATGTCCTGCTGCCAGCAAACAGCCTAGCTGCAGTCCAAACCTTTCATTCCCATGATCATGCTTCTCAAATTGGCTGTCTTTTCCTTGGCCTGTACAGCTGTAGGAACAAGGCTGCATCACTTTCCCTGCTCGGGCAGCAGTTTGTGTTAATTGATGCAACCACTCTGCTAGAGTTACAGGATTTGTGTATAGGAAGAAAGAGGTAAGTCACACAGGTACCTACAGACCCATTAGTTTGAACTCACCTAGGCACTAACCCTGTTCATCTCACCCCTTGGCTTCTTCCAGAGGGAGCTTCTAGCATGGGGCAATCTTGGCTTAACGCTTTGGTCATCAGGCAGCCAGATGAAGAGGACATATTTCTGTGGGTTGTTGTGATGCAAACCTTGAACCAGCAAGACCCATGTTTCCTTCAGCAATGTACGATCGGAAGCTGGAAATGCCAGCTCCACCTTAACTGTGTGTTGTGCATTCCTCACCTCATTATTCAGTTTCCTAATGAACGCTCCTTGGATCACATAGATCTCTTCCTGTTGGAGGTCGACTAATTTTCACATAACAGCAGTGCTTTATGATGTGCTTTGTATGAGATTAACTCATCTAATAGCCACATCCCCAGATGAAACCTCCAAATCTTCATTTTCTGCTTTTTTCCATTGCCAGCTATGCTAATACTTGAACATATAAAGGACAGTATAAAAAAGACAAAATTGAAGTAATTTGCCAACCAACATCATCCAGTTGTACGTATACTTGGCAGTTTTTCAGCTACCTCACTTCCTCTGACTGCCTACAGACTTCATTACTGCAACTTGTTCAGGCTCTGGTGCTCTCCTTCCACCCATGATGTCCTCAGTTACATTATCATTAAGTAGCTAGATGAAGGTAGGTGATGTACCAAAGAATTACATGGAGAACAAAAGACTAAAGCTTAACGGCAGTAGAAAATGCTGATCTGCATAATTTAATGAGAAAGGCACCTCTTGAAAAACGGAAGGGTTACGTGGACTACAGAGGATGGGCAGTAAGGATGCCTGGAGCCTGATGCTTTGATAGTGGCAGCTAGATGAGCCAACCCTGGAAATCCCTTACAGACCACTGTCTGAGAGAACTGCTGCTATATGCTAAATAGTCTTCTGATAAATAAAGTTGAGCCCAAATTAACATAACTTATTGTTCTGTCTCAGAGCCCCAAAGCAGCTATAATGCCTCCTGGGACACTTCTCTCTTCTACCCTTGAGGTGCCAAGTGGCTCCAGACTGTGGGGTCACGTCTGTTCACATGGTGGGCACTCAAGGAGCCCCAAGGTTAGGAGCCCTTTTCCCCCATCAAAGACTGACTGAAAATGCTGACTGCTTCCCTGCCTTTGGCCTGCCCAGTTCCCACCAGTGCTGTACTTACTTACCTTAAGTACCAGACTGAGATCATTCAGGAAGGGATCTGAATGACATGAAATACCAGAGGTACTGTTCATTCCAGAGGAGCTCACATATTTTACAAACCCAGGGACATACTTTCAAATTTCTGATGTTAAATTGGTGCTTAAATAAAGAACTTCATTACACTAAAATAGGCAAGTGCAGTGGGACTGCACAGCCCTATAGCCATTGATAGCATTGTTTAAATTTTGACTCATGTTCCAAAATTTGGGCACCCAAAGAAATATAAAGAATTTTTCCAAGCTTTTCTAAAATGCAGCTGTACCTAGGGGCAAGATGACAGCTACCCAACAGTGCACAAAGCATTTAGTTATGCAAAGTGAACATGAATACATTGCAGGAGATTGAGGAAGAACGCTATTTCTCAGCTATAACTGAAGCCTTTTAAGATTCTTGGCTTTGTAAAAATCCAAGAGATTCTCTCAGAGTGAGGTAGAAGAGATGGGAATCTGTTGCATTACTTATTTCTTATTCTCAAATGAATCTTCAAAACAAGTAAGGAGGGCAGATGAAATTGCAAGTCCTAAAAAAATCTTAGTTTGCCTTTGATGGGCCCATCAAAGTTCAAGCAACAGCCTAGCACTTTTAATATTTATTATACTCTTTATTTTTATATTCTCAACACACCCTCTTCCAGACCCTCACTTCACATCAGTCATAAATCTTGCCCATCTCACTCATCAGCATTGCATTTAGACAAAATCATAAAAGGGTTAATATAAAAAGCATGCTTCCTGGATAGATTGTCTCTCTCTGTTTAAATCCTTTCAGTGCTCAAGGCAATTTGAGTTTTAGTTGTACATTCATCATCAGAAATACATTTATACGCTGATTTATATTGTGGATTAAATGTTTTTTATTTGTGTGTACATAAACCTATAAACTTTTAATGTAAAATGGAGCTTTGGAATATTACTTATGGGCTATTAAGAACCAAGAAATTGAGTGTTTGGGTTTTAAGATTCCATCTGGTGCACTGTGATCAAAATAATATGCACTTAATCATGCAGCAAGTATATAAGCATGCACGTATGTTACCTTTTTGGCATTTGGAAAAAGCACAGGGATGAATCTGAAGTTCATACTTCCTTGCTGTATAAATTCGATCTGCATCTAGGATAGAACAAAATGCCAGTTTTATTGTAATGACACGACAATTTATCTTCGCAATGCATCTGATCCCTATGTATAAAAACATTCCTTGCTTACTTAAACTGCTCTTCTGTTAAATGATTTGGTCTGTTCTGGTGGACTTGGTGTTGTTTGGTTTGGCCACTTAATCTAATTCTTCATTGCTACAGAAAGGATACAGGAAAGATCTGTCAACAATTTTTGAACATTTAGTTTCATGGTGTGAAATAATTGTGGGTTTAGCTGCAGGTGCAATCCCATGAAATCCGTCTTGAACTGGTGAAGCTTGACTTACGAACACCCCTGTTTGGCCTACAGAGGGGTGAAAGATTTCAGCCAGAGGCCAGCTCTCTGTCCGAGCTAGGACCCAGCCTGTTCCCCATGGCCCTGGACACAGGCATCCCAAGGGTGCTAAGGATAGCAAAGTACTGCTGAGAGCTTATCTGCTGGTGGCAGCTTCTGAGAAACTTGACTGCAGGTTCAAGCTGGGGGATCAATGGGTTACAGGTGAGAAAGGTGGGAAACTGTAAACCAAGGGAGAAAGGATCAGTTTCGTGGCTCTATGGGCTCTTCTGGGCTAAATGTCCATCCTGTGACAGGCTGTGGAGCTGGGTGTCTGGTCCTCTGGCACTGTGCACTGCCCAGGAGCCCCACATTGCATCTCTGGCCTTTGCTTTGCAATTCCATCCTTCAGTCAGCTTTACTGCTGCCTGAAAAAAAGACCTCAGTTCCAGGATGGCTGAAGCAACAGGGACTGGTTTAGAGGAAGGAAGGTAAGGCACTTTTAGGTAAGATTGTGCTCAGGGCTATACAAGGGCTCAAGAAGGTGAAGGAGGGGAATACCATTGAACAATAAAGAATATGAAGAAATAAGATGAGCATGTTTAATAGGATTTTTCTTCCTTGAACCTCTTAGCAGATGTTAATGAGCATACGGAGCTGATGAGAGGAAGGATTAATGAATTCCAAAGAGGGGTGTTTAACTATGGGGATTAGGGAAAACAAAGCAAAGAACCTGCCATTTGGAGACAGATTTGTCTTTTGAGAAGAAGAGACAGTCTTTGTAAAATAGCAAATGCATGTCCTTGCTTACCATCCTGTGGATGTATTTAGTATGTAAGCCGTGTTCATCCCTGTCCAGCTGGGATTCAGCCCCTTCCACATCCTGTTTGTATTTTGGACTGATTGCTATGATTATCATCACCGTCTTCTGTTAGGGAGAAAAGCGCTTTTATGAAATTGAGAAATGCAGCGTGTTTGGTAGAGGCAGATCGGAAATCTGCCAGTTTGTGTTTTAAGTGATCTTTGTGTTCCTGGCAAACACAAGAGGATCTCATTCATTCTGGCAGGAAATACAGGAGAACTCACACACTCGTTCTCCTCATTATTTCTCGACATCTCATAATATAGAAAATCTAAATGTCAAGAGATGTATTAGCAGCTACCAGTTGACACTTGGAATTCCTGTCATAAAAAGCTACTTTTTATCAGTGTGGAGTGTCTATGTGCATACACAGAAAACTTTTATCTTCAAATTCAGACCCAAATGTTTTCCAACAGCTTATGCAGAAGTGCATCTATTTAGTCATCTATGGTGTTTTATACAAAAAGCTACTAAAGACAGGTCTATGGAAGCTACTTATAGGCCTCAGTGGCAGAAATAACATCTCTTCTTGCTGATCTTGGCGGCAAAGTGTGCAGAGAGGGGGGCTGTCGTGGATGGCCTGGGCAGGTTTAGGGGTACCTGGCGGCTCTGTCATGATGGGCTGAAGGCAATGCTCCTCCACCTTGCTAGGGTTCCTAGATCCTGCCTCTGACCTGTTTAATCCCAGCCCCATGCTGAGCTCAGGCTTCCAAAGAGGGGCCATCCTTTATCTCTAGGAAACATCTCTCCTTAATGGCAGGCCAGTTGAAATGCAGCAGATGAAAGCTTCCTACTTGAGTTTACCTGGGGCCTGCCTTTCATCCCCCACACATCAGGCTGTGTAAGGCTTCCAAGTCTGTGGCTCACAGTCAGCCTGGCTCGGAATTAACTCCTTCCTTCTGTGCTCTATCAAGAGAATCTGCCCCACCACAGGATCAAATATGGTAGGGAGCCGTTTTCCCTTACCCTGACTCAACATACTCCAGAATGACTTCTGCTTGTGCTTGACATGCATGTAAGCATTTACAGATGTTGAGGGTTTGCAAGAGACATGCCCAGTTGCACACTTTCCCCTGCTTGTGTCCAAGCAGCCCCTTCCTCCACACACAGGTAAGGGTTTTACCCTTAAGGTAAGTTGAAGTTACAAACTGCCTCTGCAGTCAGTCAGGGAAACCAAGCATTTCTGGGGTGGGTAGTCAGACAAATATCTTCAGATGGAGGCAGGAGATTGTTCTCTGCAAGTACTGGTTTCTCCTACTGACTGTGCACAAGTCTCAAAGGAGATGTGCCAGTTTGTATTTTAAGTCATAATGATGTTTTTGGCAAAAGCAAAGTCACCCTGTCTGCTGGTTTCAGTACCTCCATTAAACACAGTGATCCCAAGCCTAATTTGTCCTGATGCAAGCCCTAAGAGGGATGACTGCACTTCCATGGCAGAGGCCCTGAGCTGGCTCTGCATGCAGTTGTATCATGCCTGCATGGACACCTTCAGGAAACCTCTGTAGGGCTGGCTCAGATGGTTGAGCTTCCTTGCTCACGTGGGGGAGAGTCCACCACTTCTGTCAGCCTATTCCTGAACCATGGAGATCTGCCCAGAGTCAGAGACCCGGTGGCTACTCAGCAAGGCGAGAATCCAAGGAAGCCAGCCCATTATGGCACCTGTCCAGTGACAGAATCCCCAGTCTGCACCTAGCTGTGCTGGTATAGTCCAACCACTTGGCTTGATCCTAAAGGAGATGTGCACTCACTGCTCAGGGGAACTTCAGAGGAAGTTGTTGCTGCAGGGGACTGCACTGGCAGCAAGATAAATCTCTGTTTTACTGCTTCGATAGATACAAAGTGATGAGAGCAAACCTATCTGCCAACCAATAGAATACCAATATTCAGTTTAAATGTAGGATGGTTTATCCAGAAGAACCCTTCAATGTTTTAGATATCAGTGTAAAAGCTACAGGTGAGAAGGATGAATGTTAGCTATGGCTAAGCAGCCTGGGATGAAATACAGGTATCACTGTAACCAATCACAGCTAAACCCCACTATTTAAAAAGGACATGGAGGGACGACTTTTCCAATGGTAGCTCCAGGCTGGATCTAAGAGGCAGCATTAGAATTTGGCAAGAATGCCAGGATAAGCACTTCATTTCTTAAAGAAAGAGCTCTGGGACCATCAGATACAGAAGTGAGGGAGGTTTGCTTACACACTCTCTGCAAGGTCTCTGCCATTCCTGCAGGGGCAGGGAGGACAACAATAGGTCTTGCATTTTCATTCTGTCCCTGCTGTGTATTAGAATAATTCAACCAATTTCTTCAGGTCACCTCTGCTATGAACAAGGTTAAATTGCCCTTACATACATCACCTAGGTAGCGCTCCATCCACTTAATGATGTCAATACCTCGTACCGTGTCCTCAAAGATATCAATCTGCAAGAGAGTGAAAATCCGTGGTGAGTGTCCCTTCACCTTTCCTCCCCATTTTATGGCACTGATACAGCGCCTACTCCTCTCCTTGCTTATGATAACCATGCCCAATTCCCTTAGGAAAGAAATGTGTACATGCACCTCTCTTTCTGTGCAGTCCAGAGCTGAGCTGGACAGGCACCAGGCAGGCAGAGAGGGCTGCTGCAGGCACGCTCCTGGGCTCCCACTCAGCTGGCCCTTCGACTGGCTGCCCTGCCAGCCCCCAACTCCCAAGCATTTTTTACTTGACAGAACAAGGTGCTGCCCACCTTCTCCATCGGTATAGTTGCAAATGCCCGCTATTTTCTGGCTGCAAGGGTATACTGAGTGTGAAGATTTAGCTTCATATTGAACTAAATATTCAGGGTGTGTGGTGGGAAGTCAGCCAGGTCACGAATACTGGGTGCAGTCACCCAGACTTAGCGACAGCAGAGCAGTGGAGGAATTCATAAGGACTGAATATGACCAACACTGCTTACTTCTTTGCACACCCAGTAAACCCAGAAACCAGCAATCAGTGACTGTGACCAATGGAGTAAGAATTAACTTCTCCAAATTTTTGAGCTAAGAGTCATGATCTGCTCTCAAGTCTTTCTTTTTCCCTTTCTGAATGCAGAGAGCCCATTTGTTTCCCTGCTTTTGGGGCCATTTTCCTGTATTTATTATTCTGCAGCAGGCTCCAAGAGTTGCCTGTCCAGCAAAGGTGCTATTAATGAGCTTTCTACTCCGTAAATCTATGGTGCCCAAAAGCTTTCTTATGAATTGGTCATAGTACAGAACTGCTGGAGAGTAGTATAATTGCAGTCTCTGTAAAAAAAACCTTTCATTCATGAAAATAAATAAGCGTGTGCAAAGCCCCCCACCGAGTCTCATTCAGTTTAATGATAGCCACTTGCTTAAATGCTTTCCTGAATTGGAGCCAAAGAGTGAAGGTTGAGGGGTCAGATAGCATATGCTCTTGAAATAAGAAAATATGAATCAAGATTTTGATGAACACTGAATCCTAGAGCCTCCGTGGGCCTCTAAGATGAAGCAAACTCATGAGAAATCAGTAAAAATCTGAATGGCTTATGGGATTAGGCAGTACGACAAAGACCTTTTCAGGCCAATGATTTTTAGAATCCCTTTTAAAAGTATAACAAAGCAAAATCACTTTTAAAGGGATAACAAAGCAAATGAAACCGTGAGATGGGCTGTTTCATTAAGCTGTGTGAATTTTACAATCTACTTTTAGATCTTTTTTTTAGCAGAAAGTTACTCACATCTGAAGAACCAATGATGTAATAGCATGGCAGAAAAAATAAGGTAGGATGGCATGAACATGAAAATTGACCTTTTTTAATATTGATATTACAGATCAAATATGAGACAATATTAATGAATAGCTCACAAAAACTCATACTATTGCCCATCTGGTGTCACTAAATGAAATTTTCCAGGGTCATTATTAAAGCATATTTCAAAGCACAAAATTCACTTGAAAGAAGAATTAACGAAGAGGCAAGTGATTTAAGTTACAACTTGCACAACCAAGGCTAGTTCATTCTATTTGTATCTTCTTTAGCCTACAAAATGTGATGATAACCAGAAAAACATTTAAATGGACAGTGTATTGCCTCTACTTTTTTTTAAAAAAGTCTCTTCCCTGGCTGAAAGTCATTTTCCCCGGAAGGAATACTTACAGCAGTTTGAAATCCGTTTACAGACAGGAAGTTCACAAATTTCATAACCTCCACTGCTGTATCCACCGAGTAGGTTATAAAGACCTTGCCTGGGAGAGAGAGTCTGTGTGAATATATAATGCATTTAAATACACCATTCAGAGAGTGAGACTGTCACAGCCCTCCTTTTCCACCACGCTGCAGGTTCTGCCCACTCAGGTCTCTTTGGATTGCTTATGAAATGGATGTGGGACAGTGCAGTGGCTCGGTGTTGAAACCAACCCCCTGTACAGAACTTTGCTCTAGATTTGAGCTCCTCCTGCCTTACTGACAAGCTGCAGAGGGTAAATCCCTCTGCTGCTCCCCCTGCCCTGTGGCCAGAGCTGCTTTTTCCCAGCGCTTGGCCATACCTGAGCCTGGGCTCTCACCTAGAACTTGTGTTACCTGCACTGGCTGCAGCCAGCACAGCTTTCTCCAGACCCACTGATCTGACACAGAGCTGGAGGCGCCCTTATGCATGTCATACTGCCTCTCCTTGGAGCAGCATTAACCCCTGTGCAGGCAGGACATATGGCTGGTGACAGCAACGTCCTTGCCCTTGTGGGAGGGGTTTTCATGGATTTGCATCGGGGTAAACCAGCTGGATGATCTAATCCAGCTGTGCATGTACCACAGATGACCCTGTTTTACCCAGTAATTCCTCCATCTAGGACACACTAACTGATAAAGTAGGTCTATCTAAGAGTGGCATCTGGTACCATAATTCACTCCTGTAGAGAGATGTGACTCTGTGGATCTGAAAGGTGATAAAAAGAATGAAGAATAAAGGAAAAATCAAAACCTCAGAAGAGCTGTGGAGAGTTCTTAGCAATGGTACATCTCATCTACTAGTCAGCTTGGCATTCAGAAAGAAGCTGTTTTTCTGAAACCTGACTTTCCTGTAAGAGTTGGAGGGTGAATGCATTTGCGGGCCTGGTGGCAATAGAAGCACGTCAGGCAGGGCCTGTGCTGCCCTCAGCATGTCCCAGAGTCCTCTCCACCCACTAGTTCAGGGAGAAACTGAGGTCAAGGCTCAACATATTTTTCTGGTTTGGGACAGGCAGAAACACTTTATCCCTAGGGCTTTGTTTGTTATTAGTGTTTTACTGTAAGCTCCAGCCCCTCCTGCCTCAAAGAGACATCCTGTTTAGCACAGTCATGAAAACAATCTTAACAGTATTTGCTTTTTGTAAACAAAATAACAAGCAATTAATGACAATTATATTTTCAGGAGTCAAGGGGATAATTCCATCCCACCAAACACAGACACTCACACCCAACAGATGTGGTGACACTCGGTATTTTCTTCTCTTGTTGTCTTTGTGTCTTAATGTCACTTCCCCCTGCCTTCTCCTCCCCCTTCACCCCTCTGGAGCTTTCCCACCTAAAGCTGTTAGGCCGTGCTGTAAAATCTTGCACAGAACAAATTTGCTAAGCACTTACGCAACTCCTCCGGCAGATTGCTGGTTCTCAGAGTTCCCCTGGCTGCAGGGTTACTGAGAGGTCTCGGGACAGCAGCTGGAGATGGAAAATGGTCAGAAGGACAACCGCATGCTTCATCCGGGCCACATGCTTTGGGGGGCAGCTGACCATTAGGTAGCTGGTTGTATAGCTGGTTTCTACAAAGAAAAGCAATGGAGGATTTAGAAAATACTTATTTTCAGGCAAAATTCAGAATTTCTTTTTCTTTTAATAACACACTAAGAACTTTATCTGCGTATTAGCTGCGAAAAGTTCTTGCAGAAATGCTTGGCTCAGCACATCTGCTTCGTTATTACAGTGTCTTTGGAACGGATACCTTGGTGACAGGCTACCACAAGAAGCAGTTTATCAGAGAAACAACATTAATCACAGGAAGTAAGTCACATCACAGCTGAAAGCTGTTCAGCTTGCAGTTAGCAGAAGCAAAGGCTGTTTCTGAGTGAGAAATAATGCCATGTCGTGGATGTTGTTATGCATGTACGGGAGCAGGGTGGGTAAGCACTTCCCATTATCTAAAGGTAAAGAATGCTTCATGGCACCTCAGATGCTCTCTCGGTGTCCTGTGCAGCACAATAGGCTCAAAGAATGCTGGAAATGGGGAAAAATGTGTCTACAAGGGCACTCCAGCTCCAGTTCTGGAGGGCATCCAGTTTTGGACAACAAAGGGAACGAAGTTAATTTTTTGACCAGCAATGGCAGACCCAAACGTGGGTTTCACATGTCAGGGGCTGGCATTCCAGACCTGCAATAACCTTGCCTAATGTCTTCTCCATTGTAGTAAACAGACAGAAAGGGATGATTTTAGGAAGCTTAGCAGTTCTTGTCCTAGTACACTTTGGCTTCACATTTTAAGTCAATGGGAATGTGAATCTATAGAGAATTTTACTTGAGGTGTGCTTGCAATCTGCTGGATGAATCTGGATCAATCTGGGTTGAATCTGCTGGATGAATGTTAGGTTTCTCTGAGAGCTTTTCCCCACAGAGCCGTGATGTTTAGTCAATCAAGACCACTCTCTTTTTTTCTTATTGGCCTTCCTTAAATGAATGATGACAGGCTGGTCGCAGCATGTTTTCTGTTGTCACATTAAGATTTGGTTTATTCATTTTGGTGCAGATGTTTTGTGTTAGAAAATACTCTATAGGCAAATACTACCAACATATAACTGCTGCTCCTGGAGTCAGCCTGCAGGCACCAGCCACGCAGCCGCAGGACTGCCCCTGAGTATTCTGGATCTCTTTCAGCAGAGGAAAGTACTAATAAAAGCAACACATACCTCATCAATGGCCACAAAAACACTACCTGGTAGCTAATTTACAGATCTTCCCAAAAACTCCACCTTATCGAACAAATGTGCCAAAAAATCAGGAGTCTGGTTTTAAATTTTACTACTGCAAAGGATACCCACTATTCCCCAATATTTTTACATTTTCATGCAAACTCTTTGGTGCAATTCTTTCTGCTGCAGGTACTGCCTTATCTTGCTGTCACTTTACTGTTACAGCCCTTAACTTTTCACAGGCCAGAGCAGAACGATATTTCAGTCGTCTGCCCTCTTTTCTCCTGTCCATTCTCACAGTTTCCTGCCAAGACCATGTCACATAAGTGGACATTTTCAAGCACAGATGCCTGTAAGTTTAACACCTCTAAAAGTATTGTGGCACTTGAATAAAAATGGTCTGATTTCAGATATTCTTAAAACGTGAAGCTTCAATTTGTTGTTAGATAGCTGAGTCTGAAGGAACCCCTGCACGGATAGGATTTCCCACCTGCTAATGACATAAGAATATAAGGCCTGGTAAATTAGTATTTGAAAATCAGTCAAAAAGCCCTGGATGAAAAGTGCCAGACATTTTGCTGCGAAAAATCATAGAAAAGGCTGCAAATTGCAGTGTAGAGATGTATCAGCAACTGATGGGATTTTCTCCCTTTTTCTCTGCACCACAGAAGAGGTAAGAAGGAAATCACTGGAAGGCAGTGATTGAGTTGTCCCAGGCTGGTACAGTGTAAAGCTGAAGACCCCAGCAAGCCACCAAATTGACCTTTGCCCGTGAGCAGGAGAGCTCTAAGGTTTCAACTGAGGTATTTTTCAACCCCTCATCCCTTTAACCTTTAAGCATTCATCTTCCTTAACTCATGCATTTCAGGGTGTGCTCTAACAACATATCAGGTATCCGGCTTTGAAGTTCTTTAGGAAAGGGTCACGCCCCCACTGGGTGTAAAACAGCAGATAAAGAGAACGAGCCAGCATCTCACATGTACCCCTGCAGCCTGGGCACACTCACAGTACAAGGATCCAGAATTACTGGTTGAAAGCCCACAAAATCAGATCAGAGGAACTTCCACTGCCCACAACCCCCACCCTCAGGCATACTTACGGGAATTGAGGAAGATCAGGGGAGGAGCACGTCCTCTGGGGTGGTCGATCTCCAGTGCCCCTGGGAGCACGAAGGTTTGAGTAATTTGGGATGACTTGCTGGGCCGGGCGGATAACTCTCATGCAAGGTCCAGGAACAGGAGGAAGTGGTTGCGATGGCTCTGCAAAATGTTGGTAAGGAGCTCTGCCATCTGGGAGGGTGAGAAAATAAAGTTAGCAACTATCATTTCAGCCAACACATTTTTGCCTCAGTTTGTGTTTATTCCTTTCCAGGCATGTCTCAGGAAACTGAGCAGTTTGGAGGCATTTGCAGGTATCCCGTTCTGAAAGAAGCCAGATGAAGGACTGTTTTAGAGTCTAAAGCTTCCTATTTCCCATTCACATATGGCACGGTTCAGATCTCTGCTCGGGGTTGGGACGTTGGGACAGCTGACAGTTAAACATTCAGGGCTGCCTTGTCCCTGCACTTAATGTGCTTCAGTGTTTTTTGGAAGGTTTTTTTTTTTTAATTTCTTTTTGGCAATGACTTGTGAAAATGAATCATCCCAAAGTTCTCATGAAAGCAGATGCAAAATCCTGGAACAAATCAGTTTGCAACACTAAGGCTAAACGGACTGTGATTATTGTAAATGAAAAGAGGAAAAAGAATCGCTTAGTTTGTTACTTCACTCTGTGTCAATTTTCTGTCAAAGTGACCTTTTAAGGCCTTGCTGCTGCTCCCATTGCCATCCAAGAGGCTGCAGGGGAAGCCCAAAGTGATAATTTTGCTCAAGTAATTCTGAAAACCATTACTGTTGCTGGCCACATGTAATACTGATTAATAACTATCATACAGTGGAACTGTTGGCATAAACTGAAAGAGAAAGCAATGTAAGCTGTTTGTTTCCCAAATGGAGAAAAGGAATTTTTTTCCCTCAGTCTTTCTGCTTGCAGTTTTCATTAGGCAGCAGCTCTGTGCACTTCCAAGCTGCTGTGTGCAGATCAAAGTCCAGCCTGGCAGGGCTTATTAGCACTGCATGATTATGGTGTTATGAGCTGTCTCTAAAAGCTGCAGTACTCAAATGCTCTTTTCTCCCAAAACTGCTTTTTTAAAAATCCTTTTAGCTATTTTTGGGTCATGCTTTCCTTTCCCTAGCAGCCATGAGGACTAGCTATCTTTTTTTTTTTTATTTTATTTTTTTTAATGGGAGGAAAAAGAAAGAAAACAAAGCTTTGATGAAATACTCCAATTCCAGGAGCCAACACTTAAGAAAAAAACCCCAACAAACCTCCAATCAACCCCATAATTACACAGATTCCTGATGAAACTGTGAGTCAGTAACACTGTATTTGTTGAGATTGGTTTAGGAGATTTTCCCACTCCCCCTCTTAACTATTTGCAACAGGACAGGGTGAAAGGGTCTGGGAGGACAATATTGCAAGTCAATATGGTTTCGTCGTGGATTCCTCATGACCAGCTCTAGGGATGGTGACAGGGATCTGGGACACTCCGTTTGGTTTGGAGGTCTTAAGGCCAATGTTTCACTAGCTTCCTTTAGACCTATCTGATGCTACAGTATATTGGATGCAGCCACTGCTGTTCAAAGCACAGCGTGGCCAGGCACGTGTGCTCACACATCTCTCAAAGACAAATATCTGAAATAATGGTCCCCGGGCACACGGCATTGTTGTGAGCGTTTCTTTGACTTCAGAAGCAGTTTTGCTGTTGTATCTCAAATAGCAGGTGCCTGGAGCCAGCTTAGAGCCTTCGGGCACAGTTGCTATTCCCCAGGGGAGGCGTGTTGCAACACACAAACTGCAGAGCTTTGTTGTGGGTTGCCACTGCCCAACAATTATCTGAGACACAAGGAGCTGTCAGGAGGTGATTTACTCTGGACCAGGCATGTGAGAAACAGGAGTACAGTTGCCAGCTTCTTCGTCCTGACCAAATCTGCTCCAGCCATCTGAGTTTGTTTTACTCTTTTTGCCCTCTGGATATGGCTGGAATAGTAGTGATTTTTCTAAAGAAAGCCTTTCAGAGTTCCTGCTTTCAAACAAAACGTCCTCATTCAGTAAATGTCCTACTTCTCACGATGCCTGCTTGTGGAAGAGGTAAACGGAGGTAAATAGTGAGGGATGTTGTGCAACCAGCTCTTTGTCTGCTTAGAGCTGAACTGAGAGGAGAAGGGACGAAAAGAAAACCAGAGGACATTTTCCAAATGTTAAGCTGCAGGCGTTGTTGAAAGTCCATCTGTAGCCCCTTCCCCTTTACCAAGTTCCAAAATCAGAGCTGGAAACCGAGTTTCTGAAACCCTCCTCTTTCATACAGCTAATTATAGCACATTGCTGGAATGACAAAACTCCTTAAACAGATGCAATATAAATGCTGTAGAGTCAAAAAAAGGTTTAAAAAAAAATAAAGGGTTATCAGAACAGGCCTACAGCTTTTTATTACAAAGCCAGCCCAAAACAGGTCAGGGTCTCACGAGCCTAATGTAATATAAATTATATTAAACCAACGATATTGCTGTTGAATGTTCAAAGCTCACTTCATAACAGATAAAAATCTCAGAGACTGAAAAGGAATACTAATTAATAGCAGGCAGTAAACTGCGCTGTAGTCTCCCAGAGCCAGAACGCCCATATTGAGGGAGTCACATCAGCGCTCAGCGACACAATCAGCAGCAGCTGAGAGGGCTCCATTTTAAGTAATGAGCTTTCATTTCAGCCGACAACAGAAAAAAAATGAGGATGATGGATGTCACGCTCTTTTCACATAGAAATAAAACACATGGGTGAGTCTGGTCATAGTGCTGGGAGGTACTATTTATGGAGATCAAGGGTAACCTCCCATCCTGATCTCGGCAGGAAATTCTCAACTTTGGGGATCCAAGGGGGAGCAAGGAAATCTATGAAAACAACAGGAATTGAGTCGGTATAGGAGGCTGCCGAATGACTGATGCAAGGAGGAAGGAAATGACTAGAATATGAAATAACAGCAGGGAGAGGCTGTGCATGCTCAGCGTGACCGACAAAGGCTGGTTTCTAGGCAAAATCATTTGCCTGCATTCGATGAGTAACCGCGACCTCTTTAACTTAGAGGTTCAGAGGTTTTGCAGCAGAGAGTTCAGCCACATGACCCAAATATCTGAAACTGTAAAATGGACTGCAGTTAGATGTTTAAAGAGGTTAATAATTGCATGCTGTGCTGGAAACACACCCTTGGTGAAGGATGGCTGAGATACACCCTGAGAACCTCCTGTGGGGTGAGAAGTGCTACTCACATGGGCCCTGGGGGGGCTGCTGTGCCAGGCAGTGGTGCCTGAAGCAGCCGTGGGCTTGTGAGGGGCTGCTGGCATGGGGCAAGTGCTGGCACACAGGGCACTGCTGATGCTCAGGCCCCAAAAACTCTCTGGAGATCAGTGGTCCTGGGAGGTCCTGGGAGTTCAGCACAGACACCAGTGGTAATGGGGGCTCTAGATGCCTGATGCCCATGACATCTTGTAACTGGGAGTTGTACCCTGTATCTACAGTGCCCAGCTCTGCCAGGAGTCTGTTTCCGGAGGGTTGCTGTGACTGTGAACTCCCTTGGCTGCTCTCCTCCATCGAGTCCTCAGGAACATCAGACAAGATCTGCTCTGATTTACTGGAGTTGTGCCTGGTGTCAGCTGGAAGCTGTGATCTTGGCTGCATGCCTGGTTTGTCCCTAGCTATAGGATGTGTCTTCGAGGGAAATACTCCTGCTATTGATTCACCAGGGGAACAGAAGCATCCATCTCCATCAGGATCAGTATATTTTGACCACAAGCTGCTGTCTGGCTCCACAGACAGTGCTGAATGATGATGTGCTGGTGCTCTGCAAAGGCAAGATGTGTCAGCCCGAGGTGTTCGAGCAGCACATGGGCGCTGGGCCTCCTCATCCTCCGTATCCTCTCCAGAAGGCTGCAAAGCCTTTTCCAAGACATGTTCAGGTAACTGGGACCATGGCATGGATTCATCCACTTCTACTGGTATGCTTCGACCCACAAAAGTGCCTGAAAAATTGAGAGAAGAAACACTGGGGATAGACAGCCACACAGTTGAATGCCTGTCATCCGTCATCATTCTGTGACTGTGAGCTGGAATACTGAAAAGCAATATGTAATCTTCATATTCTTTATACTTTAAGGCTTTTTAAAAAGATGGCAGAAAACAGCAAGAAAGGTCTGGCTGACTTTTGGCAAAACAAAAAAGTAGAAGGTTAGCTGGAATGAAGCTAGTAGAGAGTTATAATTTGGACTAACCTGATACAGAGGCCATTTCCAGATTTTTTTGTTGAACCGGAAGTGAGTCAGCTGCCTTACTGCAAGGCCAGGATTTTTCAGCAAACTGGAAAACAAGAAAAAAAAGACTCTTGTGAACACAGTACAGTTTCACATGGGCAATAATCCTAAAATAACTCTCTCTCAGATGCTGGAAAAGAAATAGCAGTTAAAGTTTTGGAAATTGTGTCGCGCAAATCAAATGTTTTTTATGGGATTTCTGAAACTTACTGCTCCTGCTGAGACTGGAGAGAGGCAAAAGCAGATGAACTGTCTCTCAGAGGTAATTTTGGCACCTGACAATAAATCAGACTGCTTAGGACCAGAGGTTTGGTTTAGGCATAATCCAGGGAATACAACCACTTGCAATTATTTTACTCCTCACCTTCTAATAACAGCTGATGCATCGGATCTAAACTTCACCACACACCTAGCTGAGTAATTTCAACTCCAAATCTTGTTTCCAAGTGCTGCTGCTTATTTTATTTTACCATTTCTTCCAGTCTGTTATCACACAACTCTCATTATTTTAAATTATTGAAAATTAAAAGACAATTTAGAGTCGTTACTGGTTGGATTTTTCCCCCTCTTTCCTTCAGAACTGACTTGGGCCCAAAACAAAATTATCACTTCCTTTTGGGACTGCTATCAGTAAATTTGGTCTGGCCAAGTGACTCCTGATGATGGATGCCTCTGCTTCATCCTCAGTCAGGATGGCAACAGCAGTGATGGGTGAATGCTGAGCAGGCTTCAGCAAGCGCAGCCATCGTCATCCTCTTACAGGGTACAGCTCAGCTTCCTGCCAGCAAATTGTATCTCTTACCATGGAGCATAGAAAGATGTGCTTGGTGCTCATCATTTCCCCAGCCATTTACGTTCTATCAGACTGAAGAAGCTAAAATTCCAAGTATGAGAGTTATCAGAGGAGAGGGGACTAAGCACTCGTGCAATGGGAATGACAACATTTGGCAAAAGAATCTGACCTGAGAGCCTGGTAAAGAAAGTCAAAATTACAACATGTTTGAAGAGCTTTTAGCAATCCAAGGGTTTCTCCCAACTTCAGTCACAGTATCTTGAACAAAAAAGTCAAATGGAGAACAAACTTAAATGACCACTCTATAAAAAAGAGCTGAACAAGATCACAGAGGGGTACTAAGCAATGTCCCAGCCTTTACCCTGGCTCCCACACTGATTCTGTAAACGCAAATGTTGTGCCCCATGTTATAGGGCAAGGATGAGGCGCTACATTCTTGCTGATCAGATCAAATGACACATAATTCCCCCTGAAAGTACCTCTGGCACAGAAAATTCTGGGTGTAACATTTGCTGGGAAGTAGGATATAAACTGTGCTTTGCTGCTGGGCTGCAAACGTAAACATTCCTCCTCTATGTAACTGAAGCTCCATCTGTGCAGAAGATTTGCCATATATTCATACATACCCTATGTTATATTAAGCACATCCACAGGGAGAGTTATCCTGGGATAATTACAGGGGGATAATTACACTGGTAAATTTCCCCACGTAGGCAACTCCTCAGAGCAGCTATTAGCTGCACCAGCACAGCGCACACGCTGCTGCTCCGACAGCTGCAGCCCCTGCACGAGAGCGCTGGCTCTGGTGCCAAACCAGCTCCTGCCCATTCCAGAGCCCAAGCTGGGAAGGCTGATGCTCACAACCATCACGTCTCTCCCTGAGGTTTGCACCCCTTTTCCTCTATGCCAGCTCACAAACACAGGCCAAGCCCGCTGAGTCCCAGTTTTCCGACAGGCATAACCGAAGTGATGGGAAAGAGAAAGCCTCGAGCTCTCAGCACCAGCACAGGACCGTGACAGGGACTTGGTGCTGTGCTGTGCAGTGCAGGGGTGGCAAAGCGTTCTTTGCCTGGGACCTTTGGTCAGATGTCACTTTAAATGATGACTGCCCTGGCATGGTGACTCACCAGGGCACTACAGCACGGTCAGATTTACACCAACCAGGCTGTAAAGCTGCTGAGTGGTCCCCTGACAAAGAAGCACCTGTGAAGGAGAGGTGTCAAACGCCCCGCAAAGCATCTGTCTTCTGCTTATCTCAACAGCTTTGTAAACCTGACCCTTGGATCAGCTGGCCGTGAAGTGCCTGCTCAGACATGCTTCAACTTGCAGATATTTCTGTATGTTTGGTCGTAAAGTGAATGACGTGCACGCCAGCAGCACAAATCACATTGCAAACTCTTATTTCCCCTCTGAGCATCTCCAGTAAACTGGTTCCTTGTGCGAAATTCACCCTGGTGTTCACAAAGCACAACTCGGCTGTGGACTGGGGTACAGCTCTACCTCTGTAGCCACATGCACTGTCTGATCATCCCTCTCATTCGATATCATCCTTAGCAAACATGCAAACTAGGCTTTCCAGAAACAAATTTGCAATTGCCTCATACACTAAGATGCTGTTTTGATGGTCTCTTAAGTACCTGGGTGAAAATGCTAGAAAACACTTTGAATTCAGATCCTCAGTATTCAATAGCCTTTAGTTTAGCACCGTGACAAGAAGAACGGATTTCTGTGGAGAAATCAAGATCTCAATCCAGAGCTCAATGAAGTAAATGGAAACCTCTCTGTTGACTTCTGTAGGTTTTAGATTGGGCGTCAGATGGGATTTAAAAGCTACTAAATTCCTTTGGAGGCTACAACCTCCAAAGTTTTTGGTCTTTTTTTTAGTTCCAATGCTAACATCTGAATATCTATGAAACGAACTGCATGAATCTAATGAAAGGGACAACATGGGCAAGAAAAATTCAGGTTTGTTATTTAATGTATTTAGTCTGCCTTTTGGAGAAGGGATATTAAGACTTTATTAAACTGTATTGCAAATCATCAGCTACCAAACTCTTCAAATGTCTTACTTCAGAATACTTAAAAAATGTCTTTCCTATTAGTTTAGCCTCTGAATGGATAAACACCTCTTTATCTCCCAAATCAACTTAATATTTAAAAGACAGCCTTATTTCCTTCCTGTGTAACATGAGCTTTAAAAAATTACTCCAAATACCTGAGTGAAATAATGTGGTCAGACAGAATAGACAAACGAATCCATCACTTATGTTTTCACCTGCAAAAAAATTCTAGGTTTTTTAGATAGTTTTTTGCTTAGACCCTGCTTTGACACCCACACACAGCCCCTGCTCCCACAGGGTCGAGGTCGGAGGCACCAAGGGAATGAGGGCTTTGGCATTAAACAAGTAGGAAATGTGACTTCATCCTCCTCCTCCCTCAGTAGCCCTGGCTGGAGGAGAAGCTGTTACAACAGCAGAGCTCTGTCTGTAGAGATGGCCCTGGGGATAAATTAACCCCAGGACATGCTGAACACTTTTTGAGCAATGCTGGCAATGGCATGTGGATGGGAATTCCCAAGAGAAATCCCCACACTGCTGAAAGTACAATGATGATTCACAAACATCCTCCTCTAACAGCAGTACTTCAGGGTGTTGTTTCAGCTCAGCTGAAGATCCCTGGCTTTTGGAAAAAGACCCAAAAGAGCCCATTATCCTCGTATTTTATGTTGCCTTGTGCTGCTGAGTTTCATTTTGTTTCCTTTGACTTTTCTAGTCAGCTTATCCTGCAAATACAGTTATGCATAGGGCAGAAAAATGACTCACTTGGTCTCCTGTGTTGAAGAACTAGGGCAGAGGAATGCCTCAGCATACTGAAATACCCTCAGAAACCTGAAGCCTGATCCCTTCTCTGGCACAGAGGCTGCTGGAGAGCAGAGATCGTGCCCAACCTCATTCGGAAAGACACTGCAACTCCAAGTCAGTTCATGACATTGCCAGAAAACGTCAAGAATTTAATATCCCCCCTGCACCTCTGACTATTCAGGAGATTACTGATAACCAGCTGGAGCCGTTGCACATATTTCTGCTTGTAATAAAGCAAAGAGGCCCTTCCTAGAGGGACAGAGCCTGGACTGCTCCCAAAAATGTCAAGGGAACTCCTTAAACCACTCTTTTTCCTTCTTTTCCTTCCTCTTCTTATTCACCCAGTTCTGCAATGCGCAATAATTCAGCAAATAACCTTTGTGGGTGGGTGTTCAATGATTCAAGCTCCTGAGAAGAACCCCATCCCAGCTCCCACACCTAAAGAGGTTCTTCCTCTGCTTCTGCCAGGGAGACGGGGGAAGCCACCCAGACCTCCTGCTCACAGCCAGCAGCTGCTGGCCACGGCCACTCCATGAAACCTGCACGGAGAGCATAAATGAAGGGGAGTGAAATTCTTCTGCAGGTCAGTAGAGATGGGCCTGAGCACCCAAGTCTGAAGCAATAGTCAAAGTCCCCTAAAAATCCTCCCATGGAGGCAAGGGGACAAGGGGAAGGGTGATAGTCTCAGCCCATCAGTGCTGTTTTCTTGCAGCTGATTGCAAAATCCATCAGGTATTTATTTCATCTGTTTTCCAGCATGAAGACTTGTCAGGATGTGCTGTCCCAAAACATACACTAACCATCTATCTGCTTTTGATTAGAAACCTTCTGTCATGAAGGAACAGAGGAGAGAGAGACTGCAATGAGCATGGTTGTGCTCTCTGCTGCTTCTGGAGAGGGGGAAAATATCTCTGCTCTTTTGATCAAAGTTTTATTTGTCTACCTTGTTAAAACAGAAACCATTAGGATGAGAAAGAAACCTCACCTTCCTTGGTGCACGACACACAAGGACAGGGTTTTTTATTCACCAGTAACGGCACTTCTGAAATGGCATGGGTAGAGATTAAGGCACAGCTGAGATCACAAGGGGTGGGGACAGACAGGAATTTATTGATTTCCAAATAATTCCGGAGTACTTTGGCTGAATCCCTTAAGCTCCCTGGTGCTGCTGATATCCATCTGCAGGATGGGAGCAAGTGGATGCAGAATTTGCAAGCCGCTGTGAGGATGCACACCTTGAGATCCCAAGGAATGCTGTTGCCATAGGGTGAGATGAGCGAAGTGTGTAAGAGCACTTGCTCTAAGTGCAGCTTTCTCTACAGAAGCACTAAATGCAACTTTCCTCAAAAAAAACCCAGAGAGAAATCCTTACAGGAGAAGCAAGTGCAAATGTGGGAACTGGTTTGGGTCTACAACCTAAATAAGCACTGCCAAGGAAATCCAAGCTTCAGAGTTTCACACTTGACCATGAAAAATTTCGGCTGCTGTCATCACAGACGCTGACCATCTCCCTTGGGTACCCTCCACAGCAAAGACTACGGCAACGTGTCACATTCCTAGCCCAGATTTTTAGCCCTCTAGGGCAGGTAATGTTTATTTTTATGACTTCTGGAAAAATTAGAAAAAAATATGAAAACAGTGTTCCTCTGACTATATGGCTGCTCTCACATATTTTCTGAAGCCATGGCAGGAAAGTCTAACATGTGCCAGGAGAACATACTTCAAATCCTCCCTGTGTGGCAAACATCACACACTCTTCCGCAGCACTAATGCTGCTTCCCTGGACAATCCATGGTGCAAAGGCTACAGCAGACCGGGTAGTTTTTGTCTTTTTAGTGTAGACATCGATATACATGTTAAAGGAATGCTGGGCAATAAGTAGTAAGAAACCAGAAAGGCAACACCCTCAAGCAGGATCCATACAGGCATCTCAGATATAGGCAGCATTCCCTGCCAGTTTTCTAAACTTTGTGAAATATGAAAATGCCTACAATTATCTTCGGTATCCTTAAAAATGTGATTGTTTTCCAGAGGCTACTTCCCACCCATTTCCGGTGCTGATAAAACTCTCACAGGCACTTAAGAACCCCCAGTCTAGGATGTCACATGGCCCTGGGACATCCAAAACTCCTGTCACAAAACTGGGGCTGGCTCACTGGGGTGGGGTGGGGGCATCACCCTGAGAGGCATCAATTTCCTCAGCCTGCTTTTTTAGAGCTTCATGCCTTACATTGAAGACTCTGATTCCTAATAAGGAAGAAGCCCTGGTATTTCACGGGGCTGCTGTCTCTCCCATCCCTAACCACTCTCCCTGTTCAGCAGTGCGAGGGCTGCGGGGTGCGTGGGCGGTGGGAGGCCGCAGGGAAGCCTGCGGGACCTGACGTGTCTCCCTCAGCTGGCGTGAGAACTGCCTCGCTCACTTGCAGTCATGAAACGTGCAGAAATGTGTGTATCTTTCAGACATGTACCCTCTGCCAAACTTCAAAAGCCACTGCTGGGGGTGGGGGGCACTGACAGACACGAACACCATAATTGCACATGCCTCGCTTCCTGCCTTAGGAAAACAGAAAGAAAACTCAACTCCACAGGAAAATAAAAAAAAATACAGCACGCTTCCAGACACTAGCAGCACTCCGCAAGGGCAAGCCCCGCTTCAGAGGCTGACAGCATTGCCGGCAGCAGCACCATCGG
Organism: Oreocharis arfaki; assembly: GCA_013398015.1. Taxonomy (NCBI): domain Eukaryota; kingdom Metazoa; phylum Chordata; class Aves; order Passeriformes; family Paramythiidae; genus Oreocharis; species Oreocharis arfaki. Next base: position 514,152 of record VZRR01003603.1, on the reverse strand, counting down.
CAGCCAGCCACCCACCCTGGCCCAGCTGCCTGTGCCCCTCGCGTCCCTGTCTCTGGCATCACCCGCCGCGGGTGTCACAGCAACATCTGGTCATGGTGGGGCCCTGGTGTGGCCAGCCCAGGCCGTGAACCCACCCACGGCTTGCAGGAAGCGGGAATTTCTGGTCTCAGGGTTGCTGGTGGTGGTTGAGGACCAGAAAGCCCAGATACGCCAATCTCAGTGCCCAGCCGGTGCTAACCCTACAAAACCTGTATCCTGAAACTGTGTGAAATTGGAGTGGGTTTTATATAGCTGATTTTATCTTAATCGAAAAGAAGTACCACCACCTTGCTCCCACTTGTTTCTATACCAATGCTATAGTGCAAAAAGGGTCTATGATCCTGTTTTCTTCACTCCTGTCAGCCACCTCTCCCTCACCAGGTCCGTGGACCTGTCCTATACAGCCTCAGGTCAGCCGGGGAAGGGGAGGGAAGGGGAGGGAAGGGAAGGGAAGGGAAAGCGAGAGGGAGGAGAGGGCCATCGGCCAACCAACCACCTTGAGCCTGCAGAGCCGGGCAGGGCGGGAACGGGATCAGGCCTGGCCGCCAGGCATTGCCAGGCAACTACGTAAATAGGCAAGACAACATTTCGACACCAGGCGTGTCCGTTCCCAGTGTTTACCCCAAACCCCTCCTGATTTAAAAAAAAAAAAAAGAACAAAACCCAGCAAACAAATTGCAGAGAAATGGCTGAAACATGTTGTAACCATCTGTGAAAGTCGGGCTCTCATGACACGAGAGAGGCAGGAGAAAGCGAGCGAGAGAGCAATTTGAGGGGGGAAGGAAGCCCCAGCGAGAGCCAGGCGTGGGTCAGCAGCTGACGGCAAACAGGGGCCGAGAGAGGCGGCACCTCTGACACTTCTTACCTTACGGGCGAGGGAGGTTCGCGCCGGGCTGCCCCAGGAAGGCGAGAGGGCTGCGCGCCTCCTGCGCTCCCCGCCGCGCCCGGGGCTCCTTCCTCAGCCGGCCGGGCGGTTTTCCCTCCTTTTACGACACCGTCCCTGCCTCTCCCAGGTAAGCGGCAGAACTGGCTCTGCAGCAGGAAGTGGAAGAGGCATGCACGGCACAGCGCGGCGGCGGCGGGAGAGCCTCTGTGGGGGAGTGACACTTCGAAGCTCACAGCTCCCTGGCAGTGCCTGCGTGCAGCTCGCTGCCTCTGCCGTGGGAAGCCGGGCTGCCTCTGCGTGAGCGCCGCGGATAAAGAACTCTGGGGGAACCCCAGTGTGATTCCTAAACGGTGTGCCTCCTCGAGAAAGTCATCCCTTGCTTTCAGCCCTCGGTCGCTTACTGTCAATGCCAAATGTTAAATCAGCTGTGATTCAGACTTCTGAAGACAATCACATGATGCGCGTAAGAACTATATAAAGAACAATAAAAAGGATTTATCGTCTGGTTCTTTCTTTTAGGTTAGACTTCTAGACACTTCCAAGTTTCTACACTCTCAAGGAACAGAAACGCGCTTTTCCTACGAGCTGGAACTTCTGTGTTCTCACAGCTCCCGAAAGCCGAGTAGCTCCGAAGAGCCCCAGTGAGCTGCCTGCCCCAGGAGGGCCACTCTGGCCGCCTCACCGGCGCAGTGCCAGGCTCGGCAGCAGAATGTCCCAACCCACACCACTGCCCTGACCCCCCACTCAGCGCATCTCCCTGCCGAGAAGCTCTTCCCGATGTCCAGCCTCGTTTTCTTAGTTTAACCCTAGAAGGAGGTTCACTTAGCTGTAACCGGGGCACGTCTCCTCATCCTCCAAGTGACCATGGGCGGCCACCACATGCTGCCTCAATGCCTGGCAGGTCTGCCTGCGCACACAGGCACATCTAAATCACGCCCCGAGCTCCTCGCTCTGGCAGTGCCACCGCTGCTCCCTCCTGTGACCCTCCTGTGACACTGTGGGCAGAGGAAGGAGCCACATGCCCTGTCTGTGGCTCTCTCTGGGTGCCCACCGCTCTGCCAGCTCCTCTTTCTGGTCCAAAGGCAAAGCAGTGACCCAGGCAGTTATTTCTTCTCATCAGGGAATGACCACCCACATTTTTGGAGGGGGGAAACTCAAGCAGCTGGGAGCAGCATGTGCCCTTAGCCGAGCACTAAATATGATTGTATTGATGGCAGTGCAGTGATGCCCTGTAGCCTGGGCTTACCTTCCCCCTTGAGAACCCCCCCGTCACCCTGGCCCTGTGACTGGCCATCCTCATCCCCTCCTTCCCCGCTTCCTCCCTCCCGTGCCAAGGCACAGGCCGGCAAGACACCAGGGCTCTCTTTTGGAACATCCTGAAGTTGTCCTTTACTGCTGCCAGACTTCCTGGGCAGTCCCTGCTGGTCCCAGCCAGACCCAGATGTGATGAGCACTAGATGCTTGCGGCTGGAGTGGCTGCATTATACTCACAGTCGTTTGAGTCAGCTGAAGGTTTCATCCCTCTGGCTTGGCCTCTGCTGCACAGCTGTCTTGCACCATGAACACCCTGACAGCCAGCATTTTCACTGCCTGAGCCCTGACTTGCCCCACACTGGGCTTGGGTGGCTGCCTCTCCTGCCACTCTTCCCACCGGCCTCCAGCTGGGGAGCAGTGACGGCTCCACTGCCACCTACCTGCCACCGTGGGTGAGGGTGGCAAGGGGCCCATGCCCACACAGGAGCCAAAATCAGGACCCTGGTGAATGTACACAGGATGGGAGCAGGGAGGGAGAGTTGCTCTGGGGAGTGCCTGACCTTCCTGGGACTTCGGTGAGGGATGTATGTAGTGTTTGCTGTGCATTGACCAGCTCCTCAGGGAATCCAGGCAGCATGGGGACTCGGCAGGCAGAGTGTCCCACGGGAACTTTTGGGGTTTCTTTGTAAAAGGCTCTGTTATGGAGCCATCAAGCACCTCCCTTCACGCAGCGGATGGCCTCCCTCACCGACAGGGGCTATGGACAGTCCTCTGTTCTCCGCTGGTCAAACCCTGGACACTGGTCTGTAACATCCAGCAAACAACAGTGTCCACCTGCCACCCCTGTAGGCAGCTGCTGGTTGGCCAGGGGAGGAAGGTTCTGGCTTTGAGATCTGTCCCTTGTGAGAGCACTTCCAGGTCCAGAAATGTAGAGACCTAATGGTGTCAGGCAGATGCAACCAAAGAACCAGTCTCTGTCCCCTCTTTAACTTGCCAAGCCCCAGAAAACAGCAGATATTTGGAGCAGTTTCCTGTCACTTGAGCTTTATGTACTTTATTAACAGCCTGACAAAGAGAGAAAAAATAGCTTGAGTCACACTCTGCTGACTCTGTTAACAGCACTATCTGCTGAGTGGGTTTCAAAGGTCCAGCCCAAAACTAAGTACCCTCCCACAAAGCTGTAGAAACTGCTGTTAGTTAACTCATTTTTGGATTAGGAAACTTGGACAACAGATATCCAAGTTTATTTCAGCATTTCAAAAACCTCCCTCATCCCCAAAACTGAAGCCATCCTCATTGCTTTCTGAAGGCCTATTTTGTATTTTTGAAGTCTTCCTACTGGCTTCACTGAAAGCCAGATCAAACTCTGAACCCTCTAAAGTTAGTATCTCATCTGTACATTATTTACAAGCACAACGTTATGAGTCATATTGGGCCTGTCATAGAAAGTACAGATTCAAGTGCAGGATGCTTTTCATTGGCAAGGCAAATAACATGGACTTTTTTTTTTTTTAAAGTTCGTGATCCTGCAGGAATTGTAATATTTCTTCTTTCATTAGGAAGAAAGTGTTGGCTTCAAGTGCCCTTTCACATATTTCCTACCACATCTCTATATTTGGAGAAATAAATCATGAATGTTTTTGCTTCCAAATGATCAACTGCTTAAATAAAGCACTGTCATGTTGCTCCTCTTTTAACGTTGGTGCTGTGAATTAACCCAGAGACACTGCAGTGAGCCTTTAACCCCCTCTGCCTCAGCATAATGCGCACGATGGTCTCACTCTGGTTCACTGCGTGTGGCTTGCCCCTCGCTGCTTTTGCGCTGTGAAGAAGACCGGGGCTTTCTTCCATGTCTTGCTGTTTACATTGCTAGGCACATGCCTGCAAAAATATTTTCCGCTTACTTTATTTTAAGGCTCTTGCTTTGGCATTTTTCAGTCACACCCTGGAGAGATACCTGAAAGGAAGGAAAACAGTACCTGGATGTTAACTTGTGCAGTGCTTCTAATTAAACCCTGCATAATGACAAAAAACCCTCCTGCTATTTGTTAAGATTTTCCCCACAGCATTATGCATCCTCTTAATTAACAGCAGAAGCTAAGTAATACCTATTTTATTCCCTCTTGCATCCAATTAGTCACCCATTGATCATTACCCACTCAACATTTGACAATTAACAGAGCCCCCATTCTCCGCAGGACAGGGATGTGTAGTCCTTCAGAAATGACACGTCCAGAATAATGTGAGGGGAGCTGCGTGGATGAGTAATGGGGCAAGAGGTGGGAGGAGGGGAGGAAAAGGCCACCCAAGTGGAACAAAAGACATGTAACATATGTAAATGTTCAATATGTGGTATGTGCTTTATACACTGGATGTATATGAGGTCATAGACAAAGCTCAGCTGGCAGCCGCACTGCTTTTGGGAGGCATGGGAATTTGAGGGAACACTTGAGCTCTTGTGTGATCAAACGTACCTAGTCCTCTCTCTTTAAGACACAAAGCTGTTCCCCATGTGGCTCGTTGCCTTTGCTTTTTTGGGAGGGCAGGAATTAGCATCTGCTTCTCCATTGTCACTGAGACTGTGGGCTGTACCAACATAGCCCCGGCCAAGTCACCCCAAGACCCGTCAGCAGCTCCATGCAGTCGTGCCTGAGCTGCTGCCAACAGAGCATGGCAGCTCTGAGTGTCCAAGGGGCCTCCAGGGAAGCTTGCAGGCCCCTTCTGCATTGCCACTCTCTCCTGGAAGCCTGTCCCAGGAGCAGAGATGGCCCTGGCCCTGTGTGGTGCCAGGAGGGGTGTGCTGGGACCACCACAGCCAACACCAGCGACCCTTCCTATGTGAGTAGCATCTTCTAGCTGGGGAAATCAGGCAGCCTGTGGGACTGGGAGGCAGCCCAGAGCCTGAACTGCAGCAGTGAATGAAGCACATGAGCCAGGGCTCATGGACAGGCCTCTGGCGTTAGGCTGAGCCCCAACAGTCACAAAGCATCCCTGCATTCTTTTTTCTTTTTCCAGATTAGAATTCATCCATTACAGGGCTCAGGAATGTTGTGTGAAGCTCTGACAATAGGTAGCTGAGCAAACTTCACAAGGCTCTGGGTGCAGGAGCTCAGCAACAAATGCTGATGCACAAAAAAGCAAACCAGAGCCCTTGGCAAGCTCTAGCCTGGCTGTAGAGGAAGGAGGATAATCTCATTTCTTTGCTCTTTGCCCTTTTGGCTATTCACAGAGCTTAATGCTGAGTTATTCCCAACAATGAGCCAAACAATCAAACTTCCATCTGGCCTGGTCAGGCAGAACCAACACTTGCCCTGCAGTCAAAGGCCACACCAATCCTGTGATTTTTCTCCCTCATCTTGAACATACACTATTTTCCTCTACGCTGTAACAGAGAAGATATTTACATTTAGGAGCAGAAACTGCAGTTCATGCTCCTCAGCCTGCTCTAATCTCATCACCCAAATCCCTGGGCACAAGGAAGCACAGGCGCTGTGAGCACAGCCGGTGCTGCAAACACAGCTGCTGCTGCAACCTTTGGCTCTGCCTCTCCACGACACGATGCAGTGCCTACCAGCTAACGACCTGGTTTTCCTGGAAGGGCAGTTCTCTCAGAACTCCTGCACACTCCCGCCGCAGGCTCCAAACTGCAGCCATGCCCTAGGGAGAAACGTTTTCTCTACCCGACTTTAAAAATCAGCCTGCTGGTTGCTCTTTGCAGTAGCCAGAGACCCACGGCATCTCTGGGCTGTAGCAGCAGTGCTTGCTGCTACCACCTCTCCTGGTCTGGGAATAGGGATTGCAGCAGCTCACGTAGTGGAACCAGCAGGGAAAAAAAAAAAAAAGGAAAGGAAAACAAAGAAGCAGCAGGAAAAAGAGCAGCTCTTTTGTTGTTAACAACATTTTATCCTCTAATCTACTCATGTCCCAGTTCTATGTTTTTGTTAAAGCATTCAGCTACAGGGAAGAAATACAAGGAGATGGACTGATGTTTGTGTAGATGTTTTTATGTGTGAATTTCCTTTGAGTTACAGGTAAATGTACACACACACACATAAGAACAGGCTCTGTATTAAAAGTCAACAGAAAATATCTCACAGACTTAAGGGAAGCCAGCATTTCCTCTCTAACATTCAAAATGAACCTCAGCAACCTGGTTTTAGCTGTCAGAAGTTCTCCTGAGAAATTTAAAAACACTGTGAGGGACACACTAGCACCCTACTCATGTGGCAATCCCAGCAAGGGCTGAAAGGACATGGGTTCTGGTTTGGTCTGTGCAGGAAATTCTGAAACTAAAGTGCCCCTTTCTTCAGTTAAGATGGCAGGGAATGCTGCTCCAGTTGACAGGAGTTCCCTCAGTGATAAAATATCCCTGTGTATGAGTCACAGGAAATTATAATCACTGCTTTCCAAGACTGCAGAACACAATGAGATTTCTGAGCTACAAACAGACTTCAATTATTCTTGAAAGACAGACAGACTCCCAAACTGACACGACTGGAGAAAATAAATATCCTTTTGTCTGCACTGCTGGTGGTAATTTCCCATTAGACAGGAAAAGGCTTCTTTGATGAATGAATATTGTCTACACTTTAGAAGAGGAGCTACTGTATATCTCCTAATAGCTCTTGCATGCTTGGGCTCAGCCTCGTGTGAGGCCCTTAAACCCCTTGGGTACAATATGGTAGCATTCATTAGCATGCTGCATTTTTTATTGCAGCACTTGAGAAAAGGATGGTGCATGTTAAAATAAATTTGAGCAACTTTCTACTCACCTTGAAGTTATGTGGCAAGGTCAAGTACATTTAGCAATCTGCTTTCTTGGGCTGCAGCTAGTCTTTTCCAGTCTAGAGGCTTCAGGAGAAACACTCACACTGGAGACAGATTTTCCATTTGTGATTATTCTTGTAATTTTAGCAGTTGATCACAAAACTGTTTTGTATTTACTTTTTACTGTATTTAATTACAGTGGTAATTAAATCAAAACAAGAGTGTCACGCAGAACTAAGTGGAGCACTGTTTACAGAAGCCAAAGAATATCATGTTAGTGCCTTTGACAAACTTTTGCCTTTTTCAAAGACCACCACGTCTCACATAACTGCCTTCTCACAGAAATATAATAACCATACTAACCATCCCTTTCACGGCAGTGTCCTATTTCCACCTGTCACTTTTCCTGGGACCGGTCTTGGATTAAACTTGGCTCACGGATGCCTGTGTCACCCCATGGAGTCCTTTCAGCTGCCGGTAGGTCTTCTAAGAAGACATCTTCTGGAACTCAGCCACCACACCGTGGATCGGCTGGGAGTCAGGTGGGCTGGTGGGGGGAGCATTTGGCCAACTGTTTTTATCTGGAATTTATTTAGCCTTACATTAAAAAATTACTGGAAGGAACAGAAGATCCTTAATCTCATAAATTCTACTTTTACAGTCACCACACTGCTATTTGTGGTGTATACACAGTGCTTAAGAAAAGGCTTTTATTAATTTATAGCAAAAATGCTAACAACCTTGTTTAAATTTTTTGCTAATGTTTTTATTTGAGAGATTAAAAAACCCAAACAACAAAACTCCCAACATTAAGAAAAAGAAGCAGAAGAGCTACCGATGAGAAATGGTCTGGATTTGCCACTCAACAGTGGCACCAGTCTGCACACAAGCCAGCTGCAGGCAGAGATCCGGCAGAGACCAACATGGTACTCAGAGACCGAATGCAATACAAGAAACAGCAAACCCAAGAATCAGAAGTAAAGGCCATAAAACCCCAACAACGCCCCATCTGAGTCTTACTTCCAACAAGAAACATAGGCAAACTAATGTTTTAGGCTCGTCCCGCATTACAGATGGAAACTGCACTTAAGTTTGTGGCATAGCAAAGGCTGCTAAGGAACTTGGCAGAATGACCACGCTTCGCCACCGGGCTCTGGGCTGAGGAGGTGACATTTTGGCTTCGCCAGCCCACTGAGTTACTATGGAGTCCTCAGTTCCATGGATGGTATTTTAAGGCAGGGGGGTAGCTGTGGGAAAAAAAAGAGGGCCACGATTTGCTTTGTAGGTACTAAGAGGAAGCTAGAAGTCCAACAAGGATCATGGCCTCTTCAGTACTCCACAGCTACAGGTACAGCAACATTGAATATATAATGTACATAACATTACTTATTGACTCTACATGTAAAACGTTAACCAATTTGTCATGGAAATCTGGTAACAAGCAACATTGCCATATAAATTCACACTTTGAGAAAGGCTAAGTGTGGAGGCCTCCTTTGCAAGAGGATTTTCAGTCAAAGTTTTGTATAGAAAATATTAAAACAATGATGACAATTTGTTCTCTGAATCTCAATTCATTATTGGGTTAGTTTTCATGAATGAGGAAAGGGTCTCTTTAGAAAATGTGTGAATCTTCAGGATATGAATTCACAATCTAAGTACTAAAAAAAAAAAAATTAAAAAAAAATGTTTCAACTGTCAGGAAGTCTTAGTTGGCCGCAATCTTTTAAAGCAGTAACAGCAATACAAGACACAGAAAAGCTTTTCCTGCAACACTTGTAAATGTCGAAGTATTCATGTTAAATGCAACAGAACTAATAAAGAACAAACTGCTGTAGAACAGAGAAATGAGAGACTAGCTATGCATTCAGCCATCTTCCTTACAGTTGAACTCCAGCTGTTTAAAAACATATTGGCTTCATAATTTGGAAAATGATGTCCCATAGGTAACTGGTCTGCATACTCCTATGAAATATGATGCCCCAAATGGCATGACACCCCTTCTAGAAAAGTTTTTAATCTCATGTCCACCATTAGCTCCACAGTTTAAACAAAAAAACAACTATCCAAATGTAAAATGCTCTTTTTTTTAATTACTAAATTAAGAAAGTTAAACAGTTTTAAAATGTAAACTTGCAAATAAACCATAACAAAATGTAATTAAGACTTTAAAATTTGCAACTCAGTATTAAAAACTCAATAGAAATAGGAAGGATTTTTTTGTGTGTTTTTTGGTTAAACGTAAGTAATTCAAGGCTGGTACAGACAACTGAAAAGGTAATACTTTGTTCTGTGCATCCCCCATGAAATGTAAAGAAGTGCATAGTAATTCCACTGGAGAACTTGCAGACACAGAGAAAGTAATTTCATTAGCAGTACAGGACACTTAACACACTTATTTTACAATGGAAAAATGTTACACATAAAACAGAAAAATCCTAGTTGCATGACCAACAGTTTAGCAGGGGGACATGGCTAAAATGCTATGATTTTAAGACCATCTGAATGTGGTTACACTGCGTAATAAATCTTTTTGAAACATTTCAGTATACATGGTTTGATACGAGAAGTCTTTGCAGTTTCAATTTTCCAGTTCAAACGGTGATGGTGTAGTTTTCTTGCTTTAAATATGTTCGTTTTAATTTCAAGAACAAATCATCACACACTTGTCAAACATTGGAAACATTACTGTAAATACAGCACGTGATTCCTGAAAGAGCAAAGTTACAACCATCTACAGGTACATAATCATAAACAAAAAGTGCAATCCAATTTAAAAAAATCATGCTTGGCAAAAGCCAAAAATTAGATCACTGGCTTTCAGGATCCCACCAGTGTTTTCATGTCTGCAGTAAAATTATCGCTTTCTGGGTACAGCTGCAGCAGGATTCATTCAATTCCAAATGAGCCTCCTCTGCAATAGCACCCATATACTGTATGTACAGGTATGTATATATATTATATATATTTTATATATAAAAAAGCAAAAACCCAAACACCTGTCCTGATTTTTTATTTGTTAAAACATGAAAAAAAAATGTTTTAGACAAAGAGGCCACTTCTGGAAAATAATACTTTTAGTTGAATCAGGAGAAGACTAGTTAAAATCACATAGGTTTTGCATTTTAAAAAAAGGAAAGCACTAGGATCAGTTATTGGCACTGAGTTACTATTTACAATGAACAGAGGTTTTGCAGTTTACATAACATCAATACAATGCAGTTTTGGAGTCTTTGATTAAGAAAAAACAAGTGTTTTTCTCCTTTTCATCCAGGACATTCAGATTATTAGGACAAGTGGTCATAGGCAAGGGCTGTGAAAGTTCCCAGCTTCAGCCCCTCCTGTGCACTGCAGTGCTGGAAGATGTTGCACTCTGGAGAAGCCGATCACAGAGTTGGAAGGTGGAGAGCAGGTGGGACAGGGCTGAGAAACACCTGGTAATTCATGACAGTGTCTGGAAACCAGGGATTTACAGGTTGTCACCGGGCTGGTACTGGGGTTCTGTTGCAGTGAAGTAGTCTTCAAGAAAACCCTGTAAATATTCAAAAGTTGGACGCTCCTCTGGGTCTTTTTTCCAGCAGTGAATCATAAGCTCATGCAAGGAGATGGGACAGTCCTGAGGACATGGCATCCGATAACCTCGTTCTACTTGCTCCAAGACTTCACGGTTATTCATGCCTGTAAAGGGCACACAAATCCACAGTAAATCACAGGAAAATTACCCAGGTATAACTATATCTACAATACATGTGGTTTGCTCAACCATACTAATTTCTTTTGCTTAAGACAAGTGAAAAAAAACCACACTGAGGTCATGTATTGCAAGGTAACCTGGATTATTTTCTTTCTCAGTAGAGGCTTTTAGGATCCACTGATGAGCAGAACACTGCTCCCATGGTTACCCTCTTGGCTTACTCCCAACGGGCAGGATTTGGTGCTTTCCTTCTCTGACAGCAGGAGCCATGAAATGAATTATGTGATGTGCTTAAGGAAAACAAATGCATTGCAAATGCATTCAAAATTCTAGAAATTAAGATGAATTTTTGAAACCCTCACACTGAGCACTGGCTTTTCTGGAAGCATTCTGTGAGGTCATGCTGCAGGGACTTCAAGATAAACTCTGCTACTCCTGGCTACCAGGATTGTCCAGCAGTACTGCCCTCAGTGTCAGCCCAGAAGCTTATTGCTGCTGACCTGCACTCCCTCCATCTGTGCTGGTTAGCACAGTTTCTATCATATTTGACTGTTCCATCCCAAATCAAAACAGAACAAAGCTGCTCACAAGACAAGTCAAATGCCAAGCAAAACATCTCCACTGAAGAACCATAGCTCTCTCTCTATGTCAAAAGAAAAAAGTAAAAAGCTGTATTACCTTCACAGAATCATAGAAACATTTAGGTTGGAAAAGACCCTTAAGGTCACTGAGTCCAATTGTTAACCTAACACTGCCAAGTCCACCACTAAACCATGTCCCTAAGCACCACATCTACAGTCTTTTAAATACCTCCAGGGATGGAGACTCATCTTGCTTGACCCTGAGAGTCAGGCCAGGCCCTTTGCTACTTTTTCTTTTCTGTGCAACCCCTTGATTCCCCTGCTGAAGTACTTTTCACCGAACATTAACTGCAGTCACCCTCAGCTTTAGTTTACATCTCTTGCCCAGGACTCTCCTTCTAACAGTACCAGAGGTAAGACTGGCACCACAGGCATGCAGAGGTGTTTCAGAGGAAGCCTGCACGCTGACTGCAAGCTTTGTGCTTGCTCTGCCCCAGTCCCCCGCTGAAAAATATCTGCAGGATTCATTCTCCTGATTTAGGAGGTCCTGCCAAGCAGCTCTGCAGGAGAACCTGCAGGGACATTTAAGTTTCTCCGTGACCAAATCTAGAAACCAGCACTTCAGTGTTGCACTTCCTGTTAGCCTATCCTCTTCCTGGCTTCCATGACACTATCCCTCCCTGGGAATCCTCCACTTTCTTCTTTCAGGGTGTCCTTTTGAAGACTTTGCTTGTCCCACCTCCAGAACCCAAACCCTCATATTTTTTGTAAACTTATTTGTGAGGAATAATTCAATCACCTTCTTCAGTACAGATTAATTTATCTACTCTACACTTTGACTTGTAGAAATGTCTGGTTTCAGCTGGGATAGAGTTAACTTTCTTCCTAGTAGGTAGTACAATGCTGTGTTTTGGATTTAGTATGAGAATAATGTCAGTAACACACTGATGTTTTAGCTGTTGATAAGTAGAGTTTATCCTATGTCAAGGACTTTTCAGTTTCTCATGCTCTGCCAGTGAGGAGGTGCACAAGAAGCTGGGAGAAACTGTATTGTGCATAATTTGTTTTTCTTGGCTAATATGCCTCTCTTTTTCATTTCCATTAAAATTATTATTATATTTTACTTTATTTCAGTTATTAAACTGTTATTATCTCAACCTCTTGGATATCAGCAGGAGGATATTACCCTGTCAAGATAAGAAGAAAAGATTTTACCTTCCTTCTGTTCTCCTCCCCATCCCACCTTTAGGGGGGCAAGAGGGACAGTGGGAGTGAACAAGTGTCTGTGTGGTATTTAAATTACTGTCTGGGGTTAAGCCATGACAGGGAATAAAATCCTTACACTACATAGCATTTAGGCTGGTAACTTGGCTGTAACCTTGGATTTGGTCTTTAGTCTGTATCCTCATGTCCTGGCTGTGTTTAATTATTAAAGATGCTTTGAAAGAAACATGTGCAAAATACCTGACCGTCCACATCTAGATTCTCATCTCATGTTAGGATTACAAAGCCTGTTTTCCTCTTATCTTGTCAGGGTAATTTCCTCCTACTGATATCCATTTGCAGCGTCTGGGCAAGGATCATATTCCTATCCTGTCACTGCAATCACCCCTGGCATGGTCTCCCCACTTACTCCTTATATTTATATTTAGGCTCTCAGTTATCCATGTTGTGGTCACAGCATGGTTCTGCTTAGCTTACCGCAGCACCTCCCACTTTCAAACATGAGGAGTACTGGGTTTAGTTTCATACACGGGTTTTACTGCGAGGGAAGGGAAAGGAGAAAGGAAAAGTAGGGCACTGCTTCTTTTGCTGCCTGTTGTGCATGGAGGAACCTCTCCAGAAAACTGTCTCATCCTCCTTCAGGCCTCTCCTTTATGTTCCTTTGAGCAGGGATAATTGCAAATAGAAAGGTTAGATTAGATTTACAGTATTCCCTAACCTGCAGACCAACACTTCAGCACTGGTTTCTTGTGTTTCATTTATCAGCTGCATCCACCCACTGTATTTTTGGTGTTAGATGTTTATAACTAGGAGCAAACACTTTGTATGGCTCCTAAAGTGGACCATGGTTGGGTCTTCAAAATGATGAAAACAGACTAATAACAATCCTCTGCAGACATCAGATTCTGCATAGAGTTAAGGTTCTCCTTAACTTCTCCTCATTCAGACTGATGTTGTTAGGTCACAGAGGCTCACAACAAACCAGAACACACTGAACAAACATTTGGGTGTTCCTCACTATCCAGCACGAACATTTCCAAAGATATTTTACTTTTTCATTGGATTACAAAACAACGCTACTGGTCTGTTAGACATCACAAACCCAAGGCAGCATCAGCCCAAACTTTCTGGCCTTGCTGTTTTCAAGATACTACAAGAAAAAACAAGCGCATTTTGTTCACATTGTGTTCTCAATATTAGTTTTATAAATTTGTGTTTTGAACAAAAATATGCACCTTTTTTCATATCCTTGTCTTTGAATCAGCTGAATTACTTCGTGTTTTGGGGTTAGAACTGCTGCTGTGCTTTGCTTCCCTTACACATTAAAGGCTATGAAAATAACTGTTACAGGTAACTCATCTGTTGTATATATATAACCACTAACAAACTGCATTCTTTGCTTTTATTTTGGCAGTACATCCTTAAGTACAACATGGATGGAAGCAACAGCAGCAGAAAAGCTCCTTCCCAACTGATTTATTGTTCTAAGATATCAAATGTTTGGTATTTTTATCCAGTGCTTTACTCAGTGCTGCAAAGCACACTCTGAAACCTGATAACGAACTGTGTGCTGGAAGAAAAGCCCTGAGGAGACAGAAGGGGGAGGAAAAACATAAACAGCTCTTTACTTCCCTTTGTTTAACAAAAAGGTAGAAAAAAGAACATGAAAGAGACATTGCTGTCTGAAATCAGTCATTTTTTTGTCCCTGGAAAGTGAGTCAAGCCAGGTTTTCTCATCATAGTTTAATCCAGGAAAACGCCCTTCTTTTCCTTTCTCCTTTCTCCTTTCTCCTTCCCCTTCCCTCACAGTAAACCCCAGCTATGAAGCTAAACCAAGTAATCCTCATGTTCCTCACCGGAATTCATACATCCAGCAAGGGCTGAAGCACCTAGGATTTGCCAAAGAAATACTGTTGGTTTTGAAATGAACTGCTAATTTAAAAACAGAGTTTCAAAGACTTTTATTTCTAAATGGATTGGATTATTAATCAGACTTATAAAAATAGCAGTGCTTCATGTATACATTTTACCTCTTAAATGGCCTATTTATGTTTACAAACCTATTCTATAGACTTACTTATCTTATCCTGCAAGTTTTAGTGTTTCTCTTTTGATAGCAGGAGTCTGTCATATCTGCACTTCCAGCACCACAGAGAGAATATCTGAGCAGTCTGTACAACTCCTCTCTCCTAATGAATACCCAAGAGTTTCAACTCTTAGTAAATAATAAATGACATTCTGCTTGCAGTATGCTTCCAGACCCCTTAAAAGTTTATCCTAAAATCCTTAAATCTGTGAAATAAAATACTCAGCAGTATTCTTTTGTTGGGTACAGCTATTCCACCTGGGTTTGGGCAACGCCTAGAATCAATCCAGGCTGAGGGACGAACAGAGTGAGAGCAGCCCTGCTGAGAAGGACTTGGTGCTGCTGGTGGATGAGGGGCTGGATATGAGCTGGCAATGGGCACCTGCAGCCCGGAAAGCCAAATGTGTCCTGGGCTCGTACAAGCAGCATGGCCAGCAAGGCAAGGGAGGGGATTCTGCCTCTCTGCTCTGCTCTGGTGAGACCCCCCACATGGAGTCCTGCATCCAGCTCTGGGGTACCCAGCACAGGAAGGATGTGGACCTGTTGGAGCGAGTCCAGAGAAGGGCCCTGAAATGAGAAATGGCTGAGAAAATTGGGATTGTTCAGCCTGGAGAAGAGCAGGCTCTGAGGAAACCTTATTGCGGCCTTTCAGTACTTGAAGGGGGCCTGTTAGCAGGGCCTGTTGTGATAGGACAAGGAGTAATGGTTTTAAACTGAAGGAGACTAAATTTGGATTAGGTATAAGAAAAAAAGGTTTTTTACAATGAGGGTGGTAAAACACTGAAGCAGGTTGCCCAGAGTGGTCAGGGATGCCCCCATCCCTGGGAACATCCAGGTTACAGGGCTCGGAGTAACCTGAGATATCCCTGCTTATTGTAGGATTGGACTAAATGACCTTTAAGAGGTCCCTTCCAACCCAGACTATTCTATCATTCTAGAACTCTATGAAAAATCAGCTTGTGCTCATGATGTTGCTAGAATTACGATTTGGACCAAGAAGAAAACATCCAATTTCCAAAAGATGGCTTTTCCATTAGCTTTTTATTCCCTGAGAAGACCAAACATCAAATAACCTCCCACCACCCAGCTTTATTAGTGAAACCTTCAATAATCTCAGGATGCCACAGGATATGGCCACTCTAATGCTCAGTACAATAAAAATCTACTGCCCATGTAGACTGGAGACATAAACGCAATACTGCTCGGCTTCTCCTAGAAAAGTTGTAGGAACTTTAAGATACAATGACTTTAAGAGTTACTTTAAGAGTTACCATGACACAAAAGAGGAGGTGGAGATCCAACTGTGGCTAAAGAAAACACTGGAAAGTACTTTGGTGTACTCTTAGGAGCTTGATTAGATGGAGCACAGCAGATGTGCAAGTAGCATGGATCTGGGCAATGCTGCTCTTCCAGAAGACAGGAAACATTACTGTAACTAGGGAGTATCCCTGCATCCAAACTAATGAGCTATACAGATTATATCTGGGACATGTGAAGCCCAGTGAGGAGAGTGATTGTTTTAAGCTACTTTATTCTTGCTTTCTTCTCTTAGATGGTAGTGCGTTGACTCTGGCTGGATGCCAAGTACCCACCAAAGCCTGTCTCTCACTCTGCTCCACAGCTGGACAGGGGAGAGAAAATATAACGAAGGGTTCACAGCGGAGATAAGGACTGAGATAGCTCACTCGCCGAGTAGTGTCACGGGCAAAACAGGCTAGAACTAGAGACATAAACTGAATTTATTGCTAACAAAATCAGAGCAGGATAACGAGAAGTAAAATCCCCCAGGGATACAAAATCAGAATACAGCTGCCCAAAGGCTGCAGGGCTGCTTGGAGCCCAGACTCCAAGACCTGCCTGGCCGGAGGCAGCAATGTGGGTAGCATTGTGGTGGCTGTCACACTAGGCTTAAAATGAAAATGCTCTTGATGTGACAAGTGCAGCAGAAAGCAGAGGGGGCAATGTCAGAGGTGCTTGCTTGGTGTGGCTGAGATTATTTGCCTATATAACAGGCAGCATGTTAAAAACCCACAAATTCTCCAACTACTGCTAGGTAAGGGCATTTGTCAAAGAGAAATGAAACTGACACTGAAAAAGGTCCACTAAGCAGACCATTTCTTAAGCTTGGCTCCTCCTCTGGCCCCATCTATTTTTTATTTCTCCACTGTAATAGTGGAAATAGAACCTCAATGCCCAGAAAGACTGTGAAAGTTGCTTATTTCAATCTGCTGCCTTGTGAGAAGAATAAGAAAGCATTTAAAAAGTGCATAAATTAGTTATCATAGTGGCTCATTATGATTGCTGACAGAGAAACAGGCTTGGCTGAAGTATGAACATGAAGACACCTGCCAAAAAGCTGGTCTTGCTTGTGGGAGCTATAGGGTCTGGGACAAGGCTTGATTATGAACTCCAGCCTGATCTTTATCTCCACCAGCAAAATCTTTACTGGTCATACATCTCACCACTGCACCAGCCTCTCTTCCAAAATGGGGCATTCAGGAACTGGTTGAAATCTGAAATCTGGACAAAGAATGCCAAGTTCTGTTCCACTCAGTCTGTTTCCCTCCTGTGGACAGCCTGCCTTTCCCCTCTCTCCTACTCATTGTGCTTCTCCCTCCTTCTACACAAGCTTAAAACAATGTGTGATTCCAGACATCGGAAGGCACGAGGTATGGTGTCCTGCAGGCATGGGTACCACCCCAGGACTGGGATGTGTGCTATAAATCATGTCTCCAGGCACTAAGAGCTTGTCAAGCAAGAGAGCAATCCCTTTGTCTCAGGGCCTCTCTCCACTTCCCCCAGCCTGCTACACGCTGTAAGCAGGAACATCAGGACAACATGCCCACAACTATTTCAGAAACTGGATATTACAGCAGAAAGACAGCTCCATGACCCTCTTTGTTTCAAGGCTGAGACTTTTCAGTGTCACATCTTGGGTGCCAAAGTGGCTGGCAGTGCCAACAGACTGCATTCTCTCACCTACGGGTTGTCTAC
Organism: Oreocharis arfaki; assembly: GCA_013398015.1. NCBI lineage: Eukaryota > Metazoa > Chordata > Aves > Passeriformes > Paramythiidae > Oreocharis > Oreocharis arfaki. Next base: position 496,627 of record VZRR01003603.1, on the reverse strand, counting down.
TTGGGTGAAGAGGGCTGAGTCTTGCCTCTCAGGGTGATTGAAATCCCATTTTTCCTCCCCGTGCAAGCCACGCCATGACAGCAGGAAAAGTCCTGTGGGTGCAACTGAACCCTACTCCCTGTCTCACACAGGGATAAGTATTCATGAAACTTTCTCCTTCAAAAGGTCCTTCGTTTTCCCAGCATGAAGCAGGAGATAGATGGTCCTTTCTATGTCAGGGGAAAAGAGAATCTTTTCTAAGGAGCTCAGAAGGCCTTTGTCACCTTGGGAAGTCCAAGCTCTCTTTTCAATCCATTTGCAAAGACAGAACCTTCTGAGAAGGCCCCAGTTCCCCTCCACTGCTGCCTCAGCCTATAAAAGCTTTCCCAGTTAGGGTCTGGGGAATGAGACTGGACTGAAATCTGTAAAGACTCTGGACATTCAAATGTAAGATCCAGGCTGCCCTTAGGCAGAGGGGAGTGTTGGTGGCCACGAGAACAGTTAAGGCCTCCCAGATGAGCAGTGGGGGAGTCCTGGTGGGGAGGAGTGGCTCTGGCATAGAGCATGGACAGAGTGTAACCCAGGCAGTACATGACTGTCCTGAAAATTACCGACTTAGTGATATGTAACACACAAAAAATTGCTTCCAGCTACTTGATGTCTTCCTAGTGCAGGTGGAGGAGAGTGAGCTGGAAGGACTTTCGGCATGTGAGGGCTTTATGTAGTGAGGCATGAAGGGGTAGGATGGTGCTGAAAGAGGAGAGATGCCGCTGGTTGTCTTTGATGTGCTCGAGCTGCCACGTAATAAAACTGTCCAGAATTTCAGGACACAGCCCATGCCTGAGATTACTGTCATGGCTCCTAGAAGAAGTGATATATTGCAAGCACTTAAATGCACATCCTGTGGACTCATTCTCCTTTGGTGAGGGAAAGAAACATTTATGAAGTGCAGACATCCTCTGCAGTCATGGCCAACCCTGTGTTCAGTTACAGACTTGTGAGTAAACATAGGGCTCAGATGGTTGTTTTTGCATGGAATGGGATTTTCACCTTAAGTCTTCCCTGGCTGGTGACAGCCCCTGTGCACCCACTCTGCCGGCAGTGACTAGAGAATTCCTGCAGCCCAGCCAGGAACATTGCCCACCCTCTGGGAGCAACACCGCAGCAACTAAATCTTATACATCTTTTGACCTTCACACACCATGCCATGTCTGCATTTAACCCTCAATAAGCCTGCAGAAATCATAGCTTCCCCACACCACTACCAGGAATCCTTATGGCAGGAAGACCTTTGTGCTGACTGGTGACACAGCTGCTCTGACTGGAGGCAACACCCCACGTAGGGAAGTGCTGGGCAGAGGGACTCATCCATCCCACAGAAACATGCCATTGTATTTTCTGCTACCTCATTCAGTTGTCAAAGCCACACCTTTGCTAAGCTGCTCCCTGTTAATCATGCCAAAGTTCACTGCTGATCATGAGATGCCTTCCAGTCCCCATATTCTCTTCTCAAATATCAGCTACTGGCTGCTAGCTGCTAGCAAACATGAAATTCCTGGTAAAAGTCTGGAAGATTAGTTTTGCTGAGTTCAGGCTTCTGAAGTGGTGTGAGACACCACAGGATAAACTGAACTCCACCTTGATGCTTCTCCTGCTCAGTTTGATACATGGATCTGACTGCTTCATCACAGCACAGATTGGAAAATTGAAACTGCTGTAGGGCCCTTTCCATTAAATCAGCTGCAGTGCACACAGCCAGACTGTTGAGTAATTAGAGAATTATTTTTTTAAATAAAAACAATAAAAATGCAGCTAGATGCATCTTTAAATGCATGGCATCCCCTGTTGTTAATACCTGTGCTGATGAGAAAAAGAAGGGATTAAATTATTTTCCATGTAATGCATGGCTTTCACCTCACCCCTTTCCTCTTCACCTGAATGCCTACAATCTTCAGGGGGGCAACAGAATGAAAAGCTCTTTCTGCATAGGCAGATCCAATCACCCCCTCCTACAAATCTTAATCCATTGGACACTTGGCAGGGTTTCAACAAAGAGCCATGGGGCCTCCAGTTCCCCCATGCAGAGAATCTGGCCCTGCTGTGACCCTGCCATGAGCTCTGGTCTGCACATTACAGAGCTATTTTCTTCCCTTTCCATCCATCTCAAAAGCAAAGATTGAAATTTAAGGGTTTATGAAAAAGAGATTTGATAATACCAGACGTTCAGACAGCCATCAAATCTTGCAGTGAACCAGACTGACAGAATAAACGGAGTAAGGCCTCTGAGGGAGTTTAACTGTTGGTATCTTAAAGTAAATGCAATACTATGGAGAGCTATTTGCTCCAGAATATAATAATTTTGCACTGCTTTCATTAGTTGTCTAGAAATTATATTAATTGAATTGAGCACAGTTGAAACATTAGAAATGAATATGTTGAATTGTCCCCTTGTCATTTTTATCAGGACCATCACAAAGCAGCTTTGAGTCAGAACTGTTTTCAAGCACACACAAAACTTATACATTACAGCCGTTCTCCTTTGAGCTCAGTGAATATAAATAAACATTCCAGCTTAAACACATGACCCATTCCCACTCCTTTTTCTAGGTGAAGCAGGACATTTTTCTTACCTGGGTATGGCACTCTCCCTTTTGTTACCAGCTCTGTCAATAGGATCCCAAAAGACCACACATCTGACTTTATTGTGAACCTTCCATACAGTGCCGCTTCTGGCGCAGTCCATTTAATGGGAAATTTTGCACCTAAGGACAGAATACACGAGTCTTAACCAGAACAGAGACAGAACCAGAGCACCAGTTCGTGGCTGACTGTTGTGTTCTGCAACACGTGCAGGTGGAAGGAGCTGCAGGCAAGTGTTACCCAACTTCTCCACGGAGTGCAGTCATAGAGGATGGGTGGGTGGAACGTGTAGGGCAACAGGAAAGACTAAGAAGGGAAGGGGGCAGTTTGTCCCACATCTCAAGAGAAGGATAAGACATTTTAACTCACGTTTGAAGTTTTATGAAATGAAAAAAATACCCCAGTTTTAAAAACAAATAAGCCAAATATAATAGAAATAATTTCTCCCAAACTGTTTTAAATTAACATTTCCCTGCAATATTTACAAGTCAAAGACAGTTAGCACATATAACCAGAACTGAGATATACTGGATATGTACCTCCCATTTTGCCTGCTCAAGCTGAGCAAAATGCAAACAAACAAACATGGTGAAAACATAAATTAAAAGCAAATCTAATATTTCATTAGAAACATGCAAGGACTTTAAAATAATACTGCCATTTGAGTTGTTTGGAGTGCTTGATGTCAAGGCACAGCTTTGGCCTGTGATTTATAACTTGACAGCGTACTTTAAGCTCCTGGCACTGAAAAGCCTGTAGTGCCTTAAATACGTGCAGTTCTAATGTGGTCATCCATCATCAGAGCTTGCAGGAGCCGGTTGCAGTAAGGATAGTAAGATAACAAGCCTTTAAACACTGATTTATTTGCTTTTCCAATCATTTACTGTTTTCTTAGGGAAAATATTTTCAGTACGACTTTAAAGAAAAGTCTTGTGGTAATAATTAACTCATAGTATGTACGAAAAAATATGCAGACATTTCCCTGGTGCCTTGTATTAACATACAAGCAAAAGAGTTGCATTGCTTATTGCTGATCCCTGGTGACAAACACTCTTGAATTTGGAAACAGACTGACTTCGACTTCCCATCACCCTCTCATAAAAGTTCCTTTGCTTTCAGGAGGAGTGTGAAAGTGTAACAACATGGACAAATCACTGTCAGGGAGTGAACTCATGGCACTGTTTAGGGTTCCCTGTCAGCACTGTCCTGCCATCACATCCAGTGCTCAGTGTCCCGTATCTTCTGCCATACTCCCCAATCTGACGTGACGTAGAGTACAAAGTAAACATGGTAATTCTCATCTCCTTACTTAGTAAAACTTCGATGTGCTAAATTTTTTTTTGCTCTACATGTAAATGATCCTAAGAGAGACTAGTATGCAGAAAAAAATACATTTTTTTCCTAGGGAAAATTGCAGTTGCTCAAGGAAGTCCTGTTAAATGACTTGAAAATGTCCTGCTAAATAACGAAAAAGATGCAAGAGAAAGTCTCAAATCCCTAATGCCTGCAGTCAGAAATTTAAGTCTGGTTAAGCATCAGCACATCACTGGATAGATTTGCAAAGGTGCTGGAGGATTTTTGGATGCTTATTCACTTTCTAAAGTCTGTCTCTTATGTATTTTCATTGGTTGATATGTAGGCAGGAACTAAAATTTGGGTGCTTGGCTTTGGTCTCGATCTCCCTCACTTACACTTCTTTGTGTGACCAGTCTTAGTTTACAAGACTCAGAATTTGCAGAACTTCACCTTCTCTTAAAAATCGCCTTGGCTGTGATGTGTGAGTCCTCTGCAGCAGCAGCTGCCATCACTTGAGCCTCTGTCCTGGAAGCTGGCCCTGCTTCAGCAGCACCAGCAGCCATGTGGGGTTGGCAACTGGCTGCTCCAGCTGCCAGGAGATCCTGGGGCTGTACAGCCCATGTCAATCCCTGGAAAAACTGCGAGCTGTGTGTATCTGGTGGTCAGGTTCCCGAGGCCTGCCGTGCATGCCTTTAGATGGGCCTGTGCAGGCAGCCCTGAATGTGAGGGCCAATGTCCCTCTGCTCTGTCCTACGTGCAGCTGAGACAGTACACACAGCCTGTGCCAGCTGAATGAAGGAAGAGCTCCAGGCTGGCCAGGAGCCTGAAGCCTCGGACGTTGGCTGGTGCTGTGTGTGATGGCCGGGCAGGGGGTTTGCTTGTTCATGTGCTGCACACATTTTTATTCAACATTTTTTTATTTTCTTTAATCAGCTGTGTTTTTCTGAGAAACTTAGCCAAATCTGCTCTAATTTTCTTGTGCTTCATACTCAAATCCAAAGGTAGCAACCACCTACAACTCATCTTTGGAGGAAGGAAATCTCTCCAATCTCTTTTGTGGCCAACTCCCCCAGTATTTCTGTCTTCCTCAACCTACTGCCAGTGTGGCACTGAGAGATGAGTACGTGGTGTGTTGTCAAACCACAGGAAGATGAGAAGCAAGGTAAGTCCCTGAGAAGGGAAATCAGTTCCAGGACATCCCTTTTCCTGAGAGCTAGAGCAGTACAATTCTCACTGGAGTGTGATGAGCACTGCTGGAAAGACAAATGGTCTGTGCTGTGGATTTTCCAATGACAGGACAGCTATTCATTACTTCTCTGTGTTGCCCCTGCTGTGGATGATTCTCTGTCTAAAGCAACTAATATGAAAAATCACGTTCTGCAGTTTGTGCAGTATTTCCTGATAGATGACAGATTTGGAGTGGTAGATGGGGAGGAGAAAAATGCAAGGTTGGCAGAGAGCTTGCTAGCAGAGCCCTGCCTCATGGTTTTCTGGGCCTACAACACATGTTGGAAACTAGATGGTCCAAGAGAGTCTGCAATCCAGTATGGCAGAGCTGTCAGTGGAGGGAGAGCAGAGACCAGTAAGGACACACCGGGCTGCTCACCTGCAGGTACAACACATGCACTGCCATAACACAAGGAGATCACACACAGCTTGTGTGAGTGGGGGTGTGTGTCTGTCTAACAGGCATCCCTCCAAGGTGTTGCCTCTCATTCAACCCGTGGCACTGGAGACAGAGACACTGCACTGCTGTGAAAGCACAAAAATTCCCAAATGTGTTGAGCACTCCCCCGAAGCCTCCTGTTTGCTCTAGCTACATGGAGTGTTCACACAGGCTGTATGCTGTGTGTGGCTCGTGACGGACACACAGTTCCTGTGCTTACTCTCTTCCCAGCACACTGATTAAAAACCCCACCGCCTCCCTCTGCCCAGGCCTCAGAAGCTTATTAAACAAGCTTTGTGCTGCAAACAAATTACAGCATCAGATAAAACGTGTATTACTGACAACCATGTTAATAAATCTGATAAGCCAAATTACCCCAGCTGACAAGGCAGCCCATCTCCTACATTGAAGGCAGATTTTGCATCAGTGGGGGAGAGATTTCTCTCTCTTTTTTGCTGAAACCTGTTCTATTACAAACTAGCACAGCAGTAACCCCATGCATAAACACGACCAGCACACTGCATTCATCAGGTCAGGACAGCCTATCTTTGCCCCAAAACAAGGTACTAATCTGCAGCTTTGATCTCAGTTCCCTTTCTTTTCGAAACATTTCAGCCTGTGGAAAGCCTTTTTCGGGATTCTGCACTGCTTGTAGCCACATGAAACCAAAGCTGCTGATACAATTTATGGTTAGAGCAGCCAGCCCTGAGCCTGTGAGGATTTTTGTGAGGCTCAACCCTGTTCTTGGGACCTCTGCGTCGCTCTGCCCAGGCATTCACACAGGTTATCTCCCAGGAGGATTTCCTTGGGAAAAATCAATCCATGGCCCTGCTTTAATTCTTTGCTGGCTATAAGCAGGTCATGTGATGAGAAGGAGCAGAGGGGGCTGGGATGATTGAGTGACCTTGAGATACAACCCTCAGCATGGTTTCTTCTGAGGCAAGTGAAAATCCCTCAGAGCTTTGATTTCTTTTCAGATCTAAATCTTGATGAAGCAGAAATCTCTGAAATTCATTCCCCAGAGCCACTGCCAGCTTGATAATGATCCTGTTTCTGGAAATGCTACAAAACTGCTACCTCTTGTACCTTAAAACCAAACCCAGTGCAGGACCCCAAGATCCAAGACCCAAAAACTCGGGGAGCTCTTGGGTTAGCAATCAGGGAATGTAGTGTGGCATTGAATTGCTTCTGGGGCTGGAAAGGGAAAGCCACAAAAGGTAAAAACGAAGTGCTGAAGCAAGCATGAACCAGGAAACGAGTCAGCCCCGGCAGGCGATGATGAGTGCCGTGTGGGAGGGACTGTGCAATTACATTTTTTGTGCTGTGAGAACGAACATGAAATTACAAGCCTGGCAAACATCAGCGATGAGGAGCAGGCTCCACAGGAGAACCCCTCCCCAGGAAGCGGGGGGCGAGGGGTGGGACTGTGGGTCTGAACACCCCTCTGGCTCTCTGCCTGCAGCCCCCCTTTCCCCTCGCCCTTCCTCTTGACCTGGCCGTGCTCCCTCTCGCAGGGCAGATGGCACCTCTGGAGGAGCGTATCGGTGATTCCCCCTGGGACTTCTCTGGCTGAGAACCAGGAGTACTTTCTCCTGTCCACTCCTGGGCTGGCTCAGGGAACGGCAGGTAAAGAGCGAGAACAAAGCCCTGGATGCTACAGCCTGCAGTACAGCCAGTCACAAACAAAACAGGTCTGATTAGCTGGTGAACAAGTCCCTACAAAGGAACTGGAGAGAGCCTGGAAGGGGGGAAGAATCCCTGCCTATTTCTAGGAAATCAAATTAAGAAGCGTCACTTGATTTTATGCAGGGCAGGAAGGAGTTATTTTAAGTGTTAAGGAGGCAAAAATGATTTGAGAGTTTACAAACACATACTAGAGCTCCCAATATAGCTCTGACTCGCCTGGAAGGCATCAGAAAGATCTTTATTGTTTCATGTGTGCTTAGAGTGGCACTACTGCAAGTGCTGCTAGTGTGTGCAGTAGAAACATGGCCTGGAAAATAACTCTGCACTTTTTTTTAATTAAGAAAATTTTAAATTTGTATCAGCTGCTGCTGCTTAGAATAGTAACAACTCTAACCCAGCGACTCTGTGGAGCACTGGCACTCTCCACAGAAATGCCATGTGCTCGGCCAAAACTCCACATAACTGTGAACCGTATCAGTGGAAGGGTAGCAGAAACGTGTGGGAAATCCTTTGCTGGAGGTGATGCGAAGTTTCTCTTTGTCCTGTAGGACACCAGGAGTTTTAAGTCTTGCCTTACCAGGCTGACACAAGCATCATCACCAATGGAAGGAAGCAAGACTCCATGCCTGGCACTGTGTGTGTGGGGAAGATGTTGCAAGAGCAAGAGCTGAAAGAAGCAAGTCCCAATGGGGCAGGCTGCAATACAGTCCCCCCAGTGTAGCCTTTGAAATGGGCGTCACTAAACAGGCATGTTTTTCCCCTTTGATTACTCACTTCCTCTAAAAGCAAGAGGAGCCAAATGGTCATTACAAGCCAAGAACTGTTTTTTTGGTATTATTTAATGGCATTGTATAGCTGCTAGTCACACACTTTAAATCATTAGTGGCATGACCATCTCTCTCTTTCCCGACAATTGCTGAGAAATTGCAGTGCAGACAACGAACTGCTTTTTATTTACCTCTCATAAATCAGGAGCAGTCAGGCCTCCTTTGTTCAAACCCAAAAGAAAATAAACCGGTCAGTAAAACATTACCACCAGGCTAAGTAATACCCACACAGGTTCAGGAATCCTGCACTCTAGCCCGCTGGGGCTCAAAGCATCCCCATCTGTTTCCTTTCAAAATATTTAATCAGAGACAAAAGTGACAGTGGGGGAAGGGAGTAGGAGATCAAGCGAAGCTGGAGAAAACCATCTCTTCCCCACGCCAACAATGAGCTCTGTACTAACACACTTTAGCCAAAAGAAGGATGACTACTGAGGAGAGAGTGACCAGAGACTTTAATCTTCAGATTTTGCAAGTAAAAACATTTCCTTTCTCCCACAGGAGCTGCCAGTCTGGAGCGCTCCCCATTCCCCTCCCCTCTGCTGGCTAAGCTTTCCTCCTGTGTCAAAATTCCCACTGAAGCAGTAGTCAGCTAGATAAACAGAGCAGTCCCCAGATGCATCCCCTTGCAGGCTGAAGTAATAGGTCATGGGAAACAAGCAGAGGCAACCATTTCCTCCTGATACTGTGGTCTCCAATAAGCATTGCTCAAACTGAAGCTCAACTAAACAAGCCAGAACTGAATTCCAGTCGAAAAAAAAAAATCCATTGGTGCATTAGAAATGTTTCTCCTTCAATAAATTAAAGGTCTTAAGCTCACCCTGGCGTGGAAGCCAGGTTAATTGCAACGAAATGTAAATTGAGTGTGTGCTACTTGGTCAAAAAAGCACCCCTTCCTAGAACAAGCTACCCTTAAGAAAGGGACAGAAAATATTAGTGAAAGTAGGAAAACCTTTCTACATGATGCCTGTGGTTACAGCTCTTTGGGTCTCTCTTTTAAGGAATTCTGTAGCTCTGAAGGACTTCAGCCTGACTCTGAGGTCAGGGGAAGGAAGTATTGTCCGTTGCCCTCAAGTATGGGAAGGATGGGTGACTTCTCCATACTGGCACTGGGAAATGAAGCCAGGCAAACATGAATCAGATCTCCAGATCATCAGCAATGTATTTTAAAAGCCACACTAATTCTCCCTTCAGAGACACTTTTTCCTCAATAAAAGTGATTTCTGCCATGAAAGAAGGGGAGGAGATACCCATGGCTATGCTCCCTCTCTCTGCCAGGCCTGTTGTTATACTTTCCTCAAAGTTTCCCCACCCCAAATCTAGTGTTTTTTATTTAAAAAATCGAAACTTCCCCTCAATGTCAGCCAGGCAGGTTTTCACAGCTTTTTTAACATGTGAAGAGAGCAAAATTGTTCTGAGAGATTTAAACTGCGAGGCAAACAGGTCATCATAGGATTTCCTAGGGATCAGGAGCCTGAAGAGATTTGGCCAGAAGTAGGTCACATACTTGTCTATGAAAACAAATAATTAGTCATGTAAAACTATACACTGGGTGGTTTCCAAAGGGAACAAAAGACATGGCAGCAAACCAGGCAGAAATGGAGATAATATAGGACACAGATTCAAAGCCATTTTGCAGACTGGATCTGCCTGCCTTGTTCAGGGAAAACTCTTCTTGTTTTACACAGGGGAACAGCAAGCAGGCAGCTTTCTGTCTACCAAAGCCTCTCCAGACACTCTTATTGCTCTGGAGAGAATGACACAAGCCTATTTTTTTCTAGCAAGAAGCAATTCCCATCCTCAGGCTGAAATCAATAGTGGTTAAGGTTCTGCACTAATGTCTACCATGGGTTCTTCAAGGACCCCACCAAAATAATCAGGCCTTGCTGTCTGAATGTGAAGCAGGCACCTTTTAGGGTGGATGCAGCCTGTGGTCCACATCCCTGTGACTGGGTACTGCTGACAGCAGTTCAGAGGGGTGGGAACAGCTTGAGAGCTGCTGCTGCTCCCAGGCCAGGGCAAGGCATGCTGGAAACTCTCTGGCTCCTTCTGTCAACACTTAGAGAAAAGTTACAGAAAGAGGTTAGCTGTTTCCTAAGAATTAATGACAGGGTCCATGCTGAAACAGGGACTTTGCTCAACAGAAGAAACTCACAAGAGGAGGGAGTAAATGCAGGTTATGAAGTACTTAGCTGGCCTGTGCTTTTTGGTGATGTACAACAGGGTTTAACAGGACCCTCCTTGGCTTTGGCACTGAAAGGATGGAGTAGTGTTTACAGACACATATTGATCAAGCACTACCAAAGTACTGCCAGGAGAAAGAGAACAAAACTGTATCTCTGCAGCTTGGACCAACATCTGACAACTAAGCATGACTTGTAAAGAATAACTACAAAGAGCCTGTGTCATGTCTCAGTCTGAACACACATGCTTTTTAGAAAAACCTGCAAAACTCTTTGATACATTTCTATAGTGCATCTGTGGTCATTTGTGCCCAGCACCCTGTGTGGCACTGGAAAATGGCATTTCTATTAAAACCACTTTTTAAGAAGAAAGAAAGGAAGGAAACATAGCACTCAGAGAGACACTTTAGCTCCATTGCACAGAGGCGCAACTCTTCGACCTGTTTGAAATAAAGAACATAAGAATAGTACAGGAGTGGTAATAGTGGTTAGTAAATACTAGGAAGCACGCTACAAAAGAAATACCTTACATACACTTTTCTGGATTACCACACTCAGACTCTCATAGCCAGCAAGTAAAATATCCTCTTTGCTATGGCACCACGAAGATCTTGTCTTTGCTGTCACTTCCAGCTGTGTTCTCACTCATCACCTTTGTTTCATTTTGGTTTTCAAAAAAAAGACAGTGAAATAAGACATTCTCTTTAGGACTTGGATTCAGCAGTGAACTTCTGACTAGGAGTTAATATGAGTTCAGGATTTATTGAAAGCAGCCCCAAAGCACAGGAGAGAGAGCTTTTCAAAACTACGTTCCACTCTTTCCCTGTCACGAGAATGATGTTCAGTGCTGCACCTGCTGCTGCATTTACCTTGTCTGGCTGTATATTCATTGTCTTCAATCAGTCTTGCCAATCCAAAGTCAGCAATCTTGCATATTAGGCCGTTGCCCACCAGGATGTTTGCAGACCGCAGATCTCTGTGTATGTAATTCATCCGCTCGATGTACGCCATTCCCGCAGCCACCTGCGAGCAGCAGGAAAGACAAGTGGTGCATTTAAAACAAACTCACACATACATGGGCTTTAAAACATGTTCACCTCAGCACTCTGAAGACAGACCTGGGCTGCCATGTCCACCAAATTCGGTAACTTCAAAGCTCTTCCTTCTCCATCCTTTAAGAAATCTAGCAAACTGCCTGTGAATGCAGAATTGACACAATAGAGAGATGTTAGGAAAACAACTCATCAGAATGGAGGTGCAGCAATATGTGCAATAATAAAGACAGCAATGTTTCAAGTTCAAGTGACAGTTTCAAAAAACCCCATAATATCTTCAAATTCTCCTATTGTACTTGCTTCACTCTTTCAGGTTGGCTTGCAGAAGAACGTGCCACTAGTACAATGAGAGTTGCAGGGAAAAGAAACAACACTGTTTTAAAACTTCCTGACCATTACTGAGAAAGCTGATCTTTCTTAACTTTTCCAGTGCTCTTTAAAACTACATACCTGCTGCTCTCTAAAGACCTCAGCTAGTTGCAAAGCAGCAGCTCAGTTCCAAGCCACACAAGTTATGGAAGAAGTCAGATCCCAGCTCAACCTGCTCCAAAAGAAAGGTCAGCCCAGAGCCTGGTGAGCCCAAGGGGGATAGCATTAGCAAAGGCTGTTTTTCCTTAGAAATTAATTTCCTCCTCCTCTAGGTAACCCTGAACTAAATACAGCATGAACCATTAATTTTAGAAGGCAAAGAAGAGATGAAATGAAAGCAACTTTAGCAAAAGCTATAAGAACATCACTTTCCTGTGCAAGGGAAAACAAGAAAGTACCCTGTTGCTTTAAAAGAAGAACCTAGGATGTTATAACTTCTGTCCTGATCTTGTATCCGAACAGAGAAGTGTGGCAGTCTCCTTTAAATAAGGTCAGTGAAGTGGTTTAATAAATAAAGGAAAAAGACAGATGATTAAGCGTTTCTCCCTTGATAAATCGTCAGCCTCAAGCTCAGATCCAAAGATGTGAAATGTTACAGTACAAACCAGTAAAGTAAGCCAAAATAAACCACATACTTCAGAAGGGTTTTGAAAAGTCTTTATTTTTAAAGGGAAAAAGCATATGCTTGTCACTGAGACATATGATTAAAGTGTGAGTTAGTCAGGGCTTGGATGCCTCCAAGGAGGGAGGTGGGCAAGCACCTGCCAGGAAAATAAAAGTCAACTCCAAATAGACTGAAAGAATGCACTTAAAATTTCAGAGTGTATCCTCCAATGTACAGTGAAACTTCCCTGTGAGAACTTATGTTTCCTATTTGGTTCATCTGCTTTTCCAAAACAAGCAGATTTTTTGCTCTGCTCTCAGCACCCCTGCTGGAGATCTGACAGAGCAAAAAGTTCTCTTTTTCTCATTTTACTACATCATTACCAGCTAAGTAGCTCAAGGAAAAGAGAAGGGAGAACAGGAAAGTGAAGGAAAAAGAGGAGGGAAAGAATAATATGTGCAAATCATGTATTAAGATGATAAATGGGGTGAACTGAAAGTGAAGTGTGATCTGAGAATGAGGTGCAGTGACAGGATTCAGGATGGCTAAATGAAGAAAAAGAAATCCTAGGCCAACAAGTAAACACTGAAGGAAGATGCATTAAGAACTCTCTGATGCCAGGAAAAGCTAGGATCTTGGGAAGCAGCATGTAGTGTCATCAAACCTAGAAAATGCAAATCACTTGTCAGGGAAGTTTAGATGCTGATGCATTTGGAATCACTTAGGCTGCACCAACTTCTCTCTCCCCCAGCTAGAACTGATTTTCTTTGTACATCAGATTTTGGGCCCAGTTCATAGTGGAATTCATAATTCTTCTGAAGCCAGAGATGACTCTGTTTCAATGACAATTTCCTGTTCCCTCTCTCCTTCCTTGCATGCACCCCACTGCACCTCCCTCTGTATCCCCAAGGAGCAGCAATAAAGAACAAATCTTATCAAGCACAGCAGCTCTGGCTTCACCTTTACTCATGTACTCTGTGACAATATAGATAGGCTCTTCAGATACCACAGCATAAAGTTGGACCAATTTGTCATGTTTTAGCTTCTTCATGATTTGGGCTTCCTCTAAGAAGGATTCTGGAGACATGGTGCCAGGCTTCAGGGTCTTGATAGCCACTTTAGTATTTCCATTCCACGTACCTACAAGCACAGACACTTAGTTAGATTAAATATCTTCTGCTCCTTTTTCTGCCTGATGCCTAATGTAACCAAGGAAAAAAATAGCAAGGACATTTAATATAAGGGGTTTTTTAAAAGTTTGGTTTCCCTTGTTGCCTTATCATTATATTCCTCCCACGCCTCCTTCATATTTTAGTCTTTTTCTGTTACACTGAAAAATAATACTCCCATTGGCACCGGGGCACAATTGCTGTTGTCCTACTCAGACAATGTTTCCAGTGATCTCCACAGAAACCTTCTCTGAGCAAGAAACATGGGACTGCTGAAACCTATCTTCGTGTATTCCCTTGCTAACAAGTAATTGCTACAGACAACAACACAGCTCCAGTCACAGATTTGGACAACAAAACTGGTTAAACCCAGAACTTCTCATTTGCAAGACATTTTAACATTTTTGTTTTGTTCTGAGACAGATAAAAAAAAAATTCCCAAGAATCAAATCCTGAATTGATTTCATTTTATAAAACACGGATGTGTTTCCAAACTGAAATGCGTCTCTTTCCTTCCCCTCCTTATCCCTAGGAGCTGCTGATAGAAAATGAGGTGGTTCCTGTCCACTCCAGTTTGCTCTTTACTTGTGGTCAGCACTGAAATGGACAAGTTGCATCATTTTTCAGCCATCACCTACCAAGCCTTCTGGAACACCCAAAAGCCTGCACCAGAACCAGGAGAGAGCTGTGAATCAGGGCATCCCTTAAGAGGTGGGGCTTCACTTGGGTATTTGCAAGGGGGAGAAGGAAGACTGGAAAGAAAGAAAACCCAGAAGACCTAGTTTTGTTAACAGTGTGTGTGTGGGGGTTGTATTGTTTTGGGGTTTTTTTGTTTGCTTTCTGTGTGGGAATGAAAAGGAAGGAAAATTAAAATGGGCAGAAATACCACTTCCCAAGTGCCTTCTGGTTGTCCTTTGCCCAGACTAGCCAGAACCCTGCTCCAGAGTCAGGGCTGACATGGCTTTGAATGTGATCTGTAGATAGGGAGCCGCTGTGTGATAAGGCAGAACAATACTAAATGACTTCAAGAATTAATCACGTTGGGTAAAAACTGCCCCTCTGCACTTAAGCAGAGTACACAAAGACTGTGTCATGAAAAAAGGTAACGTGTAAAATAACCCAGTTTGTTTTTGTTAAAAGTACATGAACAACAACAGAGCTCAGCTGCTTCAAGGGAACTGGGTTAAGCCAAAGTAACTTTATCATGAGCTTTTGCAACCTGCCAGAGCATAAAATGAGCCACAACATGGGTCCTTTTTTGTGCAAATGCTCAGGTCCCAGGTCCACCTTGCTTAACTGAGGACAGCAGAAGAGCATTGGAGGAACTGCTGCTCCTGTGCTGCTCCTCACTTTTAAAGGGCAATCCCAAATGTCTGGAGGGACTCGAGGCACATATTAGTCAAAAATGTGCAGTGCAAGTTTGGTTTTCACTATGCCTTGATCTCCTTCTGCCAGTTCAGTGCCAGGTATCACTGTACTGTCAGTGGAGTAATGCCTCGAGTTACCACCTCTGCTACCCCAGCACGCTTCAGGAGGACTGCTGAAGTCTTAATTTCTCTCAGTCCTTCAAACCAGAGCTGAAGCAGGACTTTGCTCTAGTGGCCCTGCAATGCCTACAAGGATGTGTTTTTGCCTCTAATTTCAAGCAGGGTGGCCAAAATCTTTTCTGATGGGTGACAGGGAGCGTGTTTTGTCTGGAGTCACTGAGGCTCCACACTGCAGTGTGCCATCAGTCACGGCCACTTTGCAGAGGTACTGCAAATTATATGAACCAAGAATGAAACCAGAGTTTCATGGGCACCAGACTGGCATTAAGAAAACAGGATTTCACCTCATGTGTTAACAGCTGTTTACTATCTGTTTTAATAAAAATCCCAGGACTCATTTTGTTATCATGAAGTGTTTTCAGCAAGTCTGTTTTAAATACTTTCACCAATTTCTCCAGTTCAAAAAGAGAAAATCAAACAAAAATGTCAACTTGTCCTCTCAGCCCTGATTCCAGATTAAATTCTTAAATATTCTTGTTGTGTTTTGGTATATTTCTCTAATAGAAAATTAGCATAGACTTTCCTCTGAATTCCTCCCATAGGTAGTTAGTTACTACTTAATGTGTTTTTTATTAATTTTTACTGTGTTAATCGACTCCAATTTGATAATGCTTCAGGGCTGTTAATGTATTTTTACTATACACTAAGAAACATAATTTCATAATTGTAATAATAATTTTTGCATTTCTGACAGATACTTGGTACTGATACTTGGCACTTTATTTCTCATAGCTGATTTTTTTTTTTTTTTAATTTGTTCCTTTAACTTGTTGTATAGTTTTAAGATCTATGACACACAGAGCTGACCACTAAATATTAACATCAACAGGAAACTTGTGCATGCATTCAAGAGGGAGAACAAGAAGGAGAAACTGCAGTTATCTGGAGATGCCAATAGAAAATGTAGGCAGCTTTCTTTGCAACAGGTCAACTGTAATTCTGTGAGATTCCATAAATTTATATATTTCTAGCCTATAAATTCTGTAAATCTCACAGACTTGCTGCTGTGCTCCTTGCTGTAGTCTTGCAATGGGAAACAGCTGCAAGAACCCAGGAGAACCCACTGGTTGTTTTGGCTGTACATATTTTTGTGTCACTGCAACAAAAGGAGTGGTCAAACTGCCCCACCAAATTTTTGTGAAAAAAACCCATGTTCTTTATTTGAACTGGTAATTTTAGAGTCTATACAGAATGCAATTTGGCACAGAAATTGAGCCACATCTCATGAAATGGCCACTATATTGTGTTTCAATGCTATGGCCATACTAAGATTTATGTAAATTGTAAATTGCTATTGTTTGAGACTCATTATAAGAATGAGGCCCATGACGGGTAAGTTAAGCTGGCCAGTGTGCAGAAAACAATGCCAGTGGATTTGGAAAAGGTCAGTATTTCTGGACGTCAAAGTGGGGGTTCAGCTGGGCCCAGCAAGTTTTGCCTCTGTTGTCCCTGGTCTCTATATCGAGTTACCAGGTTCTGCTGCAGACACTAATTTCAAAACAGACTTGAAGAAGTGGATGCATGGGAAAGCTAGCTCAACAATATCAGCTTGCTGATATTTGCCATTATTTTTAAACTGGGAGAGTGGATGGAAACATTTTCAGGGTCTGATTCCATCAGTGCTACAACACACAAGGAAAGAAGAGTGTCTACTTACCAGATTAATTTCTGGTTAGCCATCCTGCCTTACAGGTTTAGCATCATTCCTATTTTAATACCTAGCAGTTGTGTAATCACCCAAATAAACCCAATGCAATTAATGAAGTTTAATGCCCTGACCTCTCATACCACTGTGTGCAAGTGAAAGGAAGCTTCCCCATGGATTACTGTACTGAGGGTTGACTGTTTCAGGCAATATAAACTAACATTTCATACTATTCTGATCTTTTAGCTTTAAGATCTACTCTTGAAATGTTTATTTCTGCCAAGAAGGCCTTAAAAGATCCATCCAAAGCAAAATATATTCTCTGCCTTACCACGCCACACTTCAGCGAAACACCCCTGACCAAGCTTCTGTTCCAGAAATAATGAATCACGTGCAACTTCCCATGCATCTTTAGCCAATCCAACAGTTTGTGGGGTATTATTCGTAGCAATCACAGTTAAGTTAAAACACAAACCATCAGCTTTCTCTATAGGAGAGGAAATTAATAAAAAAAACACACTTATAATCCAAAATTATGCATGCATTGAGAAAGATGGAAGGTGAGGGTCTCTCAGTGCTGCATCAAAGTTCATTTGCAAACACTGTTTTTTGGATGCTGAAGGTAGAGACTTCCTTTGTTAGCTTGCAGAAAAAGGCTTCTCGGTATAGCTGAGAGATTACTATGTGAGCCTTGATTTATTATTAAGACAGTGGTAATTTGTCAAAATCAAGGCCTTCCAAGGAAATACAGAATTTCAGTTTTCATTTGCCATCAATTATAGTGAAAGTTGAAGATTAAAGAATTTCAAAGTCAGAGACATGATTCCAAAGACATTTTTTCCTAACAGTTTGAGCTTTATTTTTTTTTTCTTGTGCATCACAGTGTCTTACATTTTCACCTTCCATCTTGTAATCCCCACACAGAGAGCTATTTTAGAATAATTATTTTGCTCCATACCCATCCATACTTCCCCAAACTGCCCATTTCCCAGTCTCTTGATCAACTGTAGGGATTCTCGTGGAATTTCCCAGACATCTTTGGTTTTGACAGACAGATCAGTAAGCCTTGGCATTCCTTTATGACAGGGGACTACTAAGCGGCAGCAAAGACCTGCAGCTCTCTCTGATGGAGCCAGAAGTGAAGCCAACAGCAAAGGAGAGGAAAGAAAAAAATAGTGTGACATGAAACAAATACAGTAAGCATAAAAACAATGCTACTCACAACAGCTGTTAGTTGCATACCACAAAGCATCCTGGAAGATTAGGAATTGAACATTGAAACATATTCATTTGAGACAGAACAGGAGGTATTTTAGTCTCTGCACAGCCTGAAATGGAAGGTGACCGCCAGTGGTTTCTCTTGCAGACTCGGGATTTTCCTCCTCCCACAATGCTGCATTAAGATAACCTCTCGAGTAACTGGTTTACTATGGTACAG
Organism: Oreocharis arfaki; assembly: GCA_013398015.1. Lineage (NCBI taxonomy): Eukaryota > Metazoa > Chordata > Aves > Passeriformes > Paramythiidae > Oreocharis > Oreocharis arfaki. The sequence goes on along the minus strand of VZRR01003603.1, from coordinate 478,526 downwards.
TATAGCTTTTAAAAAGTAATCTGTAAATTACAAGCTGAATTGTTTCTGTACTGAGTAAAAGCAACATAGAGAAGATAATTTTTTTTTTTTCTGAAAAATCACAGCCAGGAAAATTTGGCGGACTTTTTGTAGCCTGAGAAAAGGCATTTTCTATATTCTGCTCTGTGAAAAGGTGTCTTTGTAGGTGTCATGCAAAAGACTTTTTCTGACATTCTTTCTAGAGCAAAACTTCATTAGCATATGCAGGCAGTCCTACATCGTTTGGGGCAGGTTCATTACATTATCTCTTGCAAAGCCTGACAGAAGACTGAACTGTGACAAAAGTCACACGAGATATTTTGGCAAAAGTAAAAACAATTTTATAGAGAGAGATATATATATATATAATACATATACATCCATATTGATGAGGAGTATAGCATGCTGCACAAAGCAGACTACAGTATAAAGCCTGCACAGAGACTTGCATCTTAAAGCAGGTGCAGCAGAGCAGAACAAGATGGGGAAGTGCAATTGCACTTCAGACTCACACATAATCTGTATTCTTGTGTGCAGAATTTCCTTCTATGCAGGTCATAGGGTTTCAGCATCATAAGGTGGGCAACCACTGAAGCTCCTTGCAACAGCAAGCTACTTCATTAGCACAACTGTGCATTGTGGCTCTCCCACAATTCAGAGTGCAGAGCAGGCAGTTAGAGTTACGGATGAGTCAGCTGGGGCTGGCATGGAATGAGGGCTCCTGTGTTCACCTGGCTCCTGGAAACTGCAGGTGAAACCTCTGGAGTGCTAGTCTGTACCACGCCTCTAGAACTACCCTGCCTGGATCCTACTGATTATGCCCCTGTGTTGCACAGAAATGGCTGTTTCCAGATCTATTTGTTTCTGCATCTGTGCATGGAAAATATTCCACCCAAATAAGCTGACCACAGGAAACTACAATTTGACATATACCAACAGGTACAGTGAGGTTGAAAATGATCTTCCCTATATGAGAGTTTTTATACCTCATTTAGCTTGAAGTAGAGTCATCAGAAACAACTAGAAATTCTCCCTGGCAGCACACACCCACCAGGAATTGGGTGGAGAAGACAGCCAGATGTCTAGTATGAATAGCATAAGAATACAGCAGACAGAATACAAAGGATACAGAAAAAATGCCCCACAGAGAGGTTGATTTCCCAAGTAAAAATTTTGAAAAGTTTTTGAGCAGCAAGCATTGGGGGTAATCTGTTAATAGTACGAAAAGCTAAAGTAAAGGGGAAAAAATCTAAAACCCAAAATAATTAAAAATACAAATTTCTGCTTAAAAAACGACCGAGCATGGCAGTCTTCTGTGTAAGAACCAATTGTCCTATGCAGAGGTTTGGGGGGCTTTAGAGTTGCTTTTGTTGTACACCAACTGCCAGTGACAAAAGTATGCACTTTTGGAATAATGCATGCCACACTTTATTCACAGGAAAAATAAAAAAAAGTTTGGTGGGTGGACACAAATAGTGTACATAAAGAAACACCCATACTGCCTTATTTATTTAACATAATTTAAATGTTAATACTTTGCACATAGAACAAAAATCCAGTGGGAAAATAAATGTCATTTATCAGGTAATACATGCAAACCTTTTGGCCACTGCTTTAGGTGACTGAATTCCACAACACAATTCCTATTTGCTTATTAGCAATAGTGTGCTGCAAAATGGCATGTGTTAGCACTCGCTGATTCACAGGGAATTCATGCTTGGAGATGTGCAAGTCAAATTCAGTAATTCTGTTTGCTTAGAAGAGGGAGAGCTGACAAAACCTTTAGCTCAGTAAAGTGTTAGGTTTTAAAAGCTCTGCTGCTGTATCCTGTGAACGGCACTCAAAGGCATTTATAACTGTAATGGGAAAGGGATAACAGAAGATGCATTACAACAAGCAAGAGTCATAGATCAAATGACTCTTTAGGGCATCTTACACATACATCAGCTCAGCAGCAAACACTTTTGTTTTAAAATACTTCAGAGGGCCATGTATTATCTGAAGAATTACCTGAGTAATGCTGAACCAGCTGCTGAAGAGTTTCAAATTGTGCCCGAGTTGTGATATAATATCCACCATTGTCAAGTTTACGAATCTTATAATGTTTGACATGATCTCCTTTCATATCATCCCAGTCTCGGATAGACAGGGAATAGGCACCTGTTCCAAGCAAAGGAGAAATAAAAAAATGTAATTAGCTTTTAGTCACAAAGACTTTGGTTTCCTGGTCAGTTGCTACAAAGTGAAAGAGAAATTGCTTCCAAAAAGCTCACTGTAACCTGAAAAAGAACAAATTAATCTAACACAATGAGAAAAGTGTCAGAGAACACTGGGATGTTCACACCATGTCCCTTTCGCAATGTTCTAGAAAGAAACCAAGACTTCTGTGTAAATGAAAACTCACATTTTAACATTTACTGCTCCAGGCTGTTAAATTGACTTTTCCTATTCTAAGTGTCAGGTCACACTGCAAATACTACACTTTATGTAAATGCCAGTGGGTGGTAAATATCAAGATTTTCATAGGAAGCTCTGGACATAATGACTTTATATGTGGGTCATGTTGTTACCTGGATGGATCCCAAACTTCTTTATAAACATTAAACAACCAAATAAGCATACTTTGTATGCCACAGCCTTTGGAAGGTAATACTACCCCAAGACTGAGCACCAGGAGATCTGCAAGAACTTCATGTTTACTGTCCCAAATCTATGTGGGACTTTAGAGCTTACTAGTGGGATTCAGATACCCAAGCACATGGATTAAGTGGCATGTGAGATGCCTCAGGACATGCTGCTTGGCAGTTTTCCCATAGGCTGTCACATTCTTCCAGCCATGTGGATGCCCTGCAGGCATTTCAAATGGCTCTGGATGCTCATGGCCAGGTAAAGGAACCTCAGCTGACAGGCTGGATTTAGTTTGAGGTGCAGTGGTGGCAGTCTGCAGGTGGGCTGGGGGCTTGATTTATATGCCCATACATAAGCCTCTGGTGCTCTGAGGGCAGCTGAATCCCAGCCCAGTTTCCACGAGTGTTATGGCTCTGTGGTGTAATGCCGCTGCGGGCACTCGTGTCGGCAGTCAGACGCAGCTGAACAGAGCCTTGGCTTCCTGCTGACTGCTGAAAAAACAGCTCAGCCACCTACGTGGAGACCTGCATGTTCAGGTGTCTCACTTTGGAGGACAGTCCTACTTTACATCCAGTGACACGAGTTGGTGCTCCACAGTGACCAAAGCAAAGCCACTTTTTTACAGCATAACGCAGCATCTGAACAAAAACATGGCCCATTTCTAAGAGAGCTAAGAAAACAAGTCTTCACTCATGGCTCACACAAATATTGTGTATACTCAAGGGAATTTAGGCATTAAAAGGAGAAGAGGTAACTGGCAGCTGCAGAGATCTCAGGAAGGTCCTCCTTCTGGAGCCTCTGCTGCTTTCACTGGTAACTGTGTCAGCTAAGGGCAGGAAAGGAAAACCACCAGCAAACAGCTTTGCACATGACAGGTGGTCCCAGTGTAAGATGTCTTTCTTGGATGTATCCTCAGGAAGAAGCCTCCCTGACCACATTAACCAGCAACAGGATGCACTGGTGGGTGGCTCATCCCCGAGGGAGCTGCAGTGAGCAAAATGTCTCCACCCTGTCTCCAAGGACTTCTCAAATTCCCTGTTGTTTGTCCCCTATATAGGAGGAAAAGAGCCAGCACTTAAACAGATGATTCTGGTTTATTTGAATGGGAGGCACCTTTAAAGGACTGTCAGAGGTTGTTTTATGTCTCTCTCTCTCTTTTCTATTTTTAAAAAATTTTATTTTACTTTTATGTATTTATTTTGGTGGGGTTGGAACTAGATGATCTTTAAGGTCCCTTCCAACTCAAGCCTTGCTGTGAATCTATGATTTCTAAGTGTAGAAAAATACTGTTTGTTTAGGACAGTTTTCCGAAGAGGCTCTCCCCAAGTCAGTACATCTCTCTCAACTAGGAGTTCAAAGCTTTTTGGTGATTTGCAAGCACATCTTGTGCATGCTTTGTACCACCACTCTGGGCTGTACTTGTCAGCCTCCTTTCAGAATTTTCCAGGCAGTCTTCTCCACCTCCACATTTTTGAGTTTTGATCCACTGGCAGCAGCTGTATTTTCTTTAGTCACGCTCCCTGCCTATCTGGTCACTATTTTAGATTCTTTAGGAAAATGTAAACAATCTGTGGCTCCAGGTCTGCAATCAGAGCTGTGTGGGTGGCCCTCTGTGGACCCCCTCTGACCTCAGCTCAAGTTGCAGGACTGGAGCTTTAGTTCAAATCTGGACATAAACAAGAACCAAGATGGATTTCATTATTCATTTATTTAGGCTGTTGGTTATCTATGCTATTCATTATTATCTGATGATAAATTTAAATATAAGAGATACTAAAATTTTGGGATAGAAATACAACATTACAATATATCACATTACTAATTTCTTTTAAAAAGCCAAACAACTAAAACTAGACAGTCTTGAAAAGTGGAGATTGAAACCAGGTGAAGGATTATACAGACAAGAGCTGATAAAGTACCTAGGTAGTCAGGCATTGAAAAAATGAAAAGCCATCTCCATATGATTTATTTTGAAAGTAAGAAGAGAAGGCAACCATGATCAAGGGAAGTTAAATTCATGCTGAAACCATCCATGATGATACTTCTAACATGATCCTGATTAATTTTATTATTGTTATTATTTAAAGCAGAAGGGAGAATTCTAGGTCACAAAACAATTCCTGCCTCAAGCCCAAGATGACTAGTTGGGGTAAGGCATTTTGAAAAGACTTATGGCAGAACACACCATTTGAACCCACCCAGTTGATTCTTTTCTCTCTTTTGAACGACAAGCTGTTTTCTTCAAACACAAAGATGAGATGGGAAATAGGCAGTTTTTACAAAAAACCGTGCATGTTTGTTTTTTTCCTCTGAAGCTCTGAAGCAAACTCTGCTTGAAGATGTAGAAAGCCTTAAGTTTGAATGCAGAGAAATTAAGCTTGCTGTTTTAAGTCCAGCCATGATGGATTACTGCATTTCCCCAATGCTTTTGTGTCTCACAAGAAATTAGAAAAAACCCTGACTTAGCTAAGTAAACAGCACTGCAAAACAGATCCCCTATCACTGTATAAAAACTGGAGAAACCAGACTAAACTGATAATGTGGTTTAGAGAAACAGTGTTGTGTTTGTTTTTAGGATCCATGGCTGGATATATGATTGAGTTTTTAAACTTGGCACAGAGTGGGATGAAGTCCTGCCCCTCACACACATCACAGCAACTGTTGGTGAAAAAAAACAGGTGGAGGCTATTTGCAGAAAAAGAGCAAGTTAGAGCCTGCCTTGCTCCTGGTGAGAGTGCCTCAGTGCTTCAGGAAGCATGATGAAGCTGTGGGGTGACAAGAAATTGTCTGCCTGAAACAACAGCAAGTCTATTCGATTTTGCATCAAAAACAGTCTTCAGAGTTATAGGCAGCAAAGGGAGAATCCAGTTACTGCAGGAGGCAGAAATGCACAACTTACAATTTTAGATGACTGAATGCAGCATCTGAAGATAGGTCAGGGAGAGAGGAGTGGAAGTACTGCTTCTCTTCTTTAAACCCCTTCACTAGCCATGACTCCAGCCATTTTGCACGCTAAACCTAGCTGATAGTGTGCTCTGATCAAAGCACTGACAAGTCAGTGCTTTAATTATGTGAACCATCATTAGACTACAGAACTTACATGGAATTAATTCTAGTGACTTATGCCTCCCACAGCTTTTGTTTTGGATTGTTGCTTAATTGAGAAATGACCAGGTTTGTTTTTACTTAGTTGCAGGTTCTCTGTTCAATAGTTGTATGAGTTAGAAAGATCTTTTCATACACGTGAAGCTTTTGAAGAAGACGTTGACAGGCCTCGTGAGCAAAACGTAAACGCAAAAATAGCACCCGCCAAGAAAACTGGAACTCCTCCAATATTTTTAGAGGGAAGGAGGAGAATACATCCTTCCACTTGACTTCAACAGAATGGATACAGTTGAATACTTTATGAATATATTAATTAGAAGTTTATTCAAATCTTTTCCTTGTTAATATGTGAATTTAAAACTGCTGCATAACTTTTTTTCTCCTTTTTTTTGTTCCCCCCAAGGATCCAGCATTTCAAAAGATCACACCATACAGCTTGCACTGCAGACACCATGGGTTGAGCATGAGTTGTACTTTGGTTGTTCTCTACTTTGAACACTCATCCTATGACCTAGGATATCCAGACATCCAATTCCCTAACAGAAATATATGCAAAATGATACTTATCTCTACCTTCATACCACTGAAAACAGCATTTCACTTAGCACAATTTTTCCAGTACTACCTTCTCATTCATAGTCAGAATACCTTTGCCCAACCTACCTTTGGTAGTTTCGCTTTCCCGGATCAGGAAGGTACCTCTGGGGTTTCCAAACGACAGCAGCTGCCTCTCGGCATCTTTTCGGCCAAGCTTGCCAAAGTACCACCTTAGGGAAACATCAGAAACAGTAAGGCAAACGCTACGTAGCATTACTAAGTAGTGTCACAAAGCCCAGACATGGAGAGGATTTTGTGTGGAAACTGTGGTTACTCAGATATAGTCGACCATTTTTGTCATACTGTGTCTCTTTCATCATGCTGGAAAGCTGATGTTACAAACCATGTAAAAGATGTTCCTTGTGTTGGGCAGTAGCTCTCTGCATTAATCCCATAATCAGTAGGTGCTGAGAATGCTTGGTGTCCTGCAACAAAGGCCAGACTTGGACAAACAGAGACCAAGATGTGGTGGGTGAAGGGTATACACAAGGAGGAGGGCAGAAAACTGTGTCGCTGCCGAAGAGCAGTATTTTTACAGATGTTGCTATAAACTACATATTTGACTTACGTAGTGATTTACTAGTACTCAGTATTTTTGTTGCAGCACAGCTATTAAACCTCAGTAGCAGGATGAGATTCAACCTCTTTACTGTGGTTCTATATGAGGCTTTCAGAGTTACAGCCTTTTTTCCTTCCTGCAGCAACGTTTTTGTGTTGTTTCACAGGCAGCCAAGGACAACATGAAGTACAGACTCCAGCAGTACCTGCTCAGCCCTATAAGCTCCTCCACTGCATCTTTTATATTGGAAATAATGTGAATACACACATCACTCCTTTTCTTTGCACAGATAGGTCCTCATTAGGCAGCCTTGTGTATGCATTGTGGGCATCCTACCCATCGTAGGATTTGTATTTGTTGATACAATGTGCCCTCTTTAATGGACAGTTTGCACACTAATTGACTCAAAATATTTTTACAAGTTGGTTCAGGAAAAGCAAGGGCACCTTTTGGTTAAAGCTTGAAATTAGCTGACACTTGAAAAAAGGAAGCAGACCTGTGTTCCTTTAGGTTTTCTTCCTTTGTTTTGACATTGAAAAAGCACTGAGCTTGTGCTTCTTTTGTTACTAATTACCTAATTATTTATCAGTGCAGTTAAGAACTGAAATAAATATAATGTAAGTCATTTGAAAAATCACTGCAATCAATCAAAACCAACTCCTCACACCTCCTTCTAATACAGCACTAATGGGTCTTTAGAACAAAAAAAGAAAACATACTCCTCTGCTTGGATGGAATCGACTGGAGCCACATAATTGCTGGGAATGTAACCAGTTTCGCCTGTTGTCAAGGAACGGGCCTCCCACCAGTCTCCTTCCCTGTGGAAACAGAGGTGAGGAGGAGAAGTGAGAGCAAGACACACCTGTAAAGACAATGATCTGACTTTGTTAAGAGCACCCAAAACTGCACGGCCGTAAGAAGCCACAGCAGCTCATCTCTTTATCACCGGCGTGCTTCTGAGAGAGCTGTTTGCACCTAAACCCAAATAATATACATATTTCTTTACACATATAATTATTACAGAAGTGATTAGTACTGTAGCCTTCCAGATGGAGCATAATGGCATGAAAAGGCAGAACAGCCCAGTGTAAGCAGGTTTGGTGAGGGCTGGATTTGGACTAGAATATTGAAAACTGTATCCATAGGAATTATTCTAATACAGACCCTTGAGAGAGCTTATTGGAAAATTGCCAAAATCAATGTTGTGTGCTGCTTTTGGCTGGGATAGAGTTAATTTTCCTCAAAGTAGCTGGTATGGGACTATGTTTTGGATTTGTGCTGGAAACAGTGTTGATAAGGCAGGGATGTTTTCATTCCCGCTGAGCAGCATTCCCACAGTGTCAAGGCCTTTTCAGCCTCACACCCGAGCAGAGAGGGGGTGGGGATGTGCATGGATCTGTGTGAGGGGACACAGCCGGGAGAGCTGACTCCAGCTGACCACAGGGGTATGCCATAACATACGGCATCATGCTCAGCATGTAAAGCTGGGGAAGAGGGAAAATGGGGGGGATGTTTGGAGTGATGGCGTTTGCCTTCCCAAGTCACGGTTGTGCATGGTGGAGCCCTGCTTTCCCGGGGATGGCTGAACACCCGCCTGCCCATGGGAAGCCATGAATGAATTCCTTGTTTTGCTTGGCTTCTGTGCATGACTTTTGCTTTATCTGTTAAACTGTCTTTATCTCAACCCATGAGTTTTCTCACTTTTACCCTTCTGATTCTCTCCCTGATTCCACCACAGGAGAAGTGGGTGAGTGTCTGTATGCTGCTGAGTTGCTCTCTGAGGTTAAACCACAACATACTGTCACATTCAGTGCTAATTTTAAACTTCTATGAGCATAATTAATCTGAAACCCAAAGATATCAAAAAGCCATCTATCAACATGGCATTTTAGATGGCCCTTAAGGATCACACTTTGTTGTCCAGATTCCCTCTGCTGGCCACCTGGAGGAGGTAGCTGAAGTAGCAAAGGACTAGGCTGCATTTTCAAGTGCTTACAAAAGCCTCTTCCTCTACAACATTTAAATGTGAAGAGGTTCATGCAGGAACATCTTAAGGCACCATTCTGCAGGCTCAGCATGAAGTTTTGTCTTACACTGGTGCACACAGTGGGACATGGGACTGCCTTTCAGACAATGTGCATGGCTGCAGGATGTGCAGCTTTAAGAGAAGTTTATTTCTCAGCTTTTTGCAAGATGCAATGATTCGGGATTTAACAATTTGCATTTCTTTCTCAGCACCAGATTCACCAGTGTTTAACTCCTACCACTACTAATAAGCATTCTCTTCTCTATTTCTGGACTCCTTCTCAGTTCCCCTCTCTGTAAACCAGAGACTTGCTCACTAAATAAAATACTATTATTAAATGTGGCCAGAGAATTCATCCTCTTCTGGAAGCAAGCAGTGACAGTAAACACACTGTCTAAGCTATTACTGGAAGGAAAGGTTGTGTCAAGGTGAATTCTTACTTTAAAGTTTCAACTTCACTTAATTTAACAGTTTAAAGGAGCACGAACTCTATGGAAAACAACTAGAAAACAGCTGTGATTAGTCAAAAAGGAGACACTTCCAATTTTACAGTTCACGAAACATGCAGAGCAGATAGTAGTTTTTTGTAGAGGCTGGCAGTTGACAATATTTTAATACACTCTGTGTGCTTTAGTATGTCAGGCAAATGGCCCTTTCTGTTTATGTCTCTGATATTACCAGCTGAAGCGCTAACCCTTCCCCCATATGCTGCTGTAGAATATTTCTGAAGCATTATGCCATACTGAGCTTGATAAATTGTACCATTCCACTTCTCCTTACAGTGCAGAGAGTCCACTAGATGGAGGTATTTTGTCGTATCTAGGGAGGAAAACAGCAGTCCTGTAGATGATCACACCACCAGGAACAACCCCCTCTGCTTTGACAGAGAAGCTTAAATCTCTCCAAGCACTGCCAGAAAGGAGGAGGAATGCAGGCTTTTTTCATAGCTCCTAATTTTAGACCTGCAGCTGAGGTAGGAGGCAGCTAGTCAGTGGGGCCAGGCAGGGTGTGGCAGTGGGAATGCTGGGGATGGCCCGGTGTTTCAAAACCCCAAAGTCAGGCTGTGCTCTGAACCACTCTGCAGCTACCTCTTTGCCCCAGACTACCTTCAGTAAAATTTCTGAGTTCAAATCACAGAGATACCCCCTGTATGTCATTGCAGGTATTGCGCTGAATGTTTAGTCAAAAGCGTGAATCAAATTTCATTCGTTGAGAGCTGAAGAAAAATCCAAAAATTCCAGACAAACCACATATATGCTTTCTATTTGCAAGCAGCATTGGCAGGTGCTTAAAAAATGGGCTTATTTCATATAATTCCTGATGTAAGTGAAGAGAGGAAGCATTCTCACAGACAAGCAGCTTTCTGGAGATTCCCAGTCTGGCTGTCACTATGCCAGGGGTGTGGTTAGGTCCACGTTTATAAGCAAATAGACCTGACTATGATGGGAACTGAGCTTCTGCGATCCTACAGGAAAATCAATGGATGCTAGGTCTTTTTTCCTTTCTTAGAAAACCTTCTTCGAGGCAGTAATTGCCTGCATCAAAATGCATGTACTGCAGCCGCCAACATGAACGGGAATCTCTCTGTCTCACCAAATCCAAGGATGACTCTGCAAGTCCTGGTGAGCACCCCCAGATTTCACCAACTGGCATGTACAAGGTATTTATAATGTGTGGAACTTCTTGTTTCAAGTTATGGCATAGTTTGTGCAAGGTTAGGAAAGCACAAGGCAACGTGAACAAAAATGGATCACAAAAAAGGGTTCATTTCCAATTGCTAATTTAGAAGCAGAAAGGTTTTAAACTGCTGTTCCCTCCACAAGTCATAACTGAAGTTTCTGTGCTTTCATCTACATCAAAGCTCTTTAGCTTCATGAAATATTCCACAGAATTACCTGATTTTTTTTTAAACTTCAATGCACATTGAGCCAATTCCAACCCTGCAGTTGCTGTATTAAAATTAACAGGAGTTGCACCAGGGGTGAATTTGCCTCACTGTCACATATTGTAAGAAAAAAAGAGAAGACCAGTATCACAAAGCCTTTAGAAAGTGACGTACTTGGTTGTTAACCCATTTTTACCTCTACCTGATAGCAGTAGTGAACATAACACAGAGCCTGCCACTTTATGTTCTTAGCCAAGAATTACAAGATGTTCAGATATAGGTCAGTAGCACAGTGAGTTTCAGAAGTTATTTTTAAACCACTAAGGGATTTTTTTTCTATGGGCAGTTGATAAAGTTGATGATTTCCAAGATGGAAATGTGGTTTTCATATCAGATGCAACAGTACAACGGCAACAGAACTTCCTGGCATGTTCTGACTGCATCACCTACCTTCAAAAGGAAAAAAAATGCTTTTAAACTTGGCACGTGAGTCTGGATAATGACTCTTTTGTGAATTAATGATTCTTTTGTGAATCAGTTTTCAGCTCATTTCTGTGTAGGGATACTTGCAGCAGATTGGAAAAAGTGTTAGTACACGCCTTGCAGAACCTCTGTGGCTACTGATGAAGTACAGAGCTGGTAGTCTCAGCTCTGAATGTGGGGTTACTGTAAAATGTAAGCAGTAAATCACCCAATCTTACACAGTTTTTTAAGTAAAGCTGCATGTGGTTGAAGTTTTTTTCCCCAACAATAGAACACTTTGCAAAAGTGCATTAAATGCAAGGACAAGTAAGTAAGCAAAGAGTAAACCCCCTCCATACTTGAATATCCAACATCAGATCTTACTAATAAAACATAAGCAAACATTATTGTAAACATTATAAGTTTGAAAGTATTAAAAAGCAGATTCCCAAGCTGAAAACTTACGAGCTGTTAAGTATCTGAAATTTTTCTCCTTTGTGAAAACTCAAGTCATCTTCTGTTCTTGCTTCATAGTCATAAAGCGCCACAAAAAGAGTTACACCTAAAGAAAAAGACAGGTGGGTTATACTCCATCCCAAAAGACAAGAGGGAAAGGAACCTTGAAAGATGATGTGGCTAAGCCACAGGTAAGCTACTCCAGTTGCTGAGGAGCAAACCAAACTGAACCTTCCTATTTTCTGAACAATTCTCTTCTCTCTGGTCTTATGCAGCCAGTGGGCACTCCACCTCCTTCCCTCTGTACAGTCACAGGATCCCAAACAGGCAAAGGGGGTTGAAGAGAGAGTTTAGACATAGCCATGCCAAGTATTTAACTACTTGAGGTGGCTCAGCCCATACTTTCCATTCCTTGGTAGAGGGATGAGGCAGTTAGCCAAATTCGGCATATACACATAATTTCTCATGCCCAAGTGAACCCGCAGGTTAGCAAAGGTCAGGGTAAAGACCCAGTTCCACCCTACTTCACTGTTTAATGAAATAACTCTACCCAAAAGCAACATGCTGAGACAGTCAGGCCTCTGCTGTAGATGCATGATTGACACTACGAGAACTAAAGTAAGACTTTCAAACTCACCTGTTCCTCCTCTTGTACGCAGCGTCCCTGTATGAGAGGAGGAGTTGACTCCACCAAACACGGTTAGTCCTTGGCCTCCTGTGGCATGGAAGTTGTTGTAGTTTGGGATTGAAGTCACACCAAAGCTAGGATAGTGCTGCGGAGTGGGATCTGTCCCATAGCGGTAGCCTGAGCTTTGAGTTAAACTGCCATCCCTCTCGTCAGTCAGTTTTGTTGCTTCTTTATCCTTACATTGCACACAGCCCATTATCTAAAATCCTAGAAGAGGAAGGAAAGAATAGGTGTTTATACGTTGATGCTCACCAGATCTCCTCCAAACCCACATATGATGAGGCTCAAATTAAGTTCACTGCTCAGAAGTTAAGTACTTAAAAAAAAACCCAAAAAACTTGCAGTGGTCTGAATAAAAACAGCAACATGTTGGAAAAAAGCTCACACAAAATCTTCCTCTCAGGAATTTTCCATCGACGTCTGGGGAAGGGGATCCTGCCTGCTCTTAGAGAAGTGGCAGATCTTTGCCCAGCCCCGCCAGGCAATATTTTGCATGGAGGGACAAAGAGGATGAAACCCATCTTGCTCACCATTTGCCAGGAGAACACAACTGGCAGGCAAAGGACTCAGCCAAAAAAGTACAGCTGGAGGTGTTCAAGACTGCCCTCAGAACACAGAATGAGGCACTTAGCCTGTGGCTCCTATTTGACCTTGCCAACTACACAGGAGTGGACTTCACCTAAAGACAGTAAAAATCTTCTTCCATTGCTGGAGGTCTGCATGGCAAGCAGAAAAGCAGCCACAGTGAGCCAAGAGTTATTACAGCAGGAAAGTAGGAGGGAGCTTATCAGAGGGCACAACTAAAGAAAAAAGGAAGCTCCTTTTTATGCAGTACCAAACCGAGAGCTAAAACCACTGGTAGCAGAAGGTGGGGCTGCCAAAGGTACACACATTAAAAAGTTAGAGAAAGTCCCAGAAGAATTAACACGTCAAAAGCAGAGCAACTCCAAGTACAGATTCCACACAGGATGAAACCAAGAGGGTTTCAAAAATTACAGCTTCAAAAAGGTTGCTCCAAGTTTTTTTAATTCTTATAACCTCTTGTTCAGCACTCTCATGGGGCACTACCAGGGCCTAGGTTAATCTCTCTTTATTTTAAGTGCCTGCCTCTCTCTGTGTGGAGGGAGACAGAGGGTGATTCACCACATCTCAGAAGCACTCCTGCAAGATTAGTCCTGTTACCTGGTGTTGCCTTTCATCTGCTAGCTCTAACTTTCTATAATCCATGTGGTGGTGTTACTGAACTCTTTCCTATTGACTTGAGTTGAACCTAGACAGAAAACCTGAGTTTCTGGAGCTGGGTGTGACGAACCTAGGGAATCAGATGCTTGTCTGGATGCATCCTTGATCTCAACCAGTACAGTGACTCTGAGATGCAACCTGGCACAGAAACAACATACTCTGAACAGTGGGGCTGGAAGAGAAGTGGCAGAAGAAAAATCTTAGAAAATTACTTACTAGACATACTTTTTTCAGAATATAAAAATAGACAGGGAGAAAATGCAGAGAACAGAAAAAAAATATAGTGAAGTACTTTTTTTTTTTTGCCCCACATTTCACATTTCAGACAATATCTGTCACTTTGGGTAAATAAAAAGTCTATGCTTTTTAAAATTTCCTAATTTTTCTGTAGCTGCCAGGCTGGCTATTTTCTCACCCCAACATCAACACAGGAAATTGGTTTTGACAAACTCATGGGATTCAGAAAAAGAACATTTCACCAGTGTTAATGCTTGAAAAATTATGCAGCAGCTCCCTGTTTTTCTGTGACAGTCCACAGTCTGGATACTTGCTTCCTACAGCTAACCTGCCTAATTAACAAGAAAGACACTTCTGTTGAAGGGTATTTTCTACAATTTGCAGACACTTCCAGTTATTCTACAAGTCTGTTCAGAAAAACAAGCACCATTTTGGTTGCCCAGTGTGACGCCCAACCACAAGAAGGACCAGAAGGAGGATCTGGGAAAATATAAGCCTGCCAGTCTGACCTTGGTGCCCAGGAGGGTTATGCAACAGATCATCTTGAGTGCAATCACAAGGCACGCACGGGACAACCAAAGGATCAGACCCAGGCAGAATGGGTTTAGGAGAGGCAGGTCCTGCCTGACCAACCTGATCTCCAGGTGATCGGCCTAGTGGATGAGGAAAAGGCTGTGAATGTTGTCTACTCAGACTTCAGGAAAACCCTTGATATAGTCTCCCACAGCATTCTCCTGGAAAGCTGGACAGGTGGACTCCTTGCTGGGTTAAGGACTGGCAGGATGGCCAAGCCCAGAGGTGGAGGTGAATGCATCCAGTTGGCATCCGGTCACCAGTGGTGTTCCCCTGGGCTCAATGTTGGGTCCAGTTTCCAGTTCTGTTCAGTATCTTTATTGATGATCTGGATGTGGGGATCAAGTGTGCCCTCAGGAAATTTGCAGATGACACCAAGTTGTGTGGGAGTGTCGGTCGGCTGGAGGGCAGGAAGGCTCTGCAGAGGGATCTGGACAGGCTGGATCAAGGGGCCAAGGCCAGTTATGTGAGGTTCAACAAGGCCAGGTGCAGGGTCCTGCCCTGGAGTCACAACAACCCCAGGCAGCGCCACAGGCTGGGGCAGAGTGGCTGGAAAGCTGCCCAGTGGAAAAGGACCTGGGAGTGCTGGTCAGTAGCAGCTCAACATGAGTCAGCAGCTGTGCCCAGGTGGCCAAGAAGTACAATGGCATCCCGGCCTGTATCAGAAAGAGTGCGGCCAGCAGGACCAGGGCAGTGATTTTCCCCCTGTTCTCAGCACTGGTGAGGCTCTACCTTGAATCCTGTGTCCAGTTCTGGGCCTATCACTTCAAGAAAGATACTGAGGTGCTGGGGGTGGGTCTATTTCCCAGTCAACTGGTGACAGGATGAGAGGCCGGTGTCCCAGGCTGCCAGGAGAGGTTCAGACTGGACATCAGGTGTTCAAAAAAAGACTGGACACTGCCCTCAGTGCCATGGTCTTGTTGACGTGGTGGTGATCAGTCAAAGGCTGGATGCTATGATCTCAGAGTTCTTTTCCAACCTAAATGATTCTCTGATGCTGTAGTTTTATTTTTATTTATTTCCTGGAGCTGTATTGCATGCAGTTAGCATGGGTGTACCCTCTCTTGCTCTCAGCCTAACTTAAAACTGCCCTTTTTGCATTTCTTTATTCCCTTCAAGACACCACATCCACTCAGCAGGGTTCCCTTGCCAAAATGTTTAAGTCTTTTTGGGAGAACAGAAAAACGGACTCCTGAATCTGCACTTGCTGCAATGGGTGGCATGAGCTGGGATCCCTCAAGAAACTAAAGCAACAGCCGGTCGAGGGAAAGGGATTTGCAGCCTGGAGGCTGCAAAACACACAGCTGCTGTTGCTGCTCGAGCAGCCATGCTGACCTCCCTCCTGTGCTCGCCCTGGAAGCTGGGTTGGAGCTGGAGGTGCAGAGTGTTGTGCATCCCCAGAACCAGCAGTGACACCAGGTGAGCCCACAGGGACCATGAGACGTGTAGAGGTGCCCTGGCCAGCTTCATTTCAGCTGTGAAAAACTGCTCGTGGAGACACGACTACTGCTTTTACCATTTCAACAGCAGGATGGTCTGGCTCTGGAGAGCCTTTGTTTGGAGATGCCACTCAGAAGTGAGGATTTCCTCACTCAGAACCAAGGAGTCCTAAGGGCACTGCCAGGGAGTGAAGGAGGACCATGTGGGAGGCAAGAGGCCTGTGGGGTGATGGCTCATCTCCCTGCTCTCAGCATGGGCAGAGCCCAGAAGGCTTTGGGCAGGAGGGACGAGTCTGGGACTCACTACTTGGACCCTGCTACGTGAAAGCATGGCTGTGATGTGCAGAGAGCAAAACATGGGCAGCGAGCAAACGCTGCAAGGGAGATACCAGAAGAGAAATCCCAGCTCAACAGGCAGGGCAGAGAGGCGCTGACCACCTGAACAGGGAAGAGTAAGCCATTAAATCAGCCTGCTTAAAGGCTGCAACTTGGGCTTATTTGCCTCAAAGCAATAAGCGATATGCAGGATTTACCATTTAAAGGAGAATTTCACAGCCTTTTTGTTGGCTTGCAGACTTACATCCCGGTGAAACTCTATTACCTCCTCCCTTTCCCCTCCCAGCTCTTCTTCTCCTCTTATTTTTTCCCATGTGCTTTCATGAAAAAAAGTACAGAAGAAAATTAAAGAAAAAAAAGAGATACGAAACATGAAATCTGGGAGACCAGTGGGAGGGAAAGTGGTTTTCTTGTTGCTCATTCACAAACATTCAGCTGAGCAGGGAAAAAAAATCCCCACTGAAATCCAGGAATATTTCACGTATAAATTTACAACTGCTGACAAGACAACCCTACATATTTCATTTGCACATTGATAAGGAAAAAGTTAAAATGACAAATCTTCTTCAAAAAGAAAATCTGCTCAGAGTATTAATTCTGAAAAAAGTGAATAAACAAGGGGATAGTATACATATGCACTGGTAGTTTAAAAAATGGTTTGGATTTTTATATATGTATATTTTTAGATGTATAGAAACCCAGTGAATGATGAATTTCTTGATTTTTGTTTGGTTTTTGCTTGCTTTATCTTTTTGCTGGCAACAGCAGCACACAGGGAAGGAGAATTTGATGCAAAGTGAACGACTGACAAAATGGGCTTTTTCTTTCACTTGTCCCCTCCCACTGTCACAGTGTCTAGACAATCCAAGTATAAAGACTGCTTGATTGCAGCCTCTTGTAAAATGTGACAGAGGGTGTTACATGCACACATCTTTTCAAGCCAAGTCCCTGAAAGTTGTCTGTTCTTGGCTCAGAGAAACAGCATCGTGAGGAGCTGGCTAAATGGGAGAGAATACATGTATGCATGTACATGCCTAAAGCGATTTCAGCTTACTCAGGGCCTTCGTAGACAATAAATATCACCTCCATTCAGCATCGGCCTTTGTGTCAGTGAATGGAATCCAAGACCTAATCTCCTTCAGTATCACAGAGCAGGCTTTTAATATCCAAAAGTTTCATCTCCCTGCATGTCAGCATTTGGAGCTGTGGAAGGCTGGAATTATTCAGCCAGCTCTGAGATCATAAAAAAAAATCTGGATCTGTTTTACACTAAACTCTCTAGAGAGGAGCACACAATGTTGTTCATCCAACATGCTGTGCACCTTACAGTAAGGGAACAAGTTTTTATTCCATTTCCACCAGGAAAGGCAGCATTTCTCAGATATGTGAGTTATGGGTCACACAGCAATATCACAGTCTGACACTGGTAATGTTAAAAGGTATGTAACTGGCCTAATTAAAATGAACTTTTCTACTGCAAGCAAGTTGAATTTGTTTATTTTGAAACTGTATTTTTATGGGCAATGTAAAACATGTGTTTTAATGAAAACATAAAACCCCCCATTTTCATGAGTTTTGAGACTTCCTTACAGACAAATGAAAATAAACATTATGTTATTTGTCTCCCTTCTTGTCCTTATTACATTTCTTGGACTCTAACATTTACATTGCAAGCAATCCAACATGTGTCTAACCAGAAGAGTAGTTTCCACCCACATTGTGGAAACATTAGTCAACAAGGATATAAAATTCATTATATCATTATTAATCATTTATATAGTCATAGCACCTTAATTACTTTCAGGTAGGATACAGATGAAGGCTAAAGAGATGTATTAACATTATTATTACTGTAAATCATCCTCCTTTGGTTTTTCTTTTTGTTCTTGTTGCAAAATGGAAGCCAAAACTGAAACACCCAACAAAGCCAGACATCCGCTCCATTAACAAAAACAAAAGCAGTCCTCTGCTAGCTAATCCAAGCCTAGGAAAAGTCCAAGAGTAGCAGGAAAATTCCTTTTTTTCATACTTCTATTTTAAAAGTAAAAGTTCCAACATGTGATATCTGAAAAGCAAAAAGTACTGATTAACCTTTGCTTCTGCAGTAGTAAGCATATGGATGGGGGGAAGAATGGTGTAAATTCACTCCTTCAGAGCATCAGAAGTTTTCTCATAAGCTTTTGCAACCCACAGCTGAAACTCTGAATTATGGTACATCTTCAGAACCTACTTTTTTTTTAGATTAGTAAGAGAAAATAGGTCCTAAGAGTGCTTGAGAGAAAGGTGGTGGGAGATGCAGGGAAAAACCCATCTACTCTGCACCCTTCGATCCATGCTGCGGCCTCTGTCCTCCAACCCCTTGCACAGGAAAGGGAACTGGCACAGGAGAAGGCTCCAACCTGCTGAAGAGATGGGGAGCAGGTTCAGACCCAGCAGGGTGCATTCTCCTTCCTCCCGGATTTCTCTGGAATGAAATCTGATGGCATATTTTTAAGAAAACTTCTCTCAGTAATAAACATGAAAGGGATAGGCTGGATGACTGGTAACTGTCAACTGCCTTTTTCTGACCAAGTCTTACAAATCTTGTCTGGAAAGCATCAGCAGGGAAGCTGAGTTAAGAAACAGTTATGTTAAAAGGAAATCAGAAGCACAAAATCCTTGGCTTTTATTCCGTTTCTGTGGTGAACAGGCATGAATCAAACTAAGGGTTGCATCCAGCATGGCTGTGAAAAAAGAAATCTCTAAGAGCCATCTTCTTCGTGCTTTATGTTTTGCTGAAAGCACCACATAACTATCAGTTTGAGACATCAAATAAACCAAATTTTATGAGCAACTGTAGGATTTAATATTCAAAATGCCACATTCTGAGTTACCATGAAGATTCAAGGAGGACAGAAAAGGCTTTCCAAGAATTAAGAACTCCAAGAATTTTTAAAAGAGGCTTTAAAAAATGACCGTGGAATGCCTCCTGCAGGCTGTATAGTAGGAATAATCAACACAGAAATTTACCCTGAAGTTGAAATGTCTTACTTTCCATGCCCTATTAGTAGCTCCATAGAGAGAAACTGATGGATTACGTATTTTGAAACACAACTCTGAGACACATTAAACTCCCCAGTTTTCAGAAAAGTCTCACTCACCCACTTTGACTGTTGCAAGTCACTAGGAAGGCATTCCAAGTTGGGCAACAAATAAGCACTTAAAACTAGTCTTATGTAGGTCAGTAGATCTCATGCTGTCTGCTTGCTGACCTCTCTTTGACTCACATCTATGCGGATGGGAGCATTTTGGATTTCCAGAATTAATACTGTGTCAGTTTCAAGCCAACTCAAATGAAACAGATGGAATAAAACAGCAGCACTTATTGCATTATTTTTGTTTTTATATGTTAACTCTGGGACATTCTAGAGGACTGCCTACACTCCAGCTTAGCCAGTGATTCCACAATTTTTAGGTCAGAGACACAATAAATACTTTAAAATTCAAACTATTGGGTGTTATTCATTATTTCTCAGGCTTGTGGGTTGCAGGTTACTATACATATATATATATAATTTTTATACTAAGGTCCAATCTAGAAAGAATATAATTTTACTGCAATGTGATGGAGCTGGTTCAGCCTTGAATGAAGCCAGAGATTTGTGTAGAATTCTTGCAAATCTACATCTGCACCACACCTGTCATGCTGCATTAAAAAATTGTAAATCAGAGAAGACACAGTACTACCACTGGATGTCCTCTGACTGTTAAAGATATGCAGAAAATCTCATATACACAAAGTCATGTTCCTGAAAAAAAAGCCAGAAACGCTAGGGCAAAACTTCAAGTATATTTCAAAACAACACTCAAAAATTCCTGGGCTGCATTCATTTGATTTTTTAAGGGAGTCCTTTAATGCTTCACTCCCAGATTCTGCTTTAGTAGGCTGAGCAGAAAAAACCGCATCACTTCAGTGGTTCATCTGCAGCAGTCAAAAGTCAGGCTGCTGCCCAGTGTCCATGGACATCCATGGCTGGAGGAGCAGGAAGAGCAGTCCTAGCTGAGCTCCTGCTGCCGTACTGCCCTGGTTCAAAGCAAATGCCTTTTACAGTGCTGGAGTGCTGTTACTATTGTTCCTTGTCAGCTTACAGTTGCTCTGGAAGTCTTCTACAATGGTGGCAGAAGGGGTTCGGGAAAGGGAGCAGCTCCTGCTGCTGTGAGAAGAGCAGACCCTGCAAGGAGCTTTGAAGTGCCATATTCTGCCCTGCTGTTCCTCCCCATTACTGAGTCACTGGGGACGCAGCCCTGGAAACAACAGCTTCCTGACACCACAGACAAGGTTTAAGCCTTAACACATGCCTGCAAAGTGTGGCCCTGTGTTTGCCTTCCTTCTTTTCCCCTTAGGGACAGGAACTAAAAGTCAGTTATGAAAAATGAAGGTTTGGGCTCCACCTTGCCCGTTTAATTTCAGCCAACCTTGGGGGTCAGGGCCAGGGGAGAGAAGGTGCGTGTTGAAGGATTTCACTGAGCTACAACCAGAGCCTTGGCTTCTGCTAGAGGCTGTGAGCACAGCTGTCCATGGGGCATGGCGAGTGGCCACTCAGGGCCAGGAAGGAAGAGCAATGAATGTCTTAGTCCCTTCCTGACAAGAGATTTACTACAACCCACACAATCTGTTATTATCCATACAGCTATATGATCTATTTATTACAAGTTAGAGAGGAAATGGGAAGTCAGTGTTCCAGCTGGGCAGGAGGAACAATAACCATATCCACGTGTTCTCTGAGGGGCAGTTGTGGGGGTGGGACTGGCTGGCTGGTAGCTGTCTGGTGGGCAGGTCACCTGGCAAGGCCACAGGAAGCTGCATTACCACAATGCTGTTTGAGCAGCCATAACCAAAAGCTCCCCAGTGCAAGAAGAGAAGACAAACCCTCCAAACTGCCCGTGAAAGGACACGTCGCCACCCTTTGGTTTTGTGCAGCTTCTTTGCCAGCCAAGTCTGTGAATGTTGGGGCCTCATCTTTTTCAAAAAACAGTGAATTCTCTTCCACTCCCTGTGATACATCCCTTTCAGCAAAACCAAACCAGAACAAAACACAAGAAGCAATTAAAGGCTCACGCTGCAGTCTCTTAAAGTTACAGTAACTGAGTTATGCCTTGTACTGTCTCAGGGCTTTTATTACTTTGAAAAAGAGATGCCCTAGAAAAATGCAGCAGTTCTGAGAAAAGGTTCTTCTGTGTCTTTTTTTTTCTTTTCCCACCAGCATCCAAACTTCACTTGTAATCTAAAAGAAAGACTCTTACGTGTAGCTAACTTGAGAGGGAAGGCCTGCAGGTTTTATGCTCATAAACTGAAGAGCAAGTCAGACTCAAAACTGCGCATAGGATTTTTTTTCATGCTTAAAATGAGTTAAAGGAATCTTTGAAATTAAGAACTAATGGCAGCAGCTAAACACAGTGAACACACTGCTTGCTCTATAGTTAACCCCCCCAAAGGACAGATCTATCCTCGGTTCTGAGTAACACATGAGAACACCAGGTAAATTCAACAGTGTGATTTTGAGCTACATTCCTCCTTCATCAGGTTGCTTGTGGTGGCTCTATTCATGAGCAGAAAAAAGTGGGTGGATGGTGTGCATAAGCATTTCGAGCTAATATACTTAAATTTTAAAGTGCCTTTTAAGTGTGTAAATTAGAAAACCTATAGCAAGAGAACAACTGCTGCAAATGCCAGAATAATTTTGTCTTGGAAAGAGAAGAAGTAAAACAGTGTCTCCACTGATTTCCTCTTTCTTTTCTCCCATTAGGAGAACAGAAAGATGATTGCAGGTTGATTCACACTGTTCTGATTTTTTTCTTTCAATTCTTATTTTTAGAATCAACCCAGGATTAAAGGGTGTTCATCTGACCCACAGTATGGGACCGGCACGGAGCAGAGTGCCAAATGGGAATCAGGATGGGCAGGGGAGGAAGGGGGGGGAAGGGGAAGGACGCAGTATAGAAGTTCTGCCTGTTTGCCACTGTGGGCTATGAAAGGCATAAAAAATGATCTTCTCTCAAAAAAAACCCCTCACTGCTCCTCCCCATCCCCCTTTGCCCATGCAGGAGTGAAACTAACCTCTTCTCTGCCTTGTCTGATTTCTGTTTTGTGGTGGAAGAACTTGGAGGATGTGACAGCAAGAAAAAGGGAGCAAGCTGAGTCTCATATCAGGAGATGACTTACTTCGAGACCATTCCAGACACTATTCCCTCCTAAAGGGGCTCTCATTTCTTCTAGGTTGCTACTGCTAACATTTTAGAAAAGTTATTTAAATCCCTCATTTGTCCATTTATATTGGGGAAAAAAATACTCTCCTTCTTAAACATGAGCAAAAATTTGCCTGTGGGGGGCAACCCATAAAGAAATCCCCAGCTTTCTCATCATCATTGTAGCTGGCTTCATCTACAACAGCAAAGTTGCTGACAGGTGGGGACTCCAAACAGGGTGGCAACCACATTGTGATAAAGGCAATGAGTGCTGAAGGTACCAGTAATGGGGACACACAGAAACTCTGCCTGTGCTCACACACCCACAGAAAAGCTCTTTAGTGAGACTTGTTTTCTCAAACCCAGCTGTTGCCACTGTGGTTTCAGTATACGACAGCTTACTGCCAGATGACACCTTAGGTAAGTTTACTGCATCTGGACGGGGTTCAGTTTCTCCACAGCATCCCAAACCCTGCTGTGTTTTAGCTTTGTGACCAAAACAACATTGGTAACTCACCCATGTTTAAGCCATTGCTGAGCAGTGCTCACACAGCATCAAGACCTTCTTTGTTTCTCACTCTGCCACTGAGCAAGTAGGCAGGGGGAGGTCCGGGAAGGGACAGAGCCAGGAAAGCTGAACCCAACTGACCAAAGGCATATTCCACACCACATCACCCTCAGTGTGTGAGGAAGAGTCCACAGAGCTTTCTCTATTTCTGAGTACTTAAGACAAAAAGGCAAGTGTAGGATGGTAATCTGGAGCAGACAGGGAGGGTTTCACTGAAAATGACTGTTCTATGATACACCTTGTGAAATACACAACTCTCGACAATTCAGGAGATCTGAAGATCCTGTCTGGAGTTCCCCCCTGTTTCCTAGCAGAAAGAGACAAAAAACTGAAGGCCACTGAAATCAACAACTGTGTTGTCCCCACAGCACAGGGGACAGATGTCAGATGTGTAGATTGTGTTATAAAGGGAAAAGGACCTTTTGATAGGGAACAAATTGACACTCTAAGCCAGGCTGGCTGGGAGAATCAGGTCAAGTAAGCAACCACAAGCACATTCAGCACAAACCATGATATAGAGGAGAACATCAACCAAAGCAGAGGCTGTGAGAAGATGACCCTTTTTAGTTTCTTATATGCTAATTACAGGATTCTTAAAAAAATTGATACACCCTCTGCCTATAAAGTAGCAATGCAAAACAGTACTCTTCAAAAATAATAGCTATATTTAGATTATTATATTATTAACAGAAACAGCTGTAGCCAATTTAAAAAATCCAAATGGAAGAGGGTGGTACCAGGCCATACATGTCACAAATGACATCTGAATGACTGACAACTTGGAAATAAATAATCTTGGAGAGTAAAGAGATGATGAACTTCTTCGACACTTATGTACAAGAAGTACAAAATCCCCTCTTGCGTTACTCTGGAGACCTTATGTCACTAGCACTAACACAGGCCTGTACTTTCCAAAGGGCTACAAATGACAAGTTACTAACTCCTAATTTCAGAGAAGGGTAGGCCTTCCTAACCCTGTGAAATTAAGCTCTTGCCAATCAGCTGCATGAGTCATCTACAGCACAGGCCTCGCAGCACCGAAGGAGACAGGCGCAGTGCACAGCATGATCACCACAAGGTGAAGAGCTGAACTCCACACACAGGCCAAACCCCACGGTGGCCACAAAGGCACCCACCCCACATCCATCTGCACCCACTCACTTCCTCCCCCAGGCAGGGGCTGCAATGGGCAGGAGCTGTGGCCCCAGCACACCATAACTCACTGCTCCTCCCGTGATGTAGCTACACCTGAGCTGCCCGTGAGTCATATGTGGTTTAGCACAGGAGCCAGAGCATCCCTGCTCGAGACTTTTGTCTCAGTAGAGAGGAAACGATCACAAACCAGAAAGTTACTGGTTGTTTAGACTGAAAGGGACCAACACTTCCTGTGCAAATAGCTTACATTGTCTGCAATCAAATCCAGACCAGAATTCTATGCAATATGTGAGCATACCCTCTTTATAGATACATAAATTAAAATCCTAGTGCATGCTTTCTGAGAAGCAGTTTCACAAACCTAGAGTGAATGGGAGTCAAATCAGGCTGAAGGCAGAACATAGAGAAAGCTGCTGACATCTGCAAACAGCTTAAGACGTTTCCTAAATGCCTACAGTGTTACAACCGTGGAAATGGGCTAGATAAAAATAACACACAGCGAAAAAACCCCAACAGCTGGGTTTACCAGGGAAGCGAAAAAACATATAAAATGTTACATAGAAAACTGGTACATGAAAGGAGAAAGAGAAAAAGATAATAAGTAAAAAAGCTAAAATAAAGATTATAAAGAGGAATCAAGAAGATACTAGAAAAAAATAAAGGCACATAAAATCAGAAATAATTTTTTTATTTTTCTAAACAGATTATGAAGGATGAATCCTGAAGAATAAAAATTGTAGAATTGTTCATAACAATACGACAGCAGCAGAAGTTCTTCAGTAAATGTTTCTGATTAGCACACAGGTAAAAGGCTGGATGATCTGTTTATGATGATGATAATGAAATAGCTTCCCACCACAGCAGCCCCTGGAGAGGGAATGTTAAGCAGCAGATAAACGATTCTGGGTGATTCAGATTAGTTGCTAGAAATAAACTTGTCTCAGAAGGTTTACAGAGGTAGCCTTGGAGCTGCTACTGCATCTAAAGCAGTTCTTGGCCCCTGGGGAAAGACCAGGGACAGGAAGAAGGCTCATACTGGGCTGTTATTTGAGAGAGGAAAAAAGTAATTAGAGGCCAGTTGGATGAGTTTCCAGTATTTTGCAGAGGACAGAACAACCAACATAGGTCTAAACTGATTTTTTTTTAAAGCTCTGTAATTAAAGTCAATTAACTGGGCTTTAAGGAAAATAGATCCTGTCAAACTAATCTGATGTAATTTCTTGCAAAAATTACAAGTTCACTTGATGAAGGCAGCATTGTTAACAGTATTACAAATCTAAGTCATTTGACTTGCTCTGTAGAGTATCTGTATGAATGCTTTTAAGCCTATATTGAGAGTCTCCATCTGTACATGGAGAGCAGGACTCCATTGGAGCAGGAATCCATATAAGATCAGGCTAAAACCTTAAACCTATTTTACACTAAAGTCACTTTTGAGTCCACAATCATATTAGAAGTATTAAAAAGCTGCTAAATTAAGGAAACCAATGTGTAACTGTAAATGGGAAACTATTTATTAGCAAACAGATGCGTTCCTGTTGGGTTCCACAGGCATTGGTGATCATCCCTTTACTATTCAATAGCCTTATCAATGACCTGGATTAAAGTTAAGCCATTGTGGTTAGACATGATGCTGGGAATACCAGAAAACAAAACATAGAAGCAAAAGAAAAAGCCTGACACAGAGCAACTGGCGTCTGTAGAAAGATGGGAGAAACCAGTTCAGGTGTTAGGATGGCCAAGTACAAAATCACCTTATTAGAATGAAGAATACAGGCCATACTTACAGGATGAGAGGGAGAGAGAGGACTCTATCCTCCGAAGCAGAGACTGAATATGAGACCCGGGGTCCTGGGAAGCAATCAGCTCGACATGAATTCCCCACGCAAGACCGTGGCCAAAAGGGCTAATGCGAGCCTCAGCTGTACAAACAAATGAAAATCGAAAGATGAGTAGGTAGGTTACGGTGGCGCTTGTATTTGGTTCTCGTTCCTCTGCTCCATGAATAATGTATTAGGTTCTGCTGCTCCATTTTACAAAAAAAGCTTTGGAAAAACTGGAAGAGTGTTCGGGGAAGAGAAATTAAATAACTGAAAACACTGGGCTACAGAAGGCTTCGTTATAAACAAAAATCTTTGAGGGAATTTTGTTATTTTGCGCATGGTATAGCAGTATTCTTACACTGAATAAATTTGATAACAGCAGGCTCTGATCTAGCAAAGGTAGAAATTGCATCAGAACTGAAAATTATTCCAATCCAGACTGTGAACAGGCAAGGTTGTTCTGCTTGTTCAGCAATGATGTGTTATAGGCAATTAACCAGTAATTAACCCTTTGCCTCACAGGTTATGATGTACTGCCCACCTCAGCAAAGTTGTGAAAGTAACCGTGCTTGATTCAAAAGGGATGCACACCCACACGGCTTGGGTCAATTGTCACAAAGCAGGAGCTCCTGCAGGTGAGCTGAGTGGTCACTACATCACACTGTGCTTTGTGTTGCCACCCACAAACTCTCCTTCTCCTTGCAGGGTAGTAATCCTGGCAGCCTTCCTGCTCATAGCTTACAAAACATCTCCGGGGAAACCCCAGGCTTTTGGGGATGAGGTGCCATCTAAGTACAGATGACACCCAAGTGTCCATCTTCTGCAGGATCTGCAGGCAGCCTCTATCAATTCCCAGCACCTGGCTCCACACAAAACCTCACTGTACAAAGTTCCTCACACTGAGACACCAGGGAAACCACTTTTAGGAAACTGATAGTGTTATTACAGCTCTGCCACTGAGAAAGCACCGGTGACTCCTTGTTTCAGCAATTCACTTCATCTGCTGCCTGCTACTGGGATCTTGTCTGGGATCTCATCCCAGCATCCCCCAGCCACAGAAGGTGACCTAGGAGAATTATGCTGAGGAAAAGAGTTCTCCACATCTCACAGATACTTCCTCTCCCAAATTCACCCTTTCAGGATGAACTGGTGGACTAGCTACCTTCTCCAGGAAAACAAGTTAGATCCTTTAAACAGAATGAGTGGATGCGAGCATTACCCCTGCAGGAACCTCCCAGGTCACTCAGGACATCCACGTGTCTTCTCCTTCCCTTTCTCCATGCCAAGGGAACTGGGTGCTGCCAAGAAAGCTTTTGGCTATCTATCCCAAGGCTGGGGTTGGGCATTTGGGTTCCTAAGGACCGTATGTTCAGCTGTGGGGCCCTGGTGACTGAATTTGCTTCATCCCACAGCCTGACAATATTTAAATTTGGTGTTTTTTAAGGAGGCAGCGCAAGCTTTTGTGCGTGCTGTCTGTCTTAACCTGGGCCTTTGGGCAGAAAGTATTAATCCTATCAATGTGCAGGAGTGGGAAGGATGGAAGTGTTTGATTTGTGCCAGTTGCCATTTTAAGCTTCTGGAATGAACCCACTTATGACCGAATGCTGCTGTAAATTCTGCAAATACAACAGATAAAATAATCTCAATTACTTGAGCTCAGGACTAGTTCACATATGCCACTCCAGAGATTTAGAAGGCGTTATTTCATACAAACATCTAATTAAATTTAATTATGGTTCTACAGTTATTTTTATGTTCAACAGGTGTAAAAAATGTGTTTTTCAAACTTTTGGTTACGCTCAGTAAGTGATGCCTGCTAAAACACAGCATGCACAGCATCATAAAATCTGTCATATGTTACCAACATAAAAGAAACATCTCATCTTCAGTAAACATGTAGTACAAAGCTTCTGCAGAGTCAGTTACAGCAAGAAAGTTTGTAAAAATTTTAGGGAGGAAAAAGGCCTGTCCAAGTGTGGTGTGTATGTACGTGTATGTGTACATGCATTCACACACCCCCTCTCTTCACCTCTGCTATACCCGGCATCCCTATCAACAGTACTCAAGACTCAAAACTGTGATCGGCAACTCTTTAGTCACTAATAGAGCAGAAGTTTAGGGAAAGCTGGTTGAGGACCAGGTTTCAGAGCTACAAATAAAAGATGAATCAGAGCCTGCAAAAGTACAGTTTGAATTGTGCATTTTTGCATCTTTATACTTTCTGTCCTCCTGGATGCATTTTCCCCTGTCTTCCTCTGGCACAACCCCAGCTACATCCTACAGCATGAGGATGTTCTGTTAAGCACATGTGCAACTGTGTTTTTAAACCTTGTAAAGGATTATGTCAAAAGATTTACCAAGGATCACATAGGCTAGACTCCAGAAATAGAATTTTACAGATAAAGTAACTGTGATAATATTCCTAACTATAAATGATACAAACTTCATAGAAGCAAAGAGCTTTAATATATGGATTTAAAACCCCTTCTTAAAAAAATATTTAAAAATAAATCAGATGCAAGGCTTGTCCTTTTATTCTAGACACACAGACACAGAATTAAATGGGAGAATGTGAGACTAACCATCCTATCTGCCTTTGTAATTCACCCAGACTAGACACAGAAATGCTATGGAATTTAATGCAATGAACCCCAGAAGTGTCACTTTCGCAAATCTCAAGAGGCATCATTGACCTGAGGCTGGCTGCAGTTTCTGCCCCAATTCCAGTTTAATGTATTCCAGTCTGACCCTCAAGCGACAGTGCTGCTGGAGAACACGCTAAGAAACAAATGCAGGCAATTGCTTTGACATAATTCTTTTGGACGCAAGCAGATCGAATGTGCTGATGTCAACAGAGACCAGAGAAGAGTTTTATCCAATCTCCTTTCCTCACTGAAGAAAACAATGCGAGGAAACAAAGCACAACCCAAACCCCAGCCACACACATGCCCACCTCCCAGCAGCAATACTGATACATGCTGTCTAAGAAAGGGAGAACCAAGACAAACGTTTCTAAAGTAGCATTTGTGTGTATACACAGCATTTCATTTATAACTTAAATTTACACGACTTGTGTATATAATTGGCTCCTTGCACTTAATGTGCACAAAACATCTGTTCTATAGAAGATATTAATTTAAAACCCCAGAAACAGCCTGATGCAGTCCTTTATGGCCACAGTACATTCAAAAGAGTTCCTAGCATAGTTTTCTCAACTTAATGTAAACCACTCTTCATTCTCACACGCTTCTAAAATTTAGGGGGCTGCATGGACCTGCTTTCAATATATTGTCAGGACTAAACCCTCCTGCCTTGCCACTCACCTAAATATCCAAGCTCTAGCATGCTCTGAGGCTGCACAGTTTGAAGTCTGAGAATATTGAGGCAACACTGACTTTTTTCTGCACAGGGACAGCAAGAAGAGAAGCTGGGAATATTTTTTCCATGGGAGAGATGAATTATGGTAAGAAACCAGATCAAAGATGTCATGATGTCTATCTTGAGAATAAAAGACTAAGCTAAAGATTTTCTTCTCTACCTGGTGATGTTGCTCCTGAAATAACTTCTGTAAGAAAGAGAAAAGACCCACACATCACTGGTACAGTTTTTCAGAACTCACAAGGGAAAACACCAGGGTTGAACGCGGTTTGTCCTTCAACTTTATACAATAAAAACAGAACAAAAAAGCAGATCCCAAGCTCATTTCTGCCTCTCTTTTTTACTTCCTCTCCTAAGAAAGGCTTCCACCTCTGCTATTTACAATTTTTCTTTTCTCCCAGTCCTTCAGCTCCGCCCCCATCAGTCCATACAGAAAGATTGTCTGCAATGGTATAACGCAAAAACCAGATGAGATACTTAAGGGTTCCCCTTTCTGTGTGCCTGGAGTGTTTCCAGGAAGAGAAAGTCTTGTGAGGATTCTCACTTTGCTTTTCTGCAGCTACTTGTGTGGGTCACTCTACCACAATAAAAGCCTGCGTCTGTTTTCTGACCACGATTGAGAGACAGATAAAGATTACCATTTTTAATGTCCGCAGGAAGTGTGGTCTGAGAGAAGAGTGATCATGTGTAACAGCCACTGAAGCTACTTGATGTGGAACATTAAACCACCCCTACACAAAGTAAAACCAGACTGTAGTCCTTTTTCTATTGCTCTTCATATGACCTGCCCCCAGAATGTGGCTACAAGTTGCGGCCCACAGTTTGGCTGAGCATCAGAAGCCTCAGAATCTTTTCCTCTGTGTTGCGACCTGCATAAGTGTTGCAATGTTCAGGCAATAAGGATTTTAAGGCCGTGAACCATCAGGAATGATAAACAACTTAGTCATAAAATCATAGAATGGTTTGGGATGGAAGGGACCTTAAAGACCATCTAGCTCCAACCCCCCACCATGGGCAGGGACACCTTCCACTAGACCAGGTTGCTCAAAACGCCATCCAGGGGTTGAACATTGAACACCTCCAGGGACAGGACACCCACAACTTCTCCGGGCAGCTTGTTCCAGCACCTCAAAGTAAAGAATTTCTTCCTCATATCTCATCTAAACCTACCTTGTTCAAGATCTTTATTAATGGCATAGACAGTGAGATCGAGTGCACCCTCAGCAAGCTTGTGGATGACATCAAGCTGAGTGGTGCCATTGACACACTGGAGGGAAGGGATGTCAGAGGGACTTTGACAGGCTTGAGAGGTGGGACTGTGTGAATCTTGTGAAATTCAACAAGGCTAAATGCAAGGTCCTGCACCTGGGTCAGGGCAATCACCAGCATCTGCACAGACTGGGGGATGAAGGAACTGAAAGAAGCCCTGTGAAGAAGTACTTTGGGGGTACAGGTGGATGAAAAATTGGATATGAGCTGGCAACATGTGACTGCAGCCCAGAAAGCCAGCTGAATCCTGGGCTGCATCAAAAGCAGCATGCCCAGCAGGTCAAGGGAGGTGATTCTGTCCCTTTACTCTGCTCTTGTGAGACCCCACCAGAAGCTCTGCATCCAGCTCTGGAATCCCCAGCACTAGACCTTGGACTTCCTGGAGCAGGTCCAAAGGAGGGCCATGAAGATGATCAGTAGGCTGGAATACCGCTCCTGTGTAGACAGGCTGAGAGAGTTGGGGTTGTTTAGCACAGAGAAGACTCCAAGGAGACCTTAAAGCAGCCTTAAAGAAGGCTTGTAAGAAACATGAAGAGAAACTCTTTACCAGGACCTGTCGTGACTTTTTTTTTTTAAATTCCGTTTTCAACCGAAAAAGAGTAGATTTAAACATGGGAAGAATTTTTTTACAATGAGGGTGGTGAGACACTGGAACAGACTGCCTAGAGAAGTTGCAGGTGTCCCGTTGCTGGAAATGTTTAGTGCCAGGTTGGATGGGGCTTTGACTAACCGGGTCTAGTGGCAGGTGTCCTTGTCCAGGGCAAGAGTGTTGGAGTAGAAGAACTTTAAAAGTTCTTCCAATGCAAACAATTCTATGACTGGTGATTCTGTTATTGAACTGGATTCTCACCTCTGTGGTTCCTATCACAAAACACAGCTGGCACAGTTCATGCAGCTGGGACTTAATGGTGCTGTAAGAGAACTGAGGGTGTAAGTGCCCAAACCCATATCACTGTAGACAGAGGTAAAGAAAGCAGGTGCACTCCAGGATTAAGGCACATGAAGAAGAGGGGATTAAGATACCCACATGGTTCTGTCTAAATGCACAGATGATACAAAACAAAAAGCAAGAACCAAATGCACTCATACTTTTACACTGTCATTTATGTGAAGAGTCGGTCTATTATTTCTTCGACATTGTAAAGCCACAGTTGTTAGGACAATCACAGCAGTGGTTATGCAGTTCATGCTCACTATCTTCTCAGAGATATCAGAGAGATCTGATCATCTGCAGTCTTCCAATACTTCCCTCTAAACATGCTCCTCTGACTCCTGTTTTCAGCGACAGCAGATTATTTGTTGTTTGGCTAGCAGGCTGTTACAATATTTTTACAACAGGAAATGTGTGTTCCATACATAAGAAGACTACACTTACAAGAAATAATGCAGGAAAGTGATCTAATTTCTCTTCTGCTTCCTTCCTTTTGCAGTGTACTGCATTGAGATGTTTGTTCCAATACAGAGATACCAGTTCAAGGCCAAGATTTTATTTACCCTGATCGTACAAAACAAGCCAGCACTTAAACTGCAACTCAGACACCTCGAGCTGTTGTGCTCCATTCACATTCATGTAAGTGGTGTAGGTAAGTGGGCTTAAAATTTCTCTTTTCAAGGTTATTGAGCCTGTCTCATCCGTGGCTGGATATTTGTGTGTCAGTGCTATAGATTTAAAACTCCTGTGAATAAAGAGCACTTTCCAAAGGTGCAAACAGCAGCTCAAACAGGAAATATCAATTTTGAAGTGATCCTCAGTATTGCAGACTGTAAAAAAATGTCCATTGTACTGTGTTTAGGGAAAAGAGCACAACATCTTCACTAAGCAATGCACCCACCTGTGGATGTTACTCAGCTACCACTGCTGAACAAAAAAATCTGAGTAGCTGCTACACTTCACTTCTCTGCTTTTGGTAAGCCAGTTTTTAATTTAGGAAGTCTGAGGTAGCCTTTTAAGAGAAAACTTTAAAGCATTCTCCTACACTTATCCTATTTATTACTGAGACTGACAATACATGTGTGTAATAAATTTTAAATGGCCACATGCTACTGCCTCCTGTCTGCAAGCTAAAAGCTGGCAACAGACTCTAAACTGCTACAGGGCCAAATCTGCATCAGGCAAGTTGCTGAATTTGGGAAGTTATGAGCACCAGCAGATTCACAAGCTAACCAGCCAGTGCTAACTGCTCAATGCCAAAGTTCTTGGAAAGGGATAAACAGATGGGTCAGGAAAGGACAGAACTCTGACTTGGACTGCATAGCTGCAGAAATAACATCTGAGTTAATTTGTTCTCTATCTCTCATGCTAAAAACCATCAGACCATTAAAACTCCCCACTCTATCCTGCATTTTTTGTGAGCTAACAGGACTAACTCTTTCATATTTATGTGTTAGAGAGATATATAAAATACAAATAAAATCAAGGGATACTTCCAAAAGTTATGTTTGTTTTGTTTATGATGTAGTAGTGTATTCTTCTGGTGAGGCAATATTGTCTCTGAAACGCAGATTTCCCTAGGCTGGGCTGGAGCCTCTGCTTTTTGTTTGCATTTGGGCACTTAACCATCTTCCCTGAAGAAGAAATGTGAAAAATGAGGCTCCATGTTTCCTTTTGTACATATTTTTTTCCGAGCAGTTTTTCAGATGCTAGGACCATAAATGTAAGCAAAAGAGGAGAGTCCCAACCTTGTCAGCTTCCCGAAACTATATTTTGTATGCTGGTGCTTTTGTTTTCTTGGAAGTTCAGCATTGCTTTAATGGCAGCACCCTGGATTCCCCCTGCCCCCAACAAGTGATACATATTAGTACATCTGTTTTCTCTGTAAAGTCTTTCTGCATTCTTTGCAGGGCACAGGAAGGATGTGGGCTCCTTTTCACATTCAAATGAGGCAAATTAGCCTTTGCCTGGTTCCTTCAGTATAATGCTTATTTTACATTTAAGCGTGAGAAAAGGGGAGGAAATAAACCCCAATATCTTGTGGGGTTTACATATTAGGTGGGTTACATGTTCCATTTTGGTGCAAGCGTCACTGAGCCTCCTTTTGCAAACTGCTTTCCACAGGACACGATTTCAGGATGATGGTTTAATTAGTTCAATAGTTTAATTATGTAAAATGACCAAATAAATAGCTGCCACAGACACATTAAACACGAGAAAAAGCTGAAAATGCCAACCTGAATCAGCAGGGTTCAGGCAATCCAAGGCTGACCAGCTTGAAAGCAGCACTGCAGCAGAAAATCTGTGTGTTCCACTGGAAACTAAGTTGAACATCAGCCAGCAATGCTCCCTTATGGCAAAGGTGGCCATCAGCCTCCTGGCTTGCATTAGAAAAATCACTTCCAGCAGGTTGAGAAATACGATCCTTTCCCTGTATTCAGCACTGGTAAGACATGACTGGAGTGCTGGATTCACTTTAGGGATTCCTGAAAACTTGGGGCTCCCTTTTACAGTAAAATATAGACTTATTTGAGCAGATCCAGTAAAAAGGCCACAAAGATAGTTAAGAGTTTAAAGCATCCATCCTACAAGGAAAAGCTGAGAGAGCTGGGACTCTTCAGCCTGGACAAGAGAAGGCTCAGGACAACCTTATTAATGTGTATAAATACCTCACGGGAGGCAGTAAATGAGACAAGGCAAGACCTTGCAGTGGTGTCCAATGACTGGAAATGGGCACAAATTTAAGTACAGGAAATGCTGTTTAAACATGAGAAAAAAGCTTTTGTCCTCTGAGGGTGTTGAACACTGGCACAGGTTGCCCAGAGAGGCTGTAGAGTCTCCATTGCTGGAGATATCCAAACCCCAGCTGGATATGACTGAGACACCAACTTTAAGTTGGTCCTGGTTTGAGCAGAGGGTTGGAGCAGATGATTTCCAGATGCCCTTTCTAACCACAGCAGTTTGTTATTCTGCCAGGTCATATGAAGACCTGCTGCACTTAAAAAAAATCCTACTCTCACTCCTTTTACAAGACAGAGACAAATGCAACAGTTCAGTAAGGTAACAAAAGCGTAGTACACATTTTGCAGGGAAAAGGTATGGTTCAAATTCCCTCTTTTTTAGGTCCTGTGCTCCAATACAAGTGGTAAAACTAATAGATGGGACGCAAGAAAAACCAAACAACTGCTTGGTAAACTGTGCTTTACCCCAGACAGTGAGCACTAGGTGGAAATTCAGTGCACCCTCTTTGCATTACAGCACCTTCTTGCACACTTAATGCACCCTATGCAGAAGGTAACACACCCCACATACAGAGAACAGAGAATGAAGTAGTCAGGTGCTGTAAATTTACACTCGGCTTTACTGACGGGAATCTCCTCTGGCAACAAGCCCTTAGCTCTGATGACAGTCGTGTGCCGGGTTTGACAGGTTTTACTGAAAGATCTGGAAGAAGTTTTGACACAGTTGCTAAAGCATGAAGTGCTTTATCCATCTCAGTTGCCATCCTCATCCACAGTTCTGGGATGCACCAGTCTCGCAGCAAGCAATGGACTGTGTCCTTGGTCTAGAGGCTTGCAAGACCCATGTCCCAAGTCCCTGTTTTGCTCACAGACTACCCCTTGAAATAAGTTACTTGCTGTTGTTCTTGGTTTTCCCCCTGTTCTGACCTGAGTCACCGTACAATGCACTCTCCCCTCAGCCTGTGTGAGCAGAGCCCTGCCATGGCCTTCCACCCCCTTTGTGGGAGCCCTGAAGCCTCCTCTGACCATGGAACAGCAAGAGTTCCTACACCCTCAGAGCTGACACTGGTTTTTCAGACACCTGGCTGCACAAAAAACACCACCATCTACTGTTCTCATGCACCTCTCTCTGCTCCAAAGCCAAAGGCATCCAAACTGATCAGTCTTGCAGCACCATTATGCGTGTCAGCCTGAACTCCCCTTCACCTTCCATCTCCCTCCTTTAAACAGCAGCACAAAGCTCCAACTCGGAGACCTCAAGTAAAAGATAGTCCAGTCTAGATTTAGATCCAGACTTCCCCCAAAGCCTGAGCTCACTCAGTGTCAGACTCTCACAGCCCTCAAGCAGTAGGAGCAACAAGGCTGCTCAATTGGACACTGATGCCTTTAGCACAGGTTTACTTAAAAGTGTTGTGCCAAAGAGGTAACTGGAGGGGCCCGAATAATTCAGACAGATCTCAACAACAGTGCAAGTGAAAACATACTTTAGGCATCCTAGGAAGTCAGTTTCTCTCTACTGAGGCATCCATAGCACTCTTAATCCATAATTTCCATTTTAGCCTGTTAAAATAATGAGATTTATTATTCTTGTCACATGTCCTTTCTGAAGACACTGGGAGGGTGTGGGAGAGGGAAGAGAGAAAATTAGTTATCAGTCACCACTTGCCAAGAGTAGATTAAGCACTCAAGAGTTACACATTCATGTCTGAATGACTCAAGAGAGTTTCATTTATTCCTTTTCTCCTAGCTTATATTTTTTTCCTCCTGTCCTGCAGCCCTTGTTCCCACTGCTCTCAGTCCCCACCTGCCTGCAGTGGACAAGCTGGACAGTAGCAAACAATTCTGGATTTTCCCCCTTTTCATCATGAGAATTCATTTGGACTCTCTTTCCCAGAACTCAGAGCATGCCTAATTCCTGGGAGCAGAACAGAGAATAAGAATAGAGTTAATCTTTAGCAATGTGATAAAAATCACTCTCTCACACAGACAACTGGAGAGGGATTTCAACAGAGCTGTTGTGCCAAGCACCTGATAGCAAAACCTGAAACTGTTGCCAACCCACACCTTCCTGCTCACAGATACAGCTCGCTCAGTCTCTCCCCAGCACTCCCGCTTCTCTACTAAAACTTAAGTCACCACTGAGCAAACCCTCTCACCAAAGCGAGAGGCCACTCTTTCCATAACCAAGACATAAGCATGGCCGCATTACAAGTGGAGTCACCTCATCTCTCTTTCTTTCTATTGTTTTTAAGTAAAAAAATATTTAGGAAAAGCACCTTAAACAATCACATTGGAGAGATGGCATAGGAGGACAGGACACATGGAGATTTCATGGCTTAGGTGCAATCTAAGAAGCCACCAAGGAGCAGGCGGGTGAGCCAAGCAGCTGGGAAGGGAGGGGAGGAGGGGGCAGCAGGAGATGTGGAAAGAGCTACCAGCAGCTTGCTCTCCCAAAGCCAGAGTGCCAGCTGGCAGCTACATGTTGCTGGTTGCGTGTGGGCTGTGAGTATAACAGAGGAGATGAGCCTTTAGGGGAGGAGCTGTCTGATAAATCATTAATGAATGAAAATGTGAAGTAATCAGTCTGCCTGGGAGGCAGAATCATCTAATGATGAGGATGATGGACTAGGAAGCAGGAGACGAGGTTCCTATCTCACCCACAAGACTGCTGGCACACCAGTGCCTTTTGCTGTGAGTAAGAAAATACAGCCGCTTCCTTACATTGAAGGGCTGCTATCTTAAAACCAGCACAGAAACCCCACGATCTAGGTGATAATAAAATTTACAGCATCCTTTGTGGAAACTGCACCCCCAGCTTCTCTTTTGTTGCAGGCAGTGCACAAAGAACCGATATCCCTTCTCAGAGATGGTCTTCACTAAACCAGGTTTTTTTCAAAGCCATAACAAAACCTAGTACGACCTTTCAGCAGCACCAGTGGCATTTAATTTTAAACTGATTAACTACACACACAGTACTAATTACCCATGGGTGTTTTTTTTCTTTTTAGCAATCAGACTATGGGCTGGAAATGTAAGGGTATGTCTCTGAATGAACAAGGACATGCTGCTTTCTCTCTGCTCTCTGAAATGAAGAGGAAAACGCTTGAGAAATGATGTTTAAAGGGGCATTTGTGTTTATGTGGATAGCTGCAGGGGCACCAGACACATGCAGTCAGAAAGTGATGAGGTTGATAGGGGAAGGGGCAGGAGGTTAGCACAGTTTCTTTCGCACAAAAACCTAGCAGAATGTGTCATGCTGCACAAAATCAATACAGCCCTTGCATGAAAAAGCAATTGTCAGGTCTGTATAGAACTCAGGCTTATTTGGAAAGATGCTCACAAAGGTATTCTTGATTTTTATGAAATCTTTAAATGCTCTCTTTCCTCAGTCTTAAGATCACTAAACATTCAAGGGTATTTTTAAAAAATAGTATTATTCTAAAACAAACACAATCAGGGATATTATTTTAAAATAAACACCAAAGACAGACATGGGACAAATCAACACGAAACTGTCTAATGTTGGCACATTCGTGGGATAAGAGGTACAAAGGCGTTATCATCCAATGTTCTTAAAACATGATTTTCCAGAGTGAAGGATGCGTAGATTGCAGCAGAAAGCATAAAGAGAAGACACATACTGCCTCGACAGAGACTATGTTTATAGAAACTCAAACAAGCACCTGAGCAGATCTGTGTTTTTCAACTACAAACCTATTTGTGGTGCTGAAGTCCAGTTTAATTATTTTGCCAAACATTGTTGAGCCACAACAAGTTTATTACAGGGTATGGAAGAACCTGCTCAGGCAAATTTACAAGGAAATTGCCTGTGCCTAATCTAATTGCTAAGAAGTAGCTAAAATTACATTAGTCCTGGAAAAACCAAGAAAGAAACAGGAAGCTCCAAAGGTTCAAGAGGCATCACAAGGCTGTTCCTGTAAATCACAGCATTGCAGATTTGAGGATGAGATCCCTGGAGAGGCTCCCAGTCACAGTCAGACACTATTTTTCACCCAGAACAAACATAACACAGGTGAGATGACTTACAGCACATGAAAGTATGATTTCTCACCTACTTAAGCCTTCTTCTGGCTGCTGAATACATTTACATAGTAAGTGGGATTTCTAAATTACCCACTGATGAGATAATACAGATTTAAATGATCTGCAGTGTCAGTTTCTTCTACTTGCAAGCTTTAGCAGTCCTTGCAAAAGATTTAACTGGGCTCCATTGAAGAATCCTATTTCTCAAGATTTTGTTTAATCATAAGATAAACAACACCTATAAAATTTAACAAATGGATTAAAATGGCTTAGATATTTCTAGACTCTTGCAGGATACTAGCATGCAACATCAGAAGGAATTACTTCTGTAAATTATAGAAAAATTAATTGGAGGTTGCTGGACATGTCAAGCAAGCTACAGCCAAGCTTGTTAACCCAGTAAATGTGTCATTACCTGTCACATAATCACAGAAGTACCTCTGAAAAGTCACTTGCTAGTTTACGTCTTGCCAAACTAACCAAGAACAGATTTCTGACAGCACCAACAGCTACTTTGACACTCTGCATGAACCTCCGTGATTTCAACTGGCATACAGCCTGTTGTTTCACTCATGTGTTCTGGGTTAAAAATAAAAGAAAAAAAAGAAGAAAAAGATTTAAAAAATCTGCTCCCTTCACACTCACCCACTCCACTGACACAGACGCGCCTAGGGCAGACAACCTGGACTCAAACTGGTTAAATACAAGAAAGGGCAAGTTGTGAGCAGACAAAGCAGGCTCCAAGGGCATTTCTCCCAGACTTTCACAGTTTTCTGGTACTTCAACCATCCCTGACTTGCAGAGCATATTAAATTTGCTGCTCTCACTGTCCACTATCATTAGAGAACTGTCCATCAAAAATCAGATTTCTCTGAGAGCTGGTTAAAAACCTGAAGAAAATATACAACTAATTGCCTGCTGTGCCTAGGGTGTCTTTTGTCTCCATCCTGGAACAGGAAAATGATTTTATGTTGTGCTTTTACCTGTTTGGGTTTTTTTTGTTGTTGTTTTGTTTGTTTGTTTTCTTTTCTTGTTTTAAATAGTTACGGAAAGTTCTTGTCTGAGAGACAATTAGAAGCATCTCCAACCCAGAGGAGCCTAAAGCTACACCATAAAACTCCTGGAATTTATCCCAGACTTAAGAGATTCAAAAGAGCCTAGCAAGACTGACTACATTCATGAGTAGCTTCAGAAACAGGAGAAATATTCTAGGCAAAAAAAATACCATGAGAATTGCTGGTTACAGTAGGCAGCAGAACAGTGTTGATAACTAGACATAAAAACTCTCCACACGGCAGCACTCTTACAGCTCCTGCTGCAGCAGGATGGTGGCCTGGAATGGTGTTGGACTCTCATAGTATTGAGCAAGAGTTTTCTTAGAGATAAAGCGGTGGTTAAAAGTGACAGCTTAGGAATTTTTTATTTCTTAAATCAGAAGCACAACCAAGGAAATATTTAATACAGTAATAGAAACTATTGATGTTAAATAACAGAAATACTTCATATTAGCACTTAGAAGTCCCCTGCAAATGACTTTCAATGCCGTCTCAAACATACGCCTCAAAACAAACCCCATCATTTTCTTTTGATTTCTGGAAACTTAGAAGTGCTGTAAAAGGGGTCTTGCAACACCAGAGTAACAGGTCTGTGTTTCCCACAAAATTTAAAATTCAAGCCTCACATACATTCACCCAACTCACACATGCAGAAAAGTATGGATAAAAGCAGATGCAGGTTAGGGGACCTAAACTAGATGGTAAAAGCGAACTAACAAAACTGATGTGAATGTGAGCTCTTCCCAAAGACCACTGGCTGTGAACAGCAAGCAGCTCAAGTGCTTCCTCTCTCTGCCTGAAAAAGGAGCTCCTTCCTCAGAGCTCTTCTCAACATCCATCCACCTTCTGAAGTGTTTTCAAGCTGGGCTGCTTTTTGCCTGCTATGCAATACCTAGTCCCTTTGCACACTGCTGCAAGAGATATTAGATGAAGGGTGCTACACATTTGCTGAGCATAAACCACGTGAAACTGCTCAGAGCACGACAGGAGCCGCAGTTCCGTGCAAGATCCTCTGCTGCTGATAGCAGCCAATGGTGTATTCCACACGCATGACCAGACAAGTAATTGTGTCTGGGTAACACCAACACCACATGTGCAGGGTGACACACATGGAAGGCACATGCTGCACCAACACATGAATGATGGATACTTCAGTATCAACACGTAAGAATTCTGTCTTACACTGGTAATGCAGCTCGTGTCTTCAGCATGCTCTTACTTCCTTGGGGTGAGCAAAAGGCTGCTGCAAACAGCCTCGTAGTTCAACACAAGCTTTCCTTCTGCTTTGTGAGCTCTGACTAGTGCGCTTTCTCTCTCTGTCATCTGAGACACTTGGCTTATAAACAGCCTAATCCAAAAAAGAAAATGAAGACGTATACTGTAGTTTACAACTGTGCCCGATAATCCCTCAACACCATCTAACGACATCCAGGAAAGCCAGTGGTTAGACTCAAACTAGCCTCCCTGTGTAATTACAGTCACTTAGAGAGCAAAACTTACGAGAAAAAACATTTTAAAAAGCAAACGGAATGATCTTGGGCTTCTACAAGGCATTTAGCAGATACCAAAATGGTCATAAAGGGTATCTTAAAAATAGGGTATTGCATCGTCTTCCCTGCCAAAAAATATGCCCCTTCACTTGTATACAAATTTTTTTCCCTGTGTTTTGACACATTTGGCATAATGACCATGGCAGAAAACAATGAGAAGTCTACAGCATCTATCAGCTCTCAGTCTCTGCTTTCTGTATGTCTAAGCATGTATTTTGAGACACCCTGCTCTGTAGATAGAGCAGAATTTCATATAACAGATCTTTCATCAGCCTCTGTCTGACAAGAATTAAGACATGTAGCGTCCTAAATATTTCTCATCAAAAGATGTAAATGGAAAGAAAGAGGGGGAAAGGGGATTATGTTTGATTGTAAATGGCATGCAGAGAGACACTAATTCCCTAACATTGAGGAATTAGCAGAGGAGGAAAAAATGGACAAAAACTCTTAAGTGTCAAGCACAAGCAACAAATATAATGGAAAATGAGGACTTCCCCAGACTGATGATTCTGTCCAATTACAGCTAACCAGACTCAGCACCCCGCACAGTAACAGATGCTGGTGACCAATGCAATCACTAGCTTAAAGTACACCGTACTTTCATTTGGTGTAGGTTCCCACTGAAGAGGTTCCACTACACCATAAAACTCAGCAGTAATTTCGATAAGCAGTAAAAGAGGACAAGAGATGACCCAAAATCCTGATTCCATTGTGTACAATTGAAGTTTCTTTCACATAGAGTCTTCTTCCTATGGAGCATCTTAACTGCATGAATGGGAATGTTCATTAACCAGGGATCAAAGTAGTTAACATTTCAGATCCTATTTAACGTCTATGTCTATTTTTAACTAACAATTTTACAAAGAATCTAAAATGTCTAGTGCTATTTTTATTTTTCTTCTTCTGCCTGTAAAGTCACTTCCTTTAGTTATCATGGTTTTGCATAAAATAAAATACAAGGTAAGAAATGCAGTTGAATTAAATAACAGCACAAAGGTTATGTCAGTAAATCAATGCTCTCTGAAATAACAGAATCACAGAATCACACAGAATCAGTTAGGCTGGAAAAGATCTCTGAGATCGTTGAGTCCAGCCTAAGACCAAACATCACCATGTCAACTAGACCATGCCACATCCAGTCTTTCCTTAAATGCCACCGGGGATGGAGACTCCACCACCTCCCTGGGCAGCCCATTCCAATGCCCAATCACCCGTTCCGTGAAGAAATTCTTTCTAATGTCCAACCTAAAGCTCCCTTGGTGCAGCTTAAGTCTATGTCCTCTCATCCTACTGCTTGTTGCCTGGAAGAGGCCGACCCCCACCTGGCTATAACCTCCTTTGAGGTGGTTGTAGAGAGTGAAAGGTCGTAGAGAGTGAGGCCCTCTGAGCCTCTTTTTCTCCAAGCTGAACAACCCAGCTCCCACAGCTGCTCCTCATATGACGTGCTCTACACCTTATTGTCACTATCCTCAACTCTGTACAGTCTAAAGGCTTCCTAATATGCAAAGCCTGCTCTCCTTCCTTTCCTGTCCCTTCTGAAGAGCTTGTAGCCACCCTTAGCAGCACTCCAGTCATGCAAGCCATTCCACCACATTTCTGTGATGGTGGCTATGTCATAGCTTTCCTGAAAGGTTGTAACAGGATTCAACACCACCTTGTAAGATTAGGAAGACTAGTGCTCAGCACTCAGCACAGCATTCAAAACCCCAGCAGAATGAGATAGTAGATTTTGTATTTTTCACTACTACTATTGCATGACACGATCAAGGATGCACACAATATTCAAGGCTTTTCAAGCTTTTGCCAGAGAGAAAATTTCAATGCAGACTTCTCCCTGTCTTGTAATACTAAACAGGCTGGGCAGGAATGACATTTACACAGTTGAATCTTTTATTATTTTCTCTTCTTAAAAACAATAGCAGCAATATGACTTTCTGTATTAGGTACACTCCTATAGGTGGGTGCTGAACAGGTATAAAGGTCATCAGGACAAAACGCTATTTATGAGAAGGCTGTATAAACCTCTGTTAGCTCTGAGGTTTTCAGAGCTAACACGAACACAAACCTGTCATGAATTTAAGCTCACTGGATATTTTCTAAAATCCACCATCAGTGAGCTCCCTGATAATAGGTCTTGGAAAGAGCTGACTACTCCAGACCAGTGGAGGCTGCAGAGAATCCCTTGGAACCCACAAATGCTGTTTCCCGTTGCTAGCAGGGCAGCTGCAGAACAACGCAGAGCACTCCCTAACAGAGCTTTCCACCTCAGCTAGTGGTGTGTGACACCTCAAGCAATAATCTCCTCCATCACTGAGCACTGGCCTTCAGGATCCGCCCATCTT
This sequence comes from Oreocharis arfaki, assembly GCA_013398015.1. Lineage (NCBI taxonomy): Eukaryota > Metazoa > Chordata > Aves > Passeriformes > Paramythiidae > Oreocharis > Oreocharis arfaki. Next base: position 435,194 of record VZRR01003603.1, on the reverse strand, counting down.
AATTTTTATTTCGGAATGGGTATCGTGATACAGCACTGCAGGCATTCTCAAGACACACATTAATGCACGATCTTTACACTAGTTTCTGTTCTTGATTTTTCTTGGATTGCATCCAAGGTTTTCTTTTATCTTTGAGCTCAGCAGAATGATAATATAAATAACTCAATGTCCAAAAATATTCAGCTTTGGTAACCTGCAATGAGATCTCTCCTCCTCTTCATGATCCTCTATATGCAGTTTCATTACATTTGGGCCAGATGAACATTTAAACGAGAGGGAGATGTAATGAGAGATGAAGAACTAGAGCAGTGTGCTTATGCTACGAGGTGGAAACAGACACTTGTGCCTAGAGAACCACACCAAACTCCTACTGAAGAGATTGCTTGCCTATATGCAATGCATTTAGTGCCCAACGTAAAGCTTCACAAATAGCACAGAGAAATCTCCTAAACAAATCCCATAATAGCTAAATCCTGATACCACAGCATCCTGTATCAGGCACACATGCATTGTCCTCCACTTAAGTTTCAGCAACCTTCACTGAACCTGGATGATAAAATAATCTCCCAAATGACTGTAACTCTAAAATCTATTAAATCCATGAAGTATTGATGAGGCAGAATTAATCTTGAGAAAATTACTTTAACCATTTCCCTCCTGCTGTATTTCATAAAAGAAGCTATAGAAGAAAAGCAGCACTGTGGCTGTACTGCAAAATACAGCACCTTTAGGTCAGGAAAATCTACATCTGTCTGCATGCCTTATACTCTACCTATAGATCTATTTGTCATTACAACACTTATTCCTTTAGTAAGAGTAATATCCACAGAAATGGCCTTATCTGATGCCCAGAGATCCTGCTCTCCTTTCTTTTTATTCCCAGATATGATCTGTGTCTCGCACACAGCATTATCACGCTCTCTCTACAGTGTTCCTCACTCTCTATGCTGCGGGGCTCATTAGCTGTGGGTTGAGAGCATTACCTACTAAGACCCTGTTGCTGCCTGATTATAAACTTGGCACAAACAGACCCAAGTCTGGCAATATTCTCCATGCTGGGCGTCTGCTGGGAGGCTTTTTTTTTCCCCCTTGCTTTGTTGCTGTTTTGGATTTTTGGCATGACGTCAGCCAAAATTTTTCAAGCTAATTCTGAAGCAAGGCATGGGAAACTGGAGTGATTTATTCATGTGAAAAGCTTCTGGTCGCTCCTTGAACAGCTCAAAAGGTTTTGTGATTTGGACCATAAACGTGCAAGGTGTCAAGGCAAAATCTTTGTGTTTTGATCTTCGCAGAAAACTCCCAAACATGACTAAATTACTAACCTCTGAAAAAATAAACCTTAATTTGCATGAGCTCACTAAGGAGGTGATGCTTCCTAGCAACTAAATTCCCTGGAGATCCCACCTACAGTGCTCCAGGATCCCACGACCAGTTGGGTGGCACCTGCCTGCTCAAAGCTGCACTTACACTTTAAATGATCAGAGCTGGACATGAAAGCTACTGCAAGGCTGTTCCATATCTGATTCTGAGCTCCTAAAGGGTTGGATAGCCCTGGATCATGTACATGTTTGCATTCAGTTCTCTGCAGGGGAGGACGGGGAACATAAGGTGTGAAACACGTCTGTGTGATGGAACAAGAGTTTTTGTATCAACTGCACCAATGCACATACAGAAAAGAGCAATATTGATGTAACACTCCCTAAAGCAACATCTGAATTTTCAAAATGTAATGTTTTCAACAGAGCAATTGGAAGGATTATTGTCTAGATTTAAAAAAAACCCCACAGTCAATTTACTACTTGCTAAATCCTATAGTGGATATTCAAGCTTCTGTAACATCATGACCCACTGCAAACATCTTTGCCATTGAGCCAGCCAAGAGAGCTGGGAAATACAGCTGTGTGAAGTGCTCTGTTCCATCTGCTGTTTAAACTGTCCTTCCCCATTTCTTCTCTAGTGGCTACAGCAGGAGAGATATCCACATGGACGGCCCACAGACCAACTCTCTTCTGCTGAGTAATTCCAACAATTGGATCACCTCAAACTTGGGGGGCAGGAAGGGAAAAAAAGCTATATTAAATGAATTGCCAGTGAAATGTAGGAAAATTACAGAGACTGAGACACAAAGATCTCTTCTGCAGGAGACTGCAACATAACCTCGCTGTGTAGAGTTATCTGATTTAATGAACTGAACACAAGTAAAACAATGCTTCACAGAGAGCAGACTAAATCCAGTCTGGTTGGAAGTGGAGACATGCAGTTCTGGGCAGGGGACAAACCACATTCCTCACAAATCTTACAGACCAGATTTAACATTTACTACACCCAGCAGCATCAACATGCACATCTTCTGAATGGATTAGACTGAAAGAAAAGAAACAGACTAAAATTGAAGGAATTATGAGCCCAGCATAGTGAATCTTGGTAAGCCCCAAATATATAAAAATGTTCAAGCACTTTTCCCATACTTTCCTTCCTAAGGAAAAATATAAATCTTCAGCCCATAGGAAGAGATAATTAAGATATTTAACAGAAGGACTCTGTGAGGCACGTCAGTGCCCAAATTAATGACTTCAGAAAACTAAAAGCTGCTAGAAATAGGACCAAAATGCACCAGGTCAGCCCTAATTACAGAGAACAGCTAATGACTCAGGCAAATCCTCTTGTGGGTATGGCAGAATACAGGTAATAAAGCAGAAGACACAGCAGGTTATTTTTGTAGTGAGAACACAGATAGTTGTTCTATAACACTTTCTGTCAGAAACCTGACAAGTGTGAAGAATTACCAAGAGAAATGCAATAGCATTTTTGGTAGACATCAAGGATATAAATAATTGTACCATACAAATCGGACACCCAGGAATGAATGGGGCATCACAGTCTTTCTAAAGGCAAACAAATTTTCTATGTGTAAAGAAGTTGAAAATTTGTTTTTATATAATTTCTTAAAATCAAAGCAGTCATTACCTGCTTTTTTTTTTTTTTTTGCTTAAAATAAAGAGAGAAGAAAAAATTGACTGTTCTAATAGGGGGAAATAAACCAATTTAGCAGATGAGTGTCTTAGCAGCTGAAATACAAATTGCCCTTGATATATCTGAGCTACTAGAAATAACTGAAACCATTGTTTAAGATGTGCAGTTGCTTCTAGTCTACAGAGAAGTGTGCAAACAGAAGCAAAGCATCTCAGATTTCAGCTGAACATCATAAAGCCCCCAACTTGGGAAGGTATCCCTGCCTAAATTCAGAGGGAAAAGAGCCATGGACTCCCAGGCCCTGAGATACAAATTCAACGTCAAGGCCTGTGTTTGAAGCATTCACAGCTTTTCTGGGAAGAGGAAATCTGTAGGAAACAGATGAGTGCACAGCGGCACACCTGGCGCAGAATGATGCAGGTCAGGTTTATGGTGCAGCAGTCCCTCAATTCACTTCGCAGCTTTATCCTCCTCTGATCCTGATGGCTGAAACCAGCTGCAGGATCTAGATGGACAGGGACAGAACCCCAAACCGTACAGTGTAAGTCATGCTTAGAAATACAAAAAATGTTATGAAAGGCAAGAGTTTCTAGGTGAGCGTGGACTGGCAAAGAGCAGTGCGACTGTGGGAAAAAATAAAACGGAGATCACCCCAAGGTCTTCTGTCCTACATCAGCCAGGCTTCTCGTGACTCCTTGCAGTTGTGTAAGTACCTGATGTGGAAGGGTGGCCGTTCCCTGACTGCCTTCCACATGCCACAGTCAGCGCAAACCTACAGTGCGCCACACGAATATCTGCTCTGACACCCACAAGACTGCTTTACAGAAATCTCATCAAATGAAGGGTCTTCTCACACTGTCATCAGCTTAGCTGAAGGAGTTCTAAATTCAGCCAAGATTCCCCTCCCAGCATTCAAGTATACGTCTCTCATCAGCTCTTAAATCCATTGTGCATTTTTGATCTAGAGGCTGCATGACCTTTTCTAGGACTTTGATACAAGATGAATAAATAACTGCTGAGCCTCTGAGGTATGTCAAGATAAATTCAAAACGTCCTCTTGATGTCCAGTACTTCTTGGATTCAGTAGGTTAGGGACAGACGCTGGGCAAAACGGTTTCCGTGTCTTATATTTTTTGCAATTATTTTTAAACTCTCTGGGAATTTGAAATGCCATAGGCAAACACACAGTGGGGTCAGAGATATTTCAGAGATACTTACATATGAGAAACTCAAGGTCTCTGATTATTCTACCTCAAAATAAGATGTTGCAAACAGTGTGAAGTGGAAAGAGTGAAAAGAACAGCTGTGAAAACAAAAAAAATTTGCACTCTGTTTATGTATTTTAATGGCTGCAGGAAAACAAATTATAGAGCAAAATCCTGGAGCACAAACCCAGCTCCAGACTGACTTGAAGAAATTCCAGGATGTTTACAACCCAGCAGTGAGAAATGCCTCTTTTCATTGACTTACATCACTAAGCAAGTCGGGAAAGCTGGCAGTGTTCAGGTGCATCAGTTTGTCAGCTAATCCTCTATCCACATTTCAAAATTCAACCAAGTCCAGCAGCCAGGCTCTTCGAGTCTGAACATCAACTATAGGTTGAAAAACATTGCCCAAGTAGAACCTCTGTGAACCAGATTGTGGGGGATCTTTTCCCCACTAGCAAGTTTACTGCATCTGCATGACACCACATTTGCTTGTAGCCACAAGAAGCAACATCCCTGATTTTGAGGTCTTCTTCAAGACTTCCCTCTCACAGGCAGAGAAGATGCAGAGTTCGCACTGACTGACAGCAAACAACAGCAAGAAGCAACAAAAAAGCACTTTTTTTACTCTGAGGATGGTAAGACACAACAGATGCCTAGAAGGGCTGTAGAGTTTCCTGACCTTGATTTTAAAAACCAAGGCCCTGAGCAACCTGACCTAGTAGGACCTGTTTCATGTCAGGGTTTGGAGAAGACAACAGTTTATACAAGTTTCTTGGCAGTTTTTCCAACCAGGATTACTGCATGATTTTAAGAAGCATGCTTCTTCTGTCTCTTTCATCTTGCTGCTCTTGAGCTATGCTCTCTTATTACAGTCAGCCATGGAGACTAGCCTGCTCTCAGCTGAAGCATCGTTGAAGGGAAATTAGAACACAACCATCCAACTGCCAGGTCTGCTAATAAACGTTTTTCTCCTTGATGTTACATGGTATGACTATTTCCAAGGAGTACTTCTCTTTCACCTGTGAACTTTGTCACACCCCACACAAAGATCAGCCAGTCTGTAAGGACACTGGACAACTTTTAGGATCAAAGTATCAGTACTACTACCAAAAAGAAAACTAGATATAGATCCTATGCACTTTTGTAGTAAAGTCACAAAATTTTGTGGAACTCACCAAAAAATCTCAGGGACTAATGAACACATGCTCTGGTCTGTGGCTCATCTGTGGCCCTACAACCAAATTCTAGTTAAATAATTGTTATTTGTATTTCTCATAGGGATATAGATGCAAACTTATAACATGCACAATTGTCATAAAAGCTGATCCAAAGAGAGATAATAATTTAAAAGAATGAGCTGCAGTAAGGTTTACCCAGGTACAATTGTGCAGGACTTTTCATTTGGCCAGCTTCTTTGTTTGGCCATCTTCTTTGTGAAATTCTGGGCTTGATTATCCTATTTTTTTCTATCTCTGAGAGTATATGTTCTGCAGAAGGCAGTGATCTACATTTAAACATCTGCTAGCTAATCCAGATCTTTCTATATGATGTAACAACATCTGGGGGGTTTTAACTGGTAGAAAAGAACAAGTGTTCTCACAGAGCCAGTCTTTGATTTTCAGTTTTCTACCCTGCAGGCTGTATGACTCTGAAGTCTTCTGCCAGTGGAGAATTGCAGTTTTCATCTGCAATCTGCACATTCTGCCCAAAGAAAAAGCACCAGTCCAATACCCTGCTTGGCCAGGGAAAGCAGGGACAAAGTCTTCTGCTGACGTTTCTTTTCCCAAGGCTGATTGATTGGTACTATCCAGAACTGTGTATATTGACAGTCTCCTAGTCTCCTTGCTTCCCCTTGCTAGAGGGGAAAGCAAGATGAGCCTATGAACTGCTCCAGATCTGCTGCCTTTATTTTTTGCAGGTTGGAAGAGCTTTGTCTGAATTACTTCCCTCTTGTTGGGACATGCCACTAATTACCTCCTGCTCTTCTCTGTCTCTTTCTACTTCAGAGTGGTGCAGCTCAGCAGCACGGACACATGATGTGCCACATTCCCAGAGCACTGAGGACCAGAAGTCTGTAGGAAGTTGATGCCTCTGGAAGTGTTGCATACAGTACACAGTCAGACAAGCAGCAAAGCTTGTCATGTGGTATGGAAAGGAGGAATAAGAAAACTGGTATAGCACACATTAACAGTCTCCTTATCTCTCAGACATATGCAAACCATCTTAGTTCCATGTGGCAAGGGTGCCAGTCAGACATTCTGGGAAGAAATGGAAAGATTGTAGAGTGACTGGACACCCCCACCACTTTGGGAAATACGTGCTTCCTCTGCATTACTTTTGCTCCTGATCTCTTATACAGCTGGCATGCTTTTTTTGTACCCCTTGTTTTTAAATTTGGCCTTTTTATTTCTTCTGCTCTAGGTTTTAGCTCAACCACTCTTCAGCAGAATGGAACAGCTACAAACACAATAAGCAGATGCCACTGGAGCAAATGAAAACACATTCCTCGCCCTGAGGCCCAGCATGCTGTTCTCTGTCAATGCTTCTCATACTGTGAGTCTCCACACCAGAGGAAGAACAACTCATATAATCAACTATATCTCTGTATTTTCCAGAGATAAAAAAAAAATTAGGACTGAAAAAAGCTAAAACAATCTTTCTGAAATTCTCGTTGAAAACCAGAATTGATCAAGACAGCACCACTTACCACAATTTCCCCCTTGAACAGAGCAAGTTTACATTCACCACATTTCCTCACAAATGGCTCGAAAACATGCCCTGTAAAGTAAGAGAGAAAGGGAAAGAAATAATCAGTGACTGGAACACCACAAATTATGTTACCCTTTTTTCTCTCTCTACTAACATTTATTGTCAACTTCCACCCTTTTTCCTGGTTTAGGGAAGGAGGCAATTGGATTTGAACCCTCACAACTAATTATTGAATTCCACTGTATTATGCAAAATATTAAAATAATTGCAGGACACCCTCAGACTGCTCAGACACATCACTGTCACTGACACGATGGCTATTCAGACTTCAGGGAGACAAGGTCAACAACATGAAACGCGCAGCAGCACACAGCAAACGTGCCAATTATTTTAGATCCAACCCCCCAAAAAATTGGTCAACCCAGTATCTCTTAGTGATTTTGTTTTAACAAACTGGTTTTGGAATTTGATGCATGTAGGTTCATGACAGCCTCCTTGTTTGAAAACTACACAAAGAGAAAAAAAGGGGTTGTGCCACACTACATTTTTAGACTGTATTAATTACTCTGCATTCTCTAGGAGAACAAAGAGGGAGAAGAAGGAAGCCAACACAGTATCCAGCTTGACACACACTAGGGCCCATTTGAAGAAGATGGAGAGCAAAAGTGACAAATGCCATCATTTTGCCAACCCTGAGTAAATTTCAAATGACAGCTAGGCCTTATTTTTCCTTGAGGCGAAATCTTTGAAAGAATAACTCGTGGAGCACAGACTAACAATGATGTTAAAACGTTTAGTTTGTAAACTCCTAGAAGATGGAGGAGCAAGTATTCTACTGGTGCTAGGGTTGGGAGCCGTAACTGTGCAGCAAACGGAGAAGAACACAATTTTCAGTGCCCAGATGTCCACACTGGGCACTGAAATTTGAACTGCTTTTAAGTCCCATTCTCTCCCAAGTACATGGCTGAACTTTCCACCAGAGAGGTGTCTGTGAAATTACTGCTGGGCAAGTAACTTTACAGCTATACACAGACGACTTGGAGCCCAGCACTACTGATTGTGAAAACCCGCCTCAGCTGCAGAAACAGCAAGTCTTGTGCCAGCACCTCTCCTGAAAGATGCTGTAGGCATAAACAGGAAACAAAAGGGGAACGGCTTCTTAAATCAGGTTATTTTTACCGGTCATCATTACATGAAAAGCAGATACGAAATTAAAATTTCTATTAAGGAATAACCAAATAAATATTCCTCTAAACCATGGACACTGGATCCCATTGCTCTAAGCACTGATTAGCAAGCAGACATCTGATATTATAAAGCTCAGACTTCATTTGAGTGCAGGGTTCAGGGTGGGGAGAAAAGAAAAAAAAAAGCATCATTACAAATCAGAGGAGGCTGTTGTGAGAGATTTTAGAAACAGACATTTTTTAACAGAAAAGTACAAACGTAAGCATCCTCTTCTCTGCTTGCTTTCTTTGTTTAGCAGTTGAGAAAAAGAGTGGGTATATCAAGGAATAAAGAAAAAAAATGAACACCCCTTCCTCTCCCATCACCTTTTGTACAGCTTGGCAGAGTTTATGAAAACACTGAAAAAAAAAGTGAGTCTTAACTGCTTTGCTCAAACTCAGGGAAGGTGGTTATTATTCCAGTACCATCTATTTCCCTCCCTAGCTTCCAGGCATTTGGCCTGGAAAGAAAAAATCAAGTCAAGAAACTCTCCTTCTGCCTCCGAACTAATTGGATAAAATCTGCATGCGGAAAAGTTAGAGGCTTAAGAAATGAGCCAGGTCCAAAACAATCCAACGGCACCTCAATTCTGGATTAGCTCATTATTTTCTTCTACACCACGAGACTGATTTAATAATTTCCTCAGAAGAGTGACAAAGAAGGAAACTCTCTACTCCATGCTGCTGGTCCCAGGAATACTTGAAAGACAGGGGCTGGCACCATTGCCAAAAGGGGCTGGACTCCCCCCAGCAGTGGTGCGGAGCTTCTGGATGTGGCCCCGGCAGTGCTGCCTCCCTCCCTCCCTCCCTCACCCCAGCACAAATGCCTGTGCAGCAACCAGGATTAAACCCAACTGGGGAAATTCTTCAGCCAAGTTTGCAAAGAGACTAAAATAAAATAAAATAAAATAACAAAAGAAGAAATAAAAAGGAAAAAGGCCTGTGCTGACTCTAGAGTAAAAGGGAGGAAAGGATGGACCAACAGTACAGCTCCACTGTTACAGAATGGGAGTGCAGGCAGCTGCTTCAATACATGCCAAGGGCGTCTAGTCCAAGCCTTTCACTGAGACCATGTATGACTGAAACTAGCAAGAGCACCAAGGAAAGGAGTGCCTCGTTAAATCTGAGGCACACTCACAATTTGCCACATCTCCAGCCGTGCAAGATCTTCAGAATTGTAGGGATGGCAGACAGGAAGCTTGGGGAAGCCTTTTGCTTGATTTTAGATGATGGTGAAAAATGTGCTCTATCTCTTTGGCTACAAAGGAGAAGAGAGGCCTGGAGGTAGAACAGGGAGGGAGAAGGGAAGGGAAGTATTCTGCTGCATAATTGAGGGTGAGGGCTGGACATGGCTTGCAGAGTAAACCAAAGATTATTCACTCTTTCTCTGTATTCAGTCTGGGGGCCTGTACAGAACTCAATTTTAGTCTTAGTGGTTTTCATTCTACCCAAGAACGTAGGGGAAATATTCCTTTTTTTTGAAGGCTTTGGATCACATTACATATCTCCAAATTTTGATGAGCACTTTTCAGAAAAGCTCTGCTGACTTTGGAGACTACAGCATAGGAGATGCAAAATAAACTAATGTAGGCCTCAAGGCACACCAATACAGGCTTCTTTTACAATTAGTATAACAAACAGAAGAGGAAACAAAAGGTTTGACCAACCAGTATCCAAATGAAAGCTGTCCAAGCATCTCCTCCTACATGGTAAGACACAGAAAATCTTTAGCACACCAATGGACACGAAAAGTTGCACTGAATCTCAGAGGGACATGATTTGAAACATTAAAGAAAAACAAAACACTTTTGGGGGATAAACAGAGTTACTGTCTGCCAGGAACAGCCTTTTCCTGTAGGCAGGAAAAGCACGAGCTTCAACAAACTGCCATCTTCTACCAAAAAACCCATATCCCCCTTCCTAGTGTGACATATATATCAGCAGCATATTTACGTAGCCTTGTGTAAAAATTACTTTCTTTTTGTAAAGAAAGAAGTATTTTGTGAAACAGAATGTGGCAAGCAGCATAACCACCCATCATTTGTGTGTTCGGTTTCACGACACTGTCTGCTTCATGAGACAACCTCTCTTTCCTCATCAGCTTTCAGATGTGTTTTTGTCAGTTCACACTGGGATCACAATTAAGTTTATTACTACTGGCAAAAGAGAAATCACTGAAAACAGACATAGTAAGTGTTTTTTTCTCAAGCCTGCACTCCCAAATCCATCAGTACTCACCAACTTCAAGGATCTTTGGATCAAGTGCATCATGAATAATCCTAGATGTGAACCCACAAAACTCCCGATTGTTCATTGAAGCAGAAACTTTTCAGTGATAATTTACCTACCATTGAAAACAGATAATAACACGACTGAAAGCATAAAAACAGCCACACAGAGAGTGCTGGTCTGGTACATGTTGCAGTTCATACAAGTTTCACACAGCTGGAGGAAGTGGCTGGTTGAAGTCATAAGTGGTCTTACATACTTTTCAAATGCTAGTAGATGCAATTGAGTTTATGGTACTCAAACACAGAGGGAAATCTACATAATTATAAACATCTGTCAGTTTTCTATTAGCAACATGCTTCTGCTGCTGTTTTTTGAAACCTCAAGTAGAAGCAGGCATTCCTGGTGCTTGGGCTGCTATTTTACTTGGCAAAAACTGGGAAGATTAAGTTTTTCATGCTGAACAGTTCACAAAGGAACATGTCTGGATCAGGATGTGTAACCAGTAAATGAACTGGATCCACCTGGTAAAGAAAGTGTTGGTTAGTCTTCAGAGTAACAGCCTGCCTCTTTCACTTGTTCTAATGTCAGTCATGCTTATGTTACAGTACATCATATGACATAGATTCTGGGCCATGAATTGGTCCAGAAAGTACTTTTCAGTAGTAGGTTACTAGGGCCCTGCTCTAACAATCTTGAGTTACCCTTTTCAGACCGGTTGAGGATTCGGTCACCCAGGACTCAGCTGACACTGCTGTTGGAACAAATCTATGGAAGTATACATGTTCAGTTCCTAACAGGGTGCATGCAGCATTTTCCACCTATTCCCACCACCTAAGATTTGTAACCCTACTAAAACCAAAAACTAGCCAACAAAAAAAAACTCCAACTGACCAAAACCAAGAAACCCTTTCTAAAAGCAACATTAAACAGAAGGAGAAAAACAATCTCCTACATGCTGAATTTACACAGCCAGTTTATAAAGGAACTGCACATCTTAACTTACATAAAGTAATCCTTTACTGTGCAATGCCAGATTACATATAAAGAGCCCTTATCCTGTGAACATCTGAAAGCTTTCCAACAATAAAACATTTAAAGTTTAAGGGACGCTTATAGGCTTGTTCTTACACAGAGACAAAAGCCTCCCTGTTAGTCTGAAACTACCCCTTTTCTAAGTGAGGTCCCACATAGCTGGCACACGATATGAAAAAGCCCGGTCATCAACAAGCTGGGGAGGAGAGAGCTGAGGGCAGAAAGAGGGAACTCACACCAAAATCTGCTCTTGCAACGAGCCCAGACACAACCCTGGACAACAGAAAAGGGAAAAAAACCCCAACCAGCAACACCATTAAAGATTTAATACTAAGACACTACTGTTCTGGTGGTTCATCCTCCCATGACACAGTGCCAAAACTTGGAAAGAGGACAGCGGCTACGGGACAGGCACCCTTAATTTTTTCACATGAAAGTCACTGGATTTCCAAAACAGTTACTGGAAAGCTTCTGCACATGCAGGATGTAAATAAGGATAACTAGGTCCCTCTATTAAAGGAGTCTAAAAGTTATTTAGTAGTTTCAAAACAAGAATGTTTGTCTGCACCATCAAACTTGTTCCTGTCTAAAAACACATCTGCCCTTTCCATTTGAGGCAGAAGGAATTCAGATGCAAAGTCACCGTTGCAGTGGCAACAAGTCTTAAGAAACAGGAAACGTGGGAGGAAAACACCAGGAAAACACAGAGGCTTTGCTCGAACCTTTTCTGATTTAATAAAATGGAGCTATGAAGAGAAAGAAACCTACGAACTGTGCTAAAGATCAAAAGCTGAACTGCCTCTTTTCTGTGACACTTCAATCTCCTCACACACTGGCTATATTGACTTATCTTTAGCAGACGTGCTGCTGTCAGCTGGCCCCTGTGTTCTGTGGCTCCCAGCCTTGCCAAAGCAGGCTGCTCGCTCTCCTTCACCCTGGGCTGTGCCCCTCACACAGGCAGTTCAAGCCCCTTGATATTGCCAGCTCAGTATTGGTGATATTAGTACCTTTCCCTTTTCTTCACTTTCAAGCTGGATAAACTGAACAAGATCTTCATTCACAACTCCTTTTCCAGGCATCAACTTGCTTTGTAAAAGAGAGCTGAAAGCATAAAGCTGGGATCTGGAAACATGGCAGCATCCAACCAACAATTCCTGCATGGAAAGCGCCAGTACAGGCAGAGAGTGCTGGATGTGTACAGAGAGCCAGCAAAGGCAGATGCAAAGAATCAAAAGATGCCATCAGCATTAAGAAACCCTCAGTGGGACAGCTGGTGGTTATGGTGAGCAAGTGGAGAACAACACAGTGAAGCCACTGGCGGCAGAAAGGCAATCGCGACAGCACTCATAGTCCATTCCTAAATCCTGCCTTTTGAAATTGGTTTGAGAAGAACCCAAAACCTGTGGCACCCCTGGTCATCCTCACTGCTGGGGAGAGAAGCAAGTGTGCAGCTCTGTGTAAGCCAAAAGCCAGCACGTGCTGTGCACACCTCGGTCTCCCCCTGCAACTAGAAGCAGGCATTCCAGGAGGCCGTGGGCAGCCACGGGGGCTGAGCAATCCATAGGGGAAGCTATTAGCAAGCTCAATCCTGAGCAGGCACTTGGACTGAGAGTGTTACATATGAGGGGCATGTGATTGTAGCAGCATACTTTAGTTCTTGAAATAGCAGAAAAATGACTTCATTAATTACGGGAAGAGTACTTGCATGTCTCTTTGCAGAAAAATGAGAAGCACTATGCCCCAAACAATTTTTTTAAAAATAAATGAATGGAGACCATAGTCCTAAAAATAGGCTGAACTCTTCATCCCTCTGAGCTGGCTCCTAGAAATGCTGCTGGGCATCTCTGGAGCTGAGCGAGGGCACAGGCAGACAGTGATGCAGGGACATGGTGGCTAGAGCCAGTGCTGCATCCCTCTCCCACACCCTCAGCCTGCCCATCCTTACCTGCCCAGCATCCCAGTGGCATCAGTGAAACACTTCCATAGCCAGAAATAAGCACTCACATCACTATGAAAGGTGAAAGAGACAGCAAGTGGAAAAAATCCCATGCATAATGTAAGGTTTCAGAAGCTTTTGTTTTAATAATTGATTTTCCAGTTTGTCTCAAAGAAGAAAATGCTTTCCTTCTGAAGATACAGGATTGACCTGGAAGGACCTTTAGCAGAAACTGGCTAAACAGTGTATTTATAAACCTTCTGGAGAAGCAGTAAAGGACATTTAGAAGTGCAATTACATTGCAATGCAAATGTAGTTGTTTTGTACACAAAAAATTTACTTTTATAAGCAATTGTTATTATAAAAAAATTTCCCCTTCCCCCTTAAGAGAGAATCTTACTTACACAATAAATATTTTTGTGCTTTGATCAGTGTGCAAGGTTTTAATTAAGGACATTATTTCCCTGACACACAATGAACACATACATAGAGAATATATATAGAATACATATGCTAGTGTTGCAATATTATAGTACCCATAATGTCAGCCGTTCCCATTGTGCAAGAAATCACAGAATATACACACATAGGAAGAAACAGTCTCAAAGTCCTGGCAAATTTACTTTGAGACTCTAAAGGTTGAAAGAATTCATCACAAGTGTCTCTTCGGACAAACTGGGGGTATTTACTAAGGACTTCTTGTAGGTCAGTCAATACACGGATTTAGCTAATTTTGAGTGTGCCAAATAATACTTAGATCTTGCACATGTATACTTTAATGGCTTGATCGCTTCCTATTGTGGTTTTCCTAACTAGTGTAATTCCAAATTGTCAGAGAGTGAAAAGAAAGCAGGGCCCAGGCTGCAATTGCACCCCACAAACTGGGGGGGCAGGCAAGGCGAGTCTTTGCAGAAGCTACTCCACCTACATGTGTCACACTTCCTGACGCAAAACATGAAAATGTTGAAAAGAGGCTGAAATTTTGCAAGAATGGGCTATTTGTAAACCTATTTCTGTATCAAAGAAGGCCCGTGATGTGAAAAATAAACAGGGTAAGAAAAGAATATAGCAACACGATTAGAATACAAACAATGGGAATGCTGCACTGTAAACTAATTATTAACTACAACAAGCTGAAAATAAACTGTTTCCTTTTTGCCTTGTTCACTTTAATCTTCTGAGAGGCAGGAAGGGGGAAGACAGGAGGAGGCAGCAGTTTCAGACTTGTGGAGCTTATCAAATCCCAGATCGGATGATTAGAACACAACTAAAAAGAAAACATCCTCTCTCCCCACCTCCCTCTCTCCCTCCCCAGAAAGGAAGCACAGCCTTTAGGACCAAACTGCAGTGTTTGTTTGCTGCTCTTTAAAGGATTACTCTGGAGAGCATTTTTCTTAAGCTGTTCTTATCTCTTTCTGGAAGTTTCAAAATAAACAAGAGTACTGGAAATAGAAGAACAAAAAACTTGACTTTCTGGTTTATTTTTTTTAATAGTGAGACAAGTAAAGAAACTAAATAAGGTCCTTCATTGTCACACAAGACAAAATGGAAGGGAATGTAAGCTTTAAGTCTGAGAAGCATCTTTGCAAAACCTAGGAAAAATCACCAATGGGCTGAGGATACGGATAAGTGGGAAAAAAAAAAAAAGAGGACTGTCCCTCATTCTACTTCATTGATTATTTGTTTACTTACTTTAATGATGAGACTTCATGTTGCTGGGTTCTATATCCAGGAAATAAAATAAATAAATAAATAAAAGGACCAACCACAAAAAAATATTGTATTTTGACAATTTACTTTCAAAAAACATCCTAAACAACCAATCCTGCTCTCTAGTGGCTTCCAAAAGAGACTCTCCCATAGCGCAAACAGGAAATTAAATCCTCAGGACAACACACTAGAACTATGAATGAAAAGATTTTGCACTGATGTAATGCTTCAGCCTCAAGCTCGAGATCAAGTCTTTATTCTTTCACACTGCCCTTAAAGACATCAGGTTTTCCCTCACAAAGCAGTGTCCCAGTGTGAACCAGAACAAACACAAGGTTCATGTAATTCCAGGATTGTGCTACATTAATATAAACCTCTTTGCAACGCAGAAACCACACAAAAGCATTTATTTTGCTGAAATATTCTAAGGATTTAAAATGTCATTACTATCCAGTATAACCTCCCTACTTTTTTTTAGCCTTTTGTTTTTCAAGATTAAGCAAACGCCTGATCAGTGGAACTAATGAAACTGAATTTCCAGCTCATCTGGACTCATGATGCTAACTTTACAATGAGAGTCCTTCCCAGACAGCATCCTGGCTCTCTCATAGCCCCAGATGCCTGGTACCCAGTCACATTTACTGTGCAAGCCCCGCTGCAGCCACTGCTCAGCTGCTCCAGGGGTGCCTGCAGTACCCTGCCCCTGCTGCCACCACACCCAGCCCATCTCCTTGCAGCAGCGAATGCACTGGAGAAAGAGCCAGGAAAAAAGCTGTCCCTGAAGGCCCCTCCCTGGCTGGAGACAGCCTGCAAACTTATAAAGAGGAGGACTCACGTACAAACACACTGAGTTAACAGCCTAACCCCCACTTCCTCAGGAAACTAGGCAAAAAAATCTGGTTTTTCTCTTGCTATGCCCCCCTCTTAGACCGCCGACTATGCCGATGCGGCTTTAAGCAAAAAAAAAGAGTAGCATAGACATAAGGCTTAAGGGCTTATATCCCCATACAGCATCTGGATTTCTGTCTCAGACACGTTTCAGAAGTGTCATTGATTTCCTGTTTAATATTCATGTTTTATTGCTGCACAAAGCTAGCCTCCGCTCAAAGAGTGATATATTACTCTCCTATCCTCCAAGAAGATCCCTAATGAGGATATTCTGGTTTCCTGATATTCAGAGACCTTCTGTTGGTATCAGCAGAGGATCAGCATGTGCTTGAACACACAGCACACAGACAAGGAAAAGGCAGCTCTGCCTATTAAAACAGAGCTACAGCATTAAAAGGGACCTCAGATGACCATCCAGGTAGCTTCCCTGCTCAAGGCAGGATCAGCTACACTTGTGTTATTTTTTTATTAGGCCACCTGACCCAGCTGGGGAAAAACAGATGTGCTTTGGGGCTCACAGTCCCTTCCTGAGCCTGAAACCTCTCCCCTGTGTCACCCTGGTCCAGCCCTCAGACATGCCAGTTGGTCTGGTAAGATCCCTGCCTGCAAACCCTGCCTTCCTCGCATTGCCATGGTTACAACGCTGCTATTACCGTGCATGTTGAGCCTATTTTTAACAGCCTGCAATGACAGGAGATGCTGGTTAAGGCCTTAATCTCAATAAGGTCTAAAATTACAATGAGTGCTTACTACTTGTACAAGTGCTGCACTCTGAAAGCCAAAGATGGGTGCTGAGCTGCTCTGCATTTCCTGCATCCCAGACAAAAAGAGAACATTTTAAAGGACAAGAAGAAAGTCGTCCTGCTGATATTAACCGGGTGGGTTGGGTCAGCAGAAAATCTGTAATGACACGTCAGAAAGCAACTTGTGTGCACTGGAAGAGACAGACATCACAGGAGGCTGGAGGAGAAAGATGCCCTCTTGGAGCTGGCTGACAGATGGGAAGTAGAGAGGAAGGGAGGGTCTTTGGTGATAAAGATAGGCATCTTGTGCTGAATGATGAAATCAGTAGGGCAGTGCATAGGGAAGGTTATACTGCTAAAAAATGAGGAAATTAGACAAATTCCTCTTGTAAAAACATTCTGGACAGATGGAATCATAATTTGAAGGTGCCAGAGAAAACGATGTTGCAGTAATTCAAGACAGCAAATGAGTGCTTAGATGTGAATTTCAACTGTGTGATGTGGGTAGCACAGGGCATTTATTAAGAGACTATGTGCAAGAAGAATCTGCTGATCTCAGAGTAAAGACAGAGGGAACTGAGAGATGGACAGATTTTGGCCTGGCTGAGGGACACTGATGCTGTCCATAGCAACAGCAGCGTGAGATAATGGGGAGAGCTGCCGGTGGCGGGAGGAAGGGAGGTATCAATGGATATCTGTTTAGTCAGGCTGAATGAGACTTGATGGCTTGGTATCCACAAAGAAGTGAAGAAAGACTGATTGAGGTTATAGCTTGGATGAGGGGAGAGGGAACTAGTTTTATGTTCCAGTCTTAACTACCTTATATATCTACATATCTGTGACTCTGATGATTATACATACATATATATTTGTGTAAATACATATTTGTATAAACACATATTTGCATATATACATATAATAGCTCTGTCTGTATGCAAAGGAATCAGAGATAAAGCTGTAGTCAGAATAGGAGAAGAGAAAGAACACAGCCCTGCACTCCCTGACAAAAAACAGAAGTGGAAAAAGGCCTTTCTCCTTTCCTTTTCATAGCAGGACTGGTAACAAAGCATGCAGTAGCAAAATTCTTGCCTGCTAACACCCTGGAAAGTTTAAGCAGCGAAAAAAACAAAAGAGCACCAGGACTGCCTCATGCAGCTCAACAAATCCTTCCACATTCGGAGGGCAGGTGTCCCAAGCACCCACGCTGCCACACACCTCACAGGATGTGTGAACAGCTACTGGCCCTGTCAGCAGTGGCTCATCTGACACAACACCCCTTACAGCACGGGAGATGCATATTTTGGTCCAGTGATGGATGCGTGTGTAGCCATGTGTCAAATCTGCCAGCACGCTGAGTGCTGGAAACAAATGGCACTTTCAGAGCAGCACATCTGGGTCACTGCCTGCTCTCGCTGCGCCTGTGAGGACTGTGGGGAAGAAGAGTGGAGCAGTGAGAAGCAGGCTGTGGATTTGAGGAGCTGTACTGGCAGGTATTATCTAGGCCAATGTTTGTAAACAGGATACCCTCACCATGGAACAACAAAAGTGGATTTTTGGTACTGTAAGGGTAAGTCTTTTGCACCCCTTTGCGATGAGGTGACACTGGTTTGTTTTCTTCCTACTCTCAGTTTTGCAGGTGTAACCAGAATAATAAACTCACATTCAATATCCCTCCCACCTCGAGTAAAATAGACTGTAAATCATTGAGAAATAACACACAGAAAGCACTCACAGGCTCCGCTTTTTAGTGCTGTGACTAGTTTGGACTCACACATTTAGGAAATGTCACATTTGATTTTGACCTAGAATCAAGTTCACTCCGCCTCACTGAAACACAAGACGCACCATTCATGCGGTGCCGGGAGCGCAGCCTCCAGCTGCAGAATGTGGGTTACCAGAAGCAGGAGACATCTGAGAAGGAGCATTCAGAGCAGCACGTGTGCCACTTTCAGCCGTGAACGCATCTGATTATGAACTCTACAGAATGTATGAATGGTACAGGCTGATGGTACAATCCCTGGAAGTACATATCCATAACAATCCTATGGAAAAAAGAGGGATGCACGCCTGAGAGACACAAAGAGATGAGACTTTTTTTTCCTATTTCTTTTGGATATGCAAGCCAGCTAATTAATTTCCCCTCCAAAAACTATTTGCACAATCTGGGAGCTGCTGCAAGGGCCAGTTGTGAAGATTTCAACAGTAAACACCACCATCATCAGCTAATCAACAGTCACATTTTAAACCCAAACTGTGCATGACAAAAACATCAGGTTCTTTTCTCTCACATACACTTTTACATCTAATGGCAATTTGTCGATAGAATTTGGGACCACGACAGCCCCACAAAGCCCCTTGCACTGCAGCTGGGCAGTCTGTGAAGAAATGCTGCCTGGCACGTCAAGATGCCCTGCTCACCACGCACTGCAGTTTTCACCCTGGATAACAACCAGTGCGTTTGGTCTGCTTCCTCTCCCCATGTTACACACGTGCCCATCCACTGCTTACTCGACTTCTAACCCATCCACGCAGACACAGAGCTACAAGTGCTTCGAAGCACCTCACGCATGGAAGGGTATCAAGAAAGGGATCTGTATTTGACCTTCTCACACATGTGTATGGGGAGTGAAAACAGCAGTCTCCACAAGCAGATGGACGCATTTAAAAAAATAAAAAGGACAAAAAATAAGGGAGAGCACAGTTCCTCATAAACACGCGTGTTTTATCAACTGCCTGAACACCAAAGCACTTCCCTTTTCCAGACAGACACCTCTGGGTCACATCTTTCAGCTCTATGAAAATTTCAACGGCTCATTGACTTCTATTTCATGTGAAGAGGGGAAAGAGACATGGACTGAGCATCAGATAGTCAAATGCAGAAATGGATTTAAATGGAAACTGAAAATCTCCCAAAGAGAGGGCTTCCAGTAACAGGACTATGTAAAAGGAAGAAAATAAAAAGCTGCAGAGTGACAGATGCATATCATACAGCTGGGACCATTTATGTCCACAGAGTTTCCACTGCATGAGCAGTAAGAAAAGATGTTTTCCTCCTGGGCAAGTTCTTTCTCACTCTAGGATTCACAGTGGAGCAATTACAAGCTTCCTAAAAGCCCTGCAAAGCTTTCAAGGCTTGCAGCAGCTACAGTTTCTGACCCAGACTCACTGCAAGCATTAGTAGAGAGCAGAGCAGTAGAAAACATTGCAGCCTAGTTGAAGGTTTAAAAACCAGTGTGCCTGGACTTCAGCAACTCCTGCCTTACTTGCTTTAGAAATGTCCAGTGGTCTTTTTGATATCAGCGATGTAAAAATTAACGCAGTAACAGGCCTGCTTAGGAAGGCTGACTCCTTTATTCCACCAACAGAACAGCGCTGCCCTGCAAGTGTCAGGCTTACCTCTCATTTTGTGGGGGGAAACGCCAGCATCAGCACGTACAAAGTAACAAGGGTATACAAAGCATTTTGTAGGCTTGGAATAAAACCCTGTTTGTAGGATTCACAGAGAGAATTTATGTTAACAGAGCAAGCTATTTATAGCAACTCTCCATAGAAATGAACTGTCTCTTGGTTCCTGTCCTCATGAAATGCAGCCTTTTAGCCAGAGAAACCTCCTCCTTACTCTAAAAGCGTGGGTGAAGGGGGGGCATGGGGAAAGGAAAGCTACTCCCCGACATACACCCTGCTGGCTCTAGTTATACTGGAGATAAGGTCTTCCTGTGCTGTGGCACAAAAGGGGACCCACGGTACGAGCCCAGCCACAGCACCCTTCCCCAGCCCCCTCAGCCAGACAGACTAGCCTGTGCCGTGGCCTATTGCTCACAGCTCTGAGCTGTGCCTGTCCTTGCTCATGGACACACAGGATCAAGGAGGACTGCTCTTTCCCAGGTTCCTCAAGGCCTGCATGCTTAATTACAGGCTCTTAGGCAACATTAATCCAAGTCTACCTAAGGAAGATTACAGTTCCTTGAAAGAGCACAGGGACAAACCAGGAGGGAGAGAACCCGGTCTCTCTCTAGCCAGCCCTTCAGAAGATCCCAAACCAGAGCATGTGTACATATCCTCACATTTCACACACTTTCTGAAATAAAGGTACATACTTTAATTCTGATCACACACAGCCAGCCAGCTAGAAATTCTCATTCCTGTACACACATCTCATCATGTTAGCAAAATCATTACACGAAGTCTCACCTATTTATTACAAATGACCCAGATCCACAGTCTGCTTACTACGCAAGCTTAATTAATTATTCCTGCCAGTTTGCTCAGGCAAGAAGCTGAGCAAACTGCAAGCACATGACTGCAGCTTCAGCAAGTTTGCTGATACCAGGCTGTCTGGTGCAGTGGAAACGCTGGAGGACAAGGATGCCATCCAGAGGGACCCTGGCGGGTTTGAGAGGTGGGACTGTGCAAACCTTGTGACATTCAACAAGGCCAAGTGCAAGGTCCTACACCTGGCTCAGGACAATCCCAAACACAAATACAGGCTGGGAGGAGAATGGACTGAGAGCAGCCCTGAGGAGAAGGACCTGGGGGTGTTGGTTGAGAAGAAGCTCGACATGACCCAGCATTGTGTGCTTGCAGCCCAGGAAGCCAACTGTATCCCTGTCTACATTGAAGCAGCGTGGCCAGGGGGGTGAGGGAGGTAATTCTGCCCCTCTGCTCTTGTGAGACCCACCTGGAGTGCTGCATCCAGCTCTGGGCCCTCAGCATAGGAAGGATGCGGACACATTGGAGCAAGCCAGAGAAGGCCACAAAGATGATCACAGGGTGGGAGCACCTCTCCTATGAGACAGGCTGAGAGAGTTGGGGTTGTTCAGTGTGGAGAAGAGAAGGCTCCAGGGAGACCTTACAGCACCTTCCAGTACCTAAAGGGGCTGCAAGAGAGCTGGAGAGGGACTTTCTATAAGGAATGTAGTGATAGGACGAGGCGGAATGGCTTTAAACTGAGAGTAGGTCTAAATGAGATATAAGGAAGAAATTCTTTACTCAGAGGTGGAGAGGCACTGGAACAGGTTGCCCAGAGAAGTTGTGGATGCCCCATCCCATGAAATGTTGAAGGTCAGGTTGGATGTGGCTCTGAGCAATCTCGTCTTGTGGAAGGTGTCCCTGCCCTTGATAGTGTGGTTGGAACTAAATAATCTTCAAGGTCCCTTCCAACCCAAACCATTCTATGATTCTACAAAAACAAAAACCTGTTTTGGAAAAAAAAAAGCAAAATGGAGCAGATTTGCTGTTTCAAAGTACAAAAATAGTAGATGAATAAATCAGAAACTAAAACATGCACATGCAGACAAACCCCTAATTTCTTTTAAGTACTTACATAAATAAGATGCAATTGATTTCTATATCCGTATCAGTAAGGGTTCTGTTGTTGGGCTTTTATATCTCAAGATCAGTGCTATCTGGCCAATGAACTATACCACGGTGTTCAGAGATTACAGTTTAGACTGACTAAGTAAAAAGGAGAAAATAATGAAAAAAAGTATTTTTGACCTACAAAAAGTTTTTATATTTTGGCAAATGCATTATTTAAGACTAAAATAACCTCATTTTTCCCAGTTGGGACTCTACATATTCTCACTGTCTCCTGCCCTTTGCAAACTTTAGACAGAACACAGGCTCTCACTGCATACCTCTGTCGCTAAATCTCATCCATCAACAGCTCTGCAATAAAGTGCCTCATAGATGGTTCCCTCACACTGCTTCCTTTCAGTATCTCACGCTGGCACTCTTTGTTGGTTTATAAAAAGGCATATCTTAAATCAAACGATTGTACCAATAATCCTAAATTACACTAATGGGAACGCTGAACTGAAAATAAAGCTCTAAAAGCTATAGGGTATACATATATCATGAGACTTTATTAAACTATAAATCTGTTGATTACAATCTTATTTTGTAAAGACAGAATTATCTTAAGCCAATTTGTTGCCCAACATAATAGCATTTGGTGTCTATAATGAAAATTAGATTATATCACAGCAAGTTTGTTTATAATTTTAGATTAACAAAATTAGACACAGTAAAGTGGTCACATAGATGAAATAACGAAATGCAATGTTTTCCTTTCATTTCCACTCCGTACTCTCTGAGTACTTGCTTCACAGTACTAGAAATATTTGAAAAGAGAAAATTCTCCTTCTGTATTTCACAAAGAATTTGATTAAACTGATACATGACATCGCTTATTGAAAAGGTGAACTTCCAAAACAAATCAGAAGCGCTGATGAAGATAAACCTTGAGCTGTCCCTATCCCTTAGATGCAGAGGCTGTTCTGCTGCAATTCTCCATTTACCTCAGTTCAACTGATTTTCCTGTTGGTTACATTGCACTGATCACTGAATCTTTCAGACATGGGGGTTTACTATCAATCACTCCAAAATGTTTTGGTTTAAATTATGAAATAGTGATGGCTGAGCCATGCAGGAGAGCATGTGTAAGCAGGAACTTCAGAGGTTGGATGTGTCACCCCAGAAGTCCTGTCTTGAACCACAGCCTGGAGGGAAATGCAGAGAGCACACGGAGGTTTTACACCCTGGCACTCAACAGAAGTAGAAAGGTACACACACTAAAATGTAAGCTAAAATGTAAGTGATATTTTCTTGTGCTGACAACTCTGAGTCCTTCAGACTTACAGGTCACTGACTCAGAGACTTTGCACCAATGTATTCATTGATGACAGATCAAATCACAAACCTCTGCATGAAAAACATCATGCAAGCTTCTCTACATCATCTTTTCACCACCCTCATCTTCCTTCAGCAATGTCTGTGTGATACAGTTGTGTTCTTATCATTCCTAGCTCTTGGTCGTGGTGGCACTCAGCTTCCGTTGGGAGGAAATGAATGACATTTGCTCTGCCTCAAGCCAAGGTTTCTACAAATGGGCTGTTTGGGAGGATTGTGAGGAGATGAAGTGATGGTGGTGTGCAGCCAAAGCTGCTTTTAAGCTTTTGCTCTGCCCTGCTCAGCCCTTCCATGATGACTCAGTTTCTTTGCAGTGGCTGGAAATCAACTGCAAAAGAAGAACGGTTTCCTTCTGGCCACTGGTGTTTTTAATTCTCTCTGTCCAGTGTCACGGGCAAGGAAGGAAAGGGAAAGGAGATCCCACATAGTTCAGTTATTTATTTAGATTTGCTGCAAATATTCAGAGGTCTCAATTGCCCTGTTACCCGGACGGTAAATAGCAGTAGTGACGCACTCCAAGAAAGTATCCCCCAAGCCTACTCCGAACAACAAAAATAACTTCTGCCAGCACCAACTGTCATATGTCAAAACTCAACGCTATTCTTGGAGCAGATGCAGGCTCGGGAATTTTTCTTTCTTTTGCTTTTTCTTTTTTTTAAGCGAAGTAATTTCAAACCAGTCCAACCAACACAAGTGATGTGTGTTGACGGTTTTGGCAGCCACTAATTTTCTAAATGATAATTACTGGCAGTTTATCAGCCTTAACAGTTTGAGACAGGCAGTTTGACAGTGTTAGCGGACGCTGCTGAACCAAAATACAGTTCCCACGGGCTCTCTTGCGCGCTTTTTCCTTCCTGCTGGTTGAAGAATTTCAAGTGCTCAGCTATGATCTGGCAAATCCTTATCCTGGCCCTGCACTGGTGCTCAGAGCACTGCCAGCAGGACTCTATTAAATCTCCACAGCAGACACAATTTAAATAAAAAATAATTTTTACAATGTATTAATTGTACCCCCTCTGACACATGACTGCGAATAGCTCTGGCAAACAACTGCACCTCGATGAATAAAGAGTTTGTTTGACCAAAGAGGAATTGGAGTTGCTTGGCACTGAAGATGAATACAGCAAGGCTCCAGCTGACACATCTTGCACAGACAGTCCTATCAGGTCTCCTGTACTTATCCTTATATACAACACACAGCAAAACCTTGCATGAAGCTCAAGATTTCTGGGCAAATGGAAGTATTAGCCTCTTCAGCATCTAAATCAGTCTTATTAGCCCTTTACCAGTGAAGTGACTTCACAAACAAACTTTGACAAGTTCTGTTTTTTCCTCTAGCAGATGCAAAATTTTTATTAAGCACACAATACCAGAATACTAGCAAGAAAATAAAAAAGCTTTTATACTTTTTTTTAAAACCTGTAAGCTGATCTTCCATGTTGCATTAAAAAGCTGTAACTCTATACTTAAACTTGGGTGAGTTGAGCAAGTTAAATCACAGGTACTGAATCTCTGGAATGTCAGAGTGCCATGCCCACTTTCAGCCAAACCTTCAGTGCTCCTGATGTTTTTTGCTTCTGCTAAGCCCACTTCATGCCATTAAGTGTCCACATAATGCAAACAGTCATCAGCTATGTGTGGCTTTCCCTTCTTGCAGATTTTTACACCCTTTGTCCTGTAGAATTTCTAATGATAATTTCTCTGGCCCAACGATTTCAAAGGCTTAGCCAGAGAGAAGAAATGTGCTTTTTGTCATCATTCTGCATCCAGAACTCACCATTCTCACTGACAGGGGTTTTATGGAGTAGGATCTTCACAAGGGCAATGTGAGATGCTTTACATCAAAAGGATCAACACCACTAAGGACTCCTAGTGTGGAAGCTTTGCATTGTTCTTCTCATCCTTCCAATTTTCAGTGGAAAAATTCACACTCATTTCTATAGAAGCAGGCTCCTTCAGACAGGTAAAAACCAAAAAGCATGTACAACTGCTTCCTACTGTCAGTAAAATGTAAGTTCCTTTTCAGGAGCAGCAGAATCCACTGCAAATGTTGCATTCACAAAATCACAAGTATTCTCTTCTGACATAATGTATGACACCTTAGTGAAAATACATTGCAGGACTTTGGAAAGATAAAAGGGACAAATAAACCTTTTAAACTTTTAGTTTGAAAAACATCAGATAGGAACTGGAACCTTTCATTTAAACTTTACACTACNCACCATAGAGGCCTGAATCCCAAGGCAAAGCAAAGACCTGAAAGAGAAAGAAAAAGAGCCCAAAACCCTGAACATAAGCAAACCCCTGAATATATCAGAAAAGTAAACCCAGGTGCTTCTCCAGATGACCCCCTTCATTCCCTCCCTGCCAGGGAGCTGCTCTCCAGCTCTGAAGCCAGAGAGCATCCCCAGCAGGATCATGCCCATCTGGGGAATACCTCTTGCCCATCAGCACCATTGCTCAGAGCATGGCTGATGTATGAGATGAAAGCAGGACCTGTGGGCCCATGCACATCCCTGGGGCAGGTCCCAAGGCTTTCAGCAGGGACTGCGGACAGGTAGCCCAGCCTCTGCCTCTTCTGCCCGCCTGACAGCTCCCTTCAGAGAGGAGAGACTCATTTTGCTGGAGGGTGCTTAGAAAAAGCATGCAAAGCATCATCTTTGTCTAGTTACAAAACCCCAAACTGTGGGAGGCAGGTTGATAGCAGATCAAACATTCATCCCTGTGTAAGAACCTCAGAAGAAATCTTAAAACGTAGAGAAAGTGGTATGGGGTAAAAACTTGCTTCTTTCTGCCTACAGTGGTGGAAGGAAGTCCTTTACAGAAAGTGGAAGAAATGTAACTTCAGTGTACCTCAATGCCAGGCGGTGCCACCTAGTTACTGGAAGAAATTTTCAGGACAGCGAAGAAGGTCAGGAGTGGCTATTGGGAAGAAGTTACCTCCACAAAAAAGTCCCCTGCCAACGCTCTTCCCTCTCACAGTGACAGCTTGACACTGGTACTGCAATCTGCACGGTGCCCTCCTTGTGGGGAGCAGGGCAGGGTGGCACCACTGGCAGCAGGTGTGAAAACCAAAAGGTCAAAAATGTACATGGGTTCAAGTTCTGGAAATACCGAAGTGAGTCTCTTCTTCGGGAGATGGGGGGACGTTCTACAGAGCCCCTGCACTGCTGCACACCTCGTAGCCAAGACCCCAACAGCTGTGTCTTAGGGTATCTGTGTGCACATGCCCTGAAGAGCCACAAGGCAGAACCTCACCCAGACTCTGGTCAGGCAATACAGGGAGACAGAGCCCCACAGGCCCCACAAGACAGGCTTGTGTAAGAGCTGTGACAAGCAGTTATCTGAAGATGAACTTAAAGCATCATCTGCTTCATGCCACTATTTTCTTCCGCCTAAGTACTTATTTCTGCTATGAAGTCACTATTCGCTTCTTCAGAAGAGGAAGTGATTTCTGAGGAGGAAGCAGCTGGCAAATCCCTCTGGACTACCTCCCTCTGGAGGAGTGAATGCTGATGCAGGCTGTGTCAGCTGCAAGTCCCCTGTGCAAACACGAGTGACCAGTGCTAGCAGTGGCTTCTCACCTTATTTCTCTGCAGAGGCAGGTGACTACATGAGGGTCTGAGAGGAAGCCTGTGTTGCTATGGAGGCAGACCCTGGTTTCACTTTCTGTTCCACTCTCCAGGCTGCTGGGCAAAGCTAGGGGGAACTTCACATTGGGGTAGTAAAAAGCAGTCTGACAATTTTGTGGCTTCCCTTTAACTTCTGCACTCTTTTCTCTCATCTCCTTTCACATGGAAAGATGGTTAGTAGCTTTCTCAGCTGTGACAAACTGTGAAGATGATAATGGTGACTGCTGTTACAAGATTTAGGGAAAAATCCCCAAAATGGTATTTAGGAAACTGGCTTTTAAAATCTTAAGGCTTTTAAAATCTTAAATCCCTAAGGATTACCTTGACTTTAGCTTTACAACCTTAACAAGGTAGCCAGCAACATTTTGACTAATCACCTGTTCCTTCAACTTCGTGTTTTCACTTCCATGAAGAAGAACGTGGCAAAATAACTAGAACAAGCTTCTTATTTAAATAGAATAAGAGAAATTCCATGGTTTGCACAAGCAACTGAGCATGTAGAATTTAAAATATTTTGCACTGATATTTCTGAAGGCAATCTGCATTAGAAACACCCATCTAAACAGAACTGCAAGCAGCCTTTAGATACATGCATGCATGTAAAACACCAGCTTTCTTTAATTGTAACCTGATTTACATGGGTGACCACACAACTCTCATATTGCAAAACATCTGTGTCAGTCTGATTTCTCTTTCCCTTTAAGCTTATCTCCTTGCAGCTCTCTATAGCTGTGATTAGTCATGTGCTTGGGAGAGGAAGATAACTTGGTAACAGCAATGTAGCAGCAGGGTCAGTGGATGCATTTGTTTCTGTGGTCACTCTCCATGCTCCACAATGCACCCAAAAAGAACATCCTCTGGCTTCACCATGTTCAGCAAAGCACACAGTGCAAAGTCAGGTTGTACTTGAATAGGCTTCTGCAATCAGTGCAGATGGCAACTCATTAAACAATCCCCCATCCATTTTAGGGTGGGGAATTTAGGTGCCATAGACAGAGGAACTGCAGGTATCACTGAACTTTCACTGGGAAAGAAAAAAGGTAAGTTTCCTTCCTGGCAAATGTAAAGACCTTGACAAAGTACTAGAGACCAACATTTCTCCAGGAGAAAAAGGGAGCAGTGAGGAACAAAATCCACTCCTCTCACAGAGGCTGTGTGGTATCTGAGGTGTGTACTGCCAATTTCCCCAGCAGTGTGTTCATAGTGGAGAAAGAGAGAAAATAACTCAGGCCTCACCAAGGACACCAGCAACTTCAGCAAGAGAATGCTCTCTTACCTGTAATTCAGTAAGTTGTGCCAGATATCTCATGAAAGAAAAGACCTTCCAGTTTCAAAAGCTTTACTGGAGTGCTGTTTCATGGAAGATTTTTTTGACACCAAAATCCCACTGAAAGCACTTAAGCATCTCATTGTTCCTAACAGAAAAGTGTCCCCAAAAGAAAAATACTCCATTTAGTACCCAAAGAATCTAGTGGTGCAGCTCTTAAAACCAAGACTGGAAAAGGGCAAATAATTAAGGATTTCACACGTCCTTTTCCTCATCTGTACATGAGACAATGAAAGCTCAATGCTTCAGTGTGCAGAATTGAAAATACAACAACCCCAAAACTATTCATTCTGTCTATCCTGGGGAAACAGCACTTGCACAATTTAAAATTGCTGGTCTAATGATTCTTCAAAACCTCAAATGGAAAAATTATGAGTATCTCCTAATAAAATCCCACATAAAAAGTAGGACTCTACTTCAAGGTAGCAAAGTATATTCAGTCTACAAAGCACTTCAAGGTCTATGCAAATAAGGGGTTGAACATTACACAAAACAGTTCTAAAAGACTAAAAAAAGTCGGCTTTCTAAATGACAATTACTATTTTAAAAAGTGATTAGTTATCCCAGGCATGCAACTTGGCATTAGAATGAGGCAGGATTTTTCCAGGCGGTTTCCTCAAATATTCCCAAAAAGCAAAAGTCACTTTGTGACAACCCCACCTTTGGGTGCCCCAGAAACAGAAAAGAGATCAAAATCATACACATCGCTACTTCTTAGAAAGCCTGGGACAGGGAGAGGTAGTTGGAGGTGAATGAAATCTTAAACGCCCATCTGAACATCATACGAGACACACATTTGTACAGTCAGGGTAAGAACCTAAGTAGCTCTCAGATTAATCACACACTGTATGTGTCCCTACCAATGCCCAAGCTGGCAAGCCTTGCCCTGCATATCTCAAGGATGGGACAAGGAGGTGATGCAGGGCACTTCACACCAAACAACCCTCTTCCTTCACACCTGAGCAGGAGATTCTTGGACAGCACTGTGAAAAGCACAGCTGTGCAGAAGGAAAGCCAGAGATAAGAAGCAATTACCCCTTTTTCCTCAAGGCCACATGATTCTCAAGATAGCTACTGTTATTGCACCATCAGTTACGAGCTCCTACACGGCAGGTTAATGGCAGCTACCTCCCTTCAGGCCTACTAGTGAGAACCGTTCCACAGAAACAGATGATCTTTATTATTCATTCACCAGTTTCCTTTTACAGTTGAAAAATCAGTAGGCGGTATTAACTCCTACCTGCAGATCTGTCTTCAGACAGCCCTGTCTGTAAACAGTCCCCTCATTCTCTGCGGCAATTAAATTATTTTCTAGTAGGAAATTAGGAGGCCGCTCTCATTTCCATCATCTCTTGCTCTGCAGTCACTCCAGAAGACAGATATATAATTAATTCAGATATTGACCATGTGCCATGAGATCAGAGCTTTTATTCCAGTGCTTCCTCTTCACCTCTACCCACTCCATGTCCAGCGTGACGTGCAGCTGCTGTGAGGCGCTCATGGGTCAGCGGTGCAGGGTGCACAGGACGGCAGCGCTACAGAAACGAGCTCTGACGCGCTTCTCGTTTTCTTCAGTAAAGTGAACACCAGTGATTGCAGCGGAACATTGCTCACGGATTGCACAGTGGGCATTACAACACAAGTCCGCCTTAGGACTTTCTGCAGGAAATAAGTAAGCTGCAACTGGAAAGTCACATGTCTGCATCTGAAATACTGCTATGGTTATGCCAACGGGTAGGCAAGAGGCAATTCTGTACATGCACCACTGGGGGGGAAGGAGACAGGTTGGTGCTCGGAAGGGGGGACAGACTGACACTGACACCTCAGAAACCAGTCTCTCACTTGAGCACAGGACAGTCACAGCAAATGCCACCACACAGGAAGGAGCACCGTTGAGCATGAGGCACTATTACCCAGGGTGTTACCATTTCAACACCCCAGTTGGACTCCACATACCGGTGGCAGCTTCAACTTACCAGTTAATACAGGCCCATGAAAAAAACATGTTCACCACCAGTTCTACTAAATTATGTGATGATATATTATTATTCTCAGGTAGGGGCAAGACCTTGGTTACTGTAACGTCTCCATGTCCAGCACTCGCTTAGGAAGTACCACAGGACACTAATCAACTACACGTTCACCAGAAGTTGGTTAATTATTGAGAGACTCATGTAATACAAGCTGCAGTCATTTATTTTCAAGTTGGAAAACACACAAGGAATCTTCTCATAAATAAATTTTTTGATGCTTTTGTTTGGTGCTGATTTGGTTTCTTTTTAAACTTACTCTGATTATCAGATACTAATCTCTGAGTCTCCATGAAACTTTTATCATACTTAACAGCAGACAAGTAAATGGAAAAGGGCATTCATGACTGCATGTTTTAAGGAAAGAATGTATTAGAATGTGTCAATATCAGAGCAGAGAACAGTGGCAAAACCGGACTGGCCTTACGTTTGCTTCCTTTTTTGCTAGCTTTAAATGAGGCTAGAAAACAGGAGACTTGCAGAATCTTCCTTGGCTGCTAATTCATGCAGGAATAAAAATGGAACACTATCTGGGGAAAAAAACCCCTGACCGGCTGTACTTCTTTTGGATTATGGAAGGCACAAAACATGAGAAAAATGCTAATTCTTGATAAACATAAACAATGCGACACTCAGCATTACAGAGAACTTTAATCCCCTGCAGCCCCTGGTGCAGACCACAGTGAGCCAGGCTCTCTCCCTGCAGCCCCTGGAGGTCTGTGGTGCAGCAGAGATCCACCTGCAGCCCTGGAGGGCCCCACACCAGGGCAGGTGGAAACCCAAGGGAGTCTGTGACCCTGTGGAAAGTTTACTGGCAGGACTTGTGATCCTCTGGGAGACCCATGCTGGAGCATCCTGATCCTGAAGGGGTGCACCCCATTGGAAGGGACCCACACTGGAGCAGTTTGTGAAGAACTGCAGCCCCAAGGAAGGACGTGCTTTGGAAAATTTCATGGAGGAAAGACTGTCTCCTGTGGGAGGGACCCCACACTGCAGCAGGTGAAGAGTGTGAGGAGTCCTCCTTCTGAGGAGAAAGGAGTGGCAAAAACAGGGGGTGATGAACTGACTGCAGCCCCCATTCTCCATCCCCCTTGCACTGCTGGGGGGAAGAGGTAGAGAAAATTGGGAGTAAAGTTAAGCCTGGAAAAAACAAAGGGGTGGGGGGAATGTATTTTAAGATTTAGATTTTATTGCCCATTATGCTACTCTCATTTGATTGGTAACATTAAACTAACTTCCCCTAACTAACTATTTTGCTCGTGATAGTACCTATCACAAGTTATCTCTCCCTGTCCTTATCTTGCCCCATGGATGTTTCATTATATTCTTTGCCCCCTGTCCAGCTGAGAAATGACAGAGTAGCTTGGTGGGTACCTGGCATCCAGACAGGATCAACCCACCACAGCTTGTCATTCATCAATAACATCAGATCTGTCAGAAAGAAGTATATAGCTGTGATTCTGCATGGTTTATCTGTTTGAAAGAATTAGGTCTCTGAAGTATTGCTTTCATTGAAAAGACCTTCCTGACTTGGCAATCTGAGGTATTCGGAGACTGTGTCAGTAATTCAAATACACAAATCAGGCCATTTCCTTCCTTATACCAGCTGTCCAAAAGGTTTTGTGAAAGAGATACTCACTTTTTCCGAAAACATCCAATAATGCAGAGCAGACATGCAGAAATACAGATATTTTGTACAGGGTGCAAGCATGAAAGAGAAACAGGAAGGTAAGAAGAGGAAAGCAGACGGATTTGAGACAGCTCTCCAAAGAGAGCCAGTAAAGCTAGTTTTTATGGCATATAGAAGAAGTTATCTCCCTCTTTTGGTTTGCATTACAGCAGCATAGTAAAGCCTGACCTGAGATGATGTCCTTGTCAGTTTTCCTAGATAACACACAGATATTAAAAATAATAATTTAGAAAGTCAGATGAATTCAGCAGGTGAAGGGGAAATAGTACTCCCCAGGCCTCGGACACACTGAATTCACAACCCCAATTCAGTCGGGATGAAGACAATACATCCCTTTGCTCTTTGGCTCACACGAGAAAGGAGAGATGCAGAAGCAAGAGTTGCACTCACTGAGCCGACATGAGGGGACTGCCTCAGGAGCGATGCTTTGGGCTCCAGAAAGTTACATCAGCCACCTCCAATGCAACATAGGTTACCTTAGGTGATGTAACTTAAGTGAGATTAGAAGTCATGGGGGAAAGGAAATAGATACTTTTCAAAACGGACATGATTTGGAGGTTTTTTTACTGAAAATTGCCTCACCATCACTTTGCCAAATTAA
The DNA here is from genome assembly GCA_013398015.1 of Oreocharis arfaki. Classification (NCBI taxonomy): domain Eukaryota; kingdom Metazoa; phylum Chordata; class Aves; order Passeriformes; family Paramythiidae; genus Oreocharis; species Oreocharis arfaki. Next base: position 402,567 of record VZRR01003603.1, on the reverse strand, counting down.
CCAGAAAAGGAATTAAAAGCATGAACATCAGCAGTGCAGTTTCTGGAATTAGAAATCAAGACTTGCCCAGTTCTCAGGCTCTAAAGTCTTAATTCAAACAACTTCAGCCAAAATATTTCGTGCATCTCTCCTAGGAGCCATTATAATTAAGTCAGTGACAGCAGGAAAGCAGAGGATGAAATCTTTATATATTATGTATGCACACAGAGAGGAATTTCTTGGAAATAAATCTTAAATTTTGAACCAAAAAAGTATAAGAAATTATGCTAAAAGGTACAGAAGAAGTTGATCTGGACTGAGATAATTCCTGTTTGTCTTGATCCACAAGCAAAAAAGAGATGTTCAATGGACCAGATGCTTTTGACAGAATTCCTCACTGGGATGTGTAACAGGGCAAACCCAAAGAGAATTCCTGTGTTTGTCACTGGGATGTATAATGGGGCAAACCCAAAGAGAAGCTGTGGCTGAAGGGAAGCACAAGCCCTGCAGCTACTTTGTGGTGCTGCATTCTCCTGCTGGACCAGGACCAGGCGTGCCAGGTTCAGCCCAGGCTGGCCAGCCATGGGGTCCCAGTCCCGGATGTGCTTACTGCTGTGCTGAGGTTCCTGGAGCTCGTGATGTGGAGCAGGACAGGATTCCTGCTGGGGAAAGAACATCAGGCATGAAAACTGGTGAGTCAGAGACCTAACTGGTTAACACTGATACTCTTCAGTGTGCAAAGAAAAAGCTGTAAATCTTGTGAAATTCTGTAAAATTCTGATCACCTTATGGGCAGGACCACCAGCTCAGCACAAAAATTACTCTTTCAGGTTGCCTACTACTGGTATTCAATCTGTGGTCATCAGCTTATCCCCCTCCTGATACTAACCTTTTCCAAAGTGTTTATGGGGAAAAAAAGTACTCTCAGGGTATTACACAAGTTTTGTGTTGGTGCAAAGCTCTTCCTTTGGCTGTCAAATATGCCTATCGGGTTATTAATTTTGCTTTTTAGGCTATATAAAATACCTTAACGTCCAAACTGATACACCTTCTCTGTACAGCTTTAGTTAGGTGCATTGACAAAGCGAAAAGGTTCCGATTTGACAAGCACTGCCTTGCCAAGCTCTCACACAAATCAAGTAGCATAGCAGGAATGACTAATGGACAAATCTCAAAAAAAAAGGGATGTAAAAGGATGTTTACAGATTTCCACATAGATCTGGTCTATTATGAAGCTATAACTTCCTATCTATTGAGTGTTTACTAGAAAGGCTGAGTATTAAGATAAAGTCTTTTATGGACAGGAAATGATCCAAGAAAAATTAAACAGATACAGCAATTCACCATCAAAATGGGAGGAAACAGTTTAAATGCTAAATAACTAAAAGCTTACATGGTACTAGAATACTATTTAAAATTAGGACTGAAGATTTCTCTTAGACATGCACTCCCTCAAAACCTTATATGAGGTTTTATCCAGCCCTTTTTTACTCGATCAGATGGCTATAGTTTCCAAGGGTAGTTTGAAAGATTAACAGATGTAGGATTAGATATATGTTTAATTAAACACAAAACCACATTGTATGATAGGTATATTTGAAAAGCTTGTTCAGTTTAAGCATGATTGATATCTGCAGATACATATGCACTTAAAAAAAACCCCAAAACCTTACACTCCCATACATGAACAGAGAACTTACAGGAAATAATATGCAGTAATATTTCAACCCTAGGCTCACATCTAATGGTCAGAGCACTACTTTTTTCTCTCATGTACAATTCCACAAAGTTGCTTTATTACAAACAGACAACACTGGGCTTGGGGAAGAAAGATATGATCCATCGAGATTATATATTTGAAATTTCAATATCTGTTTCATGAATTACAGCCTAATCTACATTTTTTGACTGCAGAATGATACGTTACATGCAGCAATTTTAATCTAAATTCCACAGGAAAGGCACTTCCCATCTGCAGCTGAGCTCTCGGTGCACACCCAAAGGCTTCATTCAAAATCTGCTCTTCAGCAGCCAGCACTAGCACTGCACATGTAGCCATGCGACCAGCACACACAAAGAGCTGCTAACTAGTCATGATAAAGAGAAACTAGCGCATGAAAGGGACTGAAAATGGTTCCATGCAGCCAATGGCACACTGCTTTTAGAGAAGTACTCTGAAAGAATACCACAGAAGGGCCTTTCTGCCAAAGAATTGCACTGTCAATGACTGGTTTGATTCCCACTGATTAGGGTCTTTCCATTAACTTCAGCAAGTTCCCTATCAATCTCCAGATTTTTGTTATTAAAATAGGCTGGCAAACAATCTAGGCTCAGCTTACAGCTGAGGCTGGCAGTTTATCACCCTGCACCATCTAACTGCCTGCACCGAATCGTCACAGGAGGGGGTTCACAGCCCTCAGTGCTGGGAAGAAAGCTCCATGCAGGAGGGGAGTATCACTGCCTCTGAACTGGATATAGAATCACAGAATAGTCTGAGTTGGAAGGGGCCTCTGGAGATTATATAGTCCACCCCCCTCACCAAGGTAAGGTCACTGGGAGCAGGTGGCACAGGAATGTCTCAGAGAGGAAGACTCCACGACCTCTGTGGGCAGCCTGTTCCAGCGCCCTGCCACCCTCAGTGTAAAGAAGCTCTTCCTCGTGTTGAGGTGGAGTTTCTTGTGTTTTTGTTTGCAGCCATTGAGGCAGTTGTCAATGGTACCTTTGTTTCTGGCTCCTGTGATACGTTCATATAAATATACATTCATCATATGAAAAAGCATCATGTATTACACAAGAAGCATGTATTTTTGGCCAAATTACAAAACTGAAAAGTAATTTTAAAATACAGTAGCAAAATTATTTTTCATTAGCAATCATTTGACAGGACATCAGAATATTTTGGAGAGAGAAAAAGAAAAAAAAAAGGAAGAGGTTAATTCTCGCTTCCATCCTTGCTTTATCACTCCAGAGCTAAGTGTTGTTTAGCTTTTGGCTTCTTTACCACAACAAAGCTGGGACTCCTCTATGCTTTCACCAAGATACATGTCAGCTTGACACATTACCAAGGAATAAAATTTGTGTTATCTGTTTATGTTGAGAAGAGTAATTAAAAAATAATTTAAAATTTGGGGTTTTATTTTAGATTACTGTCACTGTGAAACCAAGCCAAGTATCTAGTTACTTTTGGGTTATTTTAAAGTAGGTTCAGTCTCAAAGTTACACATCACCAGACAACAATGGCAGCTCAAGTGAGTGATTAAATCCTGAATCTGCATATTGTAAATGATGACAGATGAAGGTTTATCTAGGAACTTAAAATGGCATGGCCATTTGGAATGGAACTGAACACACATACAAAGACAACTACAATCTTAACCCAGATTAATCGGGAAACATTATTTACTATGAGGGAGGACAACGGCCTCCTTCAAACCAACCCTCTGTCCTAAAACACAGATTGCAGTAACATGACTACAAGGTAAGTGTTTAATACAAACTTCTGTGCAGACGCAAACACAATCTGCATAGCCCAAATTTCATGAACCTTGAGCCAGAAGTCCCATGTTATGGTCCCAAATGTATTAATAACTTGTGAACTTCTACTAGAAGGTGTATATTGAGTGTTAGCTATCCACAAGCATATTTTCATCCTGTGTTATAACTGCAGGAGAGGCCAGAGTTACTCCAGACAAAGGGCTGAGAATTTATACAGCAGTTGCTGCTCAGAAACCCACAAGCTACAAGTGTACACCCCAACTTATTCCACACTTCTTGTTTCCTCTTAACACCTTATTTCTCTTAAGTAGCTACTGCTCCCCGCACTCATTTAATGGGTGCAATACTAAATAAAGATCATGCTGAAATTACCTTTAAAAAACTTTTTGCAAGCAATTTTTTTCTTGCATGCATGCACTGATGGCAAATATCTTCAAAGTTAATTGCCCCCTTGGAAGCGACCAAAAGGTTGAAACTGTACTCATTAGAATACACAGAAAGAAAGCAATAATCCAAAGCTCCATGCATGCTTATCGGATTGCTTATTTGAATTGCTCTTCATCTCACTGGTCAAATTTAAAAAGAAGATTATATTGACTCATTATAACTCAGATCACAAACCAACCATTTAAAAGTACTTTTAAAATGAGGTTTAAGAGTCATACAAAAGATATTTAAACTAAAAAGGGAAACTGAAATTAAAAAAAAAAGATAAAAATCCCAAAGGTTTTAATTAAATGGCTGAAGCGCTAATTTCTAGAATAAAACAGAAAAACAGCTGGAAGCATTAATAAACATATTGTTAAACTAAAATTTACATGTCAACAACATAAAGGCAATCTCCAGTGCAGTTCTCCCCCTAAACAAAACAAATCAAATCCATCCACTTAAAAACCTGCTATATACAACATTTTTTGTACTTAAAAACCACGACTGTTTATGCCCTACACAAATGCGGCAATCTAGGAGTCATTTTGTTACAGGAAATGTCTCTGAAGTGCACAGAATCACAGAATATGCTGAGTTGGAAAGGACCCACAAGGATCATCATCTCCAACTTGTGGCATTCCACATGCGAGCAGCCCCAGCTTAGGTTGCAGAAGGTCAAGGTTGCGTTCTCAGGCTTAGTAAGAAGACTAGAAAAGCAAACCAAAACAGTGAACTACTACAGGTCAGACTCAAGAGAAACCTGCCTAGCTTGTGCAGTGAAATCTCATCAGCCCCTCAGAAGATATTATTACACCTCCACTGACTGGTGAAGAAGTGAACAAAACTTAAATTCAATTTGGTCAAATCTAGCTCTGATTAGTGCTGCTAAAACACACACAATAAATTGCCAAATTGCTTCTGTAGCCAAGATGATTCTGTCTTTCTTACAGCTGCCAGTGACAGATACAGTGAAAGCAGAGACCTTCAGCAAATACTTGAGTTTGGTGGAAAAACATTGTTTCCCTTCTATTAGAGCCACACAAATTTGGTCTGAAGAAATTCACAGGATGATGGAAGAAGCTGATGCTGACACAGAGGCATTGACTTGAAGGAGTACTGGAAGCTGAGCTTCCCATCTTGCTGCCCAATGTCCTAACATGAACCATTCAATAAAAGGAGCCAGTTCTGACAAAGACGCAAACACTTGCTGGAATTAAGCTTTTCATTTTGTATACCAAGACTTGAGAGTTCTGAGTAATCTCAAAAAAATACAGGGTAATGAGTCCAGGATGATGAGTAATGCCTTACAGGAAAACTGGGGTCAAGGATTGGGGAGGACTTCCCCCAACATCTGGCTCCACACTAGAGAGCCACATCTCTTGTTCACAAACTCATCAGTGCTGCACGAGCTCTTTCTTTCACAACTACAGAGTCTCATTTCTGAATCCACCCTGCTACTCTGAGCTCCACCAGCAGTTTGCACCTTGCACATAGCAAGGTGAGCTTCCCCTCCGCACCGAGATGCCAGTCCAAGCTCACTACACTGTATAACCACAAATGTTGGCTCCTCTGCCCAGCTGGCTTTGCAAGTTATGAGATTTAAGGCTACTGACAGAAGAGAAGCAGCAGGGGCTCATTCACCCCATCTGTTTAAACGTGGCTGCCTCAGCTTCACTCAGGGCTGTCACGTCAGAGAACCGCAGGCTCTCCCCTCCATTCCAGCTCGTCACACCTTCTGCAAGGGGACAAAGACGAGAATAAACCTTTTCTGTGGCTCTGGCCACACGCCTCAGCACACGCTGAGCCAAGCCATAACCACTTGCCTCATTTTAACAGGGTGAAAATCAAAGAGCTAAGCCCAAGGAAAAAGCCTTACAGCACTGAGGAGTGCATTAGCAAGCACATCAGTAGAATCTCCCTAACAATCAGAAGTGTCAGAACACAGATTTTATTTATGCACTGCACATACTACAAAACTGAGTGAAGAAAAATTCTGAAATAAGCTGCCTGAGGCAACATAGTTATTGTAACACTGTTTTCTGAATTATAAACCACAATGATACTTGTTTATTATAAAGTCTTCTGTTTCAAAAGTTTGAAGTGGTAGCTTTACACAAAATTATCTTTCAGAAAGGGGAAGTCTGGCAGTTCTGACCTGATTTTGCCGTTTATGTGATGGCCGCAACACTGAATATCCTGATGAAAGGAATCTCCGCTGAAGCCTATACTCTCTCATTTCTTCTTCTTAGAGCTTGTTCTGCAGCACTTCAGAGAGCTCCAAGACATCACTGTGTCTCTACCCTATGAGACATCGTACAGATACAGCTGCTTCTTGGGATTTCAAAAATAATTAAAGGCACAAGACAACAAAGGAAGGATGGAAGAAAGAAAAACGTGAAACAGGCAACACAAGCCTCTCGCACACAAATACATGCACATTGAAGTCTGTTAAAAGGTGCACTTTTTTCCATGTGATTTGTTTATCTTTTTTACCGGGCTAATTTGACGGAATTACCTCAGAGCATTTTTATTCCAAGAAAGTAATGTGGCTGAAGTTTATCTGTTTTGTTACAAATTTGCTACATTTCAATATACTCCCAGAACATAAGCTTCCCTTTTAAAGCCTTTTAAAAATTGTGGCAGAGATAATGTCTGATCTAATTAAAAACAACAACTGTGTCTTTCCTGAAAGTAGATCTGTATTTGACAGGATTAAGTTTACGACCACTGTTTTAGCTGTTTGTGATTAGTGGCAGTTCAGAAGCTTCCCAGAGTTACATTAAGGAAAATGCTACCAAATTAAAAAACAGCACCAGCAAACCTAACCGGATAAAAAAGGAAGGGAAGGCAGATTACTTCACTGTAGGAGGGGCTGCTGTGACTTCCTGCAAGTCTAAAAACGCCTGTATTCCCTGTGCAGGAACCAAAGTGGGCTCAGACAGAGAGGTCTTTCCCTCCCTGCACATCGCTGCTCTCCCCCACCCAGCCGTCCCAGCAGGAGGCTAGCAAGTGCCCTCAACCTGAGACACACAGATGTGTCGGGGCAACAGTCCCAGGTGTGGAAATGAAGTATCACACAGCCCACTGTAGCTCTCTTGTCGTGCCTTTCTGAATCCCACGGATAACAAACGCACCTGATTAAGGCTGAGGTTGCTTCTTCCCCAGCGCTCTAGTTCTCCTCAAAGAGATGAGCTCCAGGACCTCTGCACACTCCTTGTTACCCAGGTCCAGGAGAGCTGCAGCCAGGCAATGGCATTTCAGGCAACACAACACTGAAAGGGAAACCCACAAACAGTCCTCTTTCCCCCATGGCATACTTGGAAGACAAAACCACTTCTTAGAGGAATTGCCTATATTTCCTGTTAAGAAAGCTGAGAGGAGTATGGCAGGTGACTGTCACCCCCTTCCAGTCCACTCCCCCAAAGCACAGTTACTTCCTGAGCTCTTAAGTAGTGACAAACAGAAAGCAACAATGGTAGTTAGGCTGGAGACAGAATAATTCCTCCAAATACAGCACACTAATGATTAAATATATTAACATAAACATGTCTTATTTATGGATAAAATACATAACTTATTACCACTATGGTCTAGAGCATTTGCAGTTTCCAAAGTGAGGGAAATGCTCATGAAACACAAGTAGTTTGTCATTTTATCAACAACTCTCAAACCTCCAAAAATACTTCTTAACTACAACCAGAAAAATTACAGACCACAGCCATGTTTGCCTTGTGATTACTTGAAAGCTAAATAAATCTTCTCTTTGAAGTGGAAACGAAGGTTTTTAAAGTTTTACTGAGTTTTTTGCCACAGATTTTATATATAAAAGCACCGATTTAAACCTTATTATATCCCAACCAGGATAATTTTTGGAAACACTCTGCTTACTTCTTGGATGGGTTTATATTTGATTCAATCACAGTAATTCTCCAACTCCCATAATACTGAGAACTAGTCAGGAGAACAAAGAATATTGCAGATATTTCCATTTATAGATGACTGGTCTGTAGCTTGGTGATCTTGCAACCAGGAGTGGGAGAAATAATTCTCTTCTTTTCAATATCACATGGCAGAAGCAATTAGAAACAGCCTCAAATTACATGAATTGTCTTTTCCTGATTTCATAGACATACTCTTATCTTAAGCCTTTAGATCACACTCAAGTCCCTAATCTGAAAAACTAACACTACACTTACATCTCCAGTCCTATCTTTGCCATCAGAGACTTCACTAACTTCACATGTACCCTGCAGCTTTTTTTTTGAAAAATTACTTGAGGACCACAGCAATCCTGAAGAAACACTGTGGCCCATGTTAACATCCCCTACAGAAAAGTCTGTGTGAAGACGTGGTGCTTGACAACATCTGGCAGCTGCAGAACCATCTGGGCAGCTTTGCTGCTGTTGGGCATCTCTGAATACTGCAGACTCTTAAGGAACTCAAACTCAAGAAGAAGACCCATTACAGAAAGTAGGCCATAATACAAGGAGTAAGTTTTACTATAAATTAGTAGTCTGCACGGTCAGACTTGATAGGACTCTGGGCAACCTGATCTAGTTGAAGATGTCCCCACTCGTTGCAGGGGTTGGACTAGGTGACATTTACAGGATCCTTCCAACCCAAACTATTCTATGGTTCTATGAGAAATCAGTGGGCCAGGAATGTAGGTCCATTCCTCCATACTCTGTTACACGCAAAACAGCACCTAGCTTTGCCGCATGCTGGCAATGGTGTTAGAAGGGCTATTAAATGTCACGAGTAAGATTTTATTACAGCCTAATTACAAAGGAGGCAAGAGAAGATTCATTGTCTCCTCTCTGTCTCATGTGGTATTAAAAACATTTCCCAAAGCAACACAATCTGGTTAAGTCAAAACTAGCTACTACACTTGTTGTGCCACAGGTATGACCTAGGTGTAGCAACTCTGCCTTTTGTTTAATAAAGAGGAAGAAGGAAAAAAAAAGGCTGTGTGATGATTTCAGCAGAAAAGGAAGAAATGGAGCAAGCTGAATTCTGACATGCAAATTTAAAATCCCAAATCTTAATGGAAAAAAGCAGCAATTTACTTTTGGGGGTACCTGTAATTTCCCAATACATTGCACTTCACTGCTTAGGAAACCTTTGCGTCTGTGGATCTTTTGTGCCGCAGTTGTATGCCCTGAGTTCAGGCTCAGTGTTCTGAGGAGCTGCAGCCAAAACAACCCAGTCACTTCCAAGAATGTAGCTGAGCAGAAAAAGGAACCTTTTATTCTCAGAACACAGGGCATTGAAACTTGTCCCAGCATAAATTCTTTTCACTCCCCAACTTGTGAGTACTTGAACTTGGAATTCCAAGGAGGCTCTTCCACAGTGCTTTATCCGTGGGTTTCTGTAAGTCAGGTGAAATAAAAACATCATCCTGACTACTCTTTTGCAAAATCTTCCAGTTTAAAATTAGATATAAGGGAATGGATAGCCAGTCTGCTAAATCAAGGACTTAAGAATTAACACTTCTCAGTCATTTGATAAGCACAAGTTTCAACAGCACCTACTTGTACAAAACGATGGTGTTGGGATGTTCAATACTTTCATTTCACAGATGAAACTAAGTTCAAGCAAAGCCCATCGAGGACTATTATCAGATGAATGCTGAAGAGATATTTACTTGCAGGAGATGAGAGAATATTTAAACTTTTATCATGGTCCATGTAATTTTCTTGAGCAACTTTTATTTCTAGCCATCAGAGATATGAAGTCTGTGTATAAAATATACTGTATGCTACAGCAACTTCTCTTCCATTCAAAAAGGCTGATGCCCATTTTTAAAAAGCAGAATTAAACTGCACTTTCAGCTCAGAATTAATAGGAACAGCAAATACAGTACCCTAAGATAGAGTGCCTATAACATACATAACTTATCTGTACAGAACAAGCTGGCAGAGCAGTTAGGTCTTTAGCAAACCAGACTCAATATAAAAAGGATTTACTTGCATGCAAGAACATTTGCAGTCTCTGTGCAGTTTTACTTTGAATAGATTTAACATTTAACTAGTTCAACCACATTAATCCTTGAGCTCCAGACTCCTGGAAAAGTATTCATCATTCTTCATTTAGAACCAAAAATGACATTTGCAGCAACAAAAGGTGGAATTTCAAAGAACTGTATGCAAATTTTAAAACATCAGTATCTAAATAAATATGAAAACCCTCCAACTTCCTCAAACAAAAAAAGTAAGATTCATAGCAAAGCTATGCTTTTCTCATTTATATCAGAGTAAGTTTTAAGCTTCAAAAGCCAGAACTTGGAGCAGCTTTTTCTCAGTAAAGACCATCTTTTGAAGTGTCCCAATTGCAAAGGCTAAATTGCAGCAATAGTGATGAAATACTCCAGTCAGAAGGACCTCTAGATTGAAAATTTAAATGAGAAACCAACTCAGTGCAGTTACTGATAATGCAAGTTAATTAAGAGCATTTTTGAACATTTGTCCTATTTCCTCACTGTGATTTCCAGGTTTGCTAAAGGGTTTCCTATTGTGCTGCACATCACGCTCCAGGGTACAGCAATAGCCGCCCTTTATGCATCGCCTTTATTTGATACTTTGAATTTTACAGTTTATCTTACAGATAAAGGCGTAGAGAAACAGATTAATGGAAAGTATGTTTTACTGCCATTACGCTGCCTTCCCACTGGAGAAGGACAGATGGATGTTTGTACAGCTAAATCCATCTCTGGTTCTCTCCCACTCCCTGACACTATCCACTGCCCTCTCCCCTCTGCTGCAGACCACAGCCTTCCAAAAAAACCCTGCCAAAATGCAAAAAGCCCTATTCCCTCCATATGTTAATCCAAGAAAGGAAAAGACGATGAAGCAGTTGAGGACAAACATGAGAGCCCTGCACCAGTACATCCCCCACTCCAAGCTAGCTAAAACTACGCAAAAGTGTTTTGACATTGTGGCATGTGTACCTATGGACCAGCAGGCAGGGAGGTTGCCGTGTTTTCCTATCCCAAGTAATATGTAAAATGCCACAGCACCTGGCCCACAGCTCTGGTTCAGGGAAGATTAACTTGCTCTTCACCTTAATAGCTTTGGGTAACTTTGTCCCTCTCACAAAGGGAGACTTACACAACAGTTCCACCACCACTGTGGTAAGAAAATTTCCTCCGAAGGCAAAGCCTCCTCTCCACTTCAGACGGATGTGAGAGATGGTCCTGCCTTCTGCAGTGGGGTCTGATTTTTCAAAAATAGCTCATCCATTGGTTTATGAAACTGAGCTTGTGAAACACTGAGTGTGTCTCCTATCAGTTTAATCAGATTCCCTGCACCTGTAAGCCACAAGCCCAGAAAATCCAGCTTCTCTGCCATCCCCTGAAGAGCTGCTGTCTTGTGGGAGACTGTCTCCTGCTCCACATACAGAGATTCCCATCCTCCTCCAGTAGACAGCACTTCACCTGCCTGTCATTCTCTTCAATAACTTGTCTTGGAAAACTACAACAGCTTGAGCAAGTCTCATCTGACTTGTGGGTCTGAACTTCGATATCTGTTCACAGTCCAAATCTCTTCCCTCACACTTCAACAAAGCACCTTTCTTCTTCCTTTTCGTTTTTATTTTTCAATTTTACTCTCCCAGGCAGACATCAGAAAAATCCCTTGTACAGCAACTTTTCCTCTCAGTACCACATTCAATTTGCATCTTCCAAATATAAATTCTCATCTTTTCTCCCACCAGTTGAGACTTCTGCTGCCAACTCTCCTAGCTCTCTTAATCAAGCATATTTGTCAATGAACTTGCAAGTACAATGTATGTGCTTGATAAAGCAAAGATATGTGAAGAAATAAGCTGCCAAACATTTTTACAAACTAAACACGGCTTTAACCTGCCTCTTGCTTCCCTCTCCCCAGTTCAATCCCTCCCCAAGGCCTTGTATCCTCCTTCTGCCTGCAGCCACCTCCATGCCTGCTGTTCTGAGCTGTTCTGCCCTCAGCTTGATTCAGCATTTCTGTATTTCAGCATCTTTACCTCTGTCCCACCAGCCTCAGGCTTAGACTGGGACAATGCAAAAACCATTTTGCCACTCTTCAGTAATAACCCAAGTTAAACAAAAAAAGCTCCAGCCTGCCACATTCCAAGCAAAAGCACTTTCTGAAATACCAAAATGTATATTACTACATTTTATAATAACACAACCAAACAGCTTTCTGGTCAATGAATATAAAGCACCTCTAGTTTTTTTTAGAAAAAACTTCATTTGACTTCTTGGATTCAACCCACTCTTATTTATTCACACGGGACTGTGGGTTTTTGCTCATTTCAAGGCTGTGTTGTTTGCTTTAGCTTTACCATTTCTACCTTCTGTAGATGCTCTCCTGTCCTGGCTGTATTTTCTATGTTCACTACCTCCACCCTTGAGCCTTTCTTCAACCTTTATTTAAAAAACCCCCAAAAACCAGAATACCAGCAAAACCCCACGCAAATTATCTTCCTCACCCACGTTCCGACAGATGCCCACTCAAACTCCCAGGCTTGTTTGTGATCTGCTGCCTGCACGCTCTGCCTCAGAGCCCTTCCAGGCAGCTCTGCCCCTAGCAGCTCCCTGTAACACACACTGGAGGGTCAAAAAAAACCAAACAAACAAAAAAGCCAGCCTCACCTGGACCTTGCTGCTGTATCTCCTTTACCTTGGAATTACAGCACTCCAGTAGAATTATTATTAAGAAAAAAAAAAAAGGACCAGTTGGAGCTGAGCTCTGGCAGACAAGATTGGTCCACCTCAAGAGAGAAACAGGTTTTTATTTCCACACAAACAAACAGCCTCCACTGAGGAGAGGAAAGCAGCACAGAAAAGGAAATATTGCAAATATTGCAAACATACAATTTATAGTAAATCTTTGTCAGTGGATCTTCATTTCTCTGCTCCTTGCAAAGGCTATAATACCAATCAATTTAAACCTTATTTTGTTTGCAAGAGAAAGCACGTTCTTTCTCACCACTGACTTCCTGACTTCAGCAGGTTCACAGGAGGGTTCACAATCCCTTCATTGTCCGCTTTATTAACATGTATGAAGGCTTTCATTTGCTACTTGAGCTTTCCATGAGCTACAAAGATCAGGAGAGATACTACTGAAATGCAATTTGATTGCAAGTAAGCACCAAAAGAATAAAGTGGAACTAGAACTTGCAAGTACTGCTTATTTCAGGACTTACAACTGGCAGCAAGACCCCTCCTTTGTAGATAGATACTACTTTTTCTTCAAAGAGTAAACAGCACAAACAGCGTCTCCCCTGAATGTTCCACTGACACCACTTTTTTCTGGAACACAAAATAAGTGGTTTTCACCCTGTTTCTTTCTCTGACCTCTCCAACTAGCCTAGGTTGCAGCTCTGTCTGGGAGTGGAAACAGGACATTGGTATTGCAGACCACTGGACTGGTGGGGGAGAGGGCAAGGAAGAACATTTAATGATAAATTAAAATCTCTTTTTTAAACTCTTCTGGTCCTTAAAAGTGTTTGGAAATCATATAGACATGGCATTTCCTTCTTGTAGGCTTCAGGGAGTTTTGCAAGGAAGATTTTCATTGTACCAAGACACAAGAAGATTTAAGTCTGGGTTTCATCCAACTCCACAGGTGGAATGAAAGCAGTCTTAATAAAAAGACGGTAGAAATTTTCAGCCCTTGAAGAAGTGAAACCCACAATACCATGGGCGTCTAGCATCTTTTCACAGTGTTTTTGTGACACAGATGCTTTGGTCACACAGTAGTACAATTCGTACTACTGTAAGCTTGCTTAAAAGCACCTTTCCTGGACTCTGAGGCAAATGGCCTAGAGCTGTATTTCAGAATTGTTTTTCATTGAATAATTTTTCCTTCATATGCTGTTTTAACAGATGAGTGCCTCCAAAATGAACCACAAAATGATTACTCTTCCACAAACACATACTACTGGTGTGTAGTAAAATGTCAGCACAAAACACTAATGATCTTAAATAAAATCAAACAAAACAAACAAACAAAAGACAAAGGACTGTACAGTCCATTTGGGAAATGCTTCCTGCAGCTAGAGAGAGATAGGTTCCCTGCAGTGCTAACATCTGCACAAGACAGAGAATTTATTTCCCCCTCTCCCCAGAAAGAAATAGAGATGGAGGGAGAAGAGGAAATGGCAGACAGCAGATAATCTCTATTTTACACCGACAGAGAAAATGACAGTGGAAAAGACTTCTGCCCACTGGAGTTCACAGGAAACCAGTCACAGGATGTGTCCCTTTCAGTTCAGTAAGTGTGCACTCTGGCAAGTTGTGTCATTGAGCACAAATGGATTTTCCTTAAAGTTACAACCACAAGCAGCATCATATTTTGCAAAACCTCTTACTATTAGTATGTTGAAGAATATGAACATAGTCTTAAATAAATATTAATATATTTAAGTCTAGAAGCTTACAACACCTATTTGAAATATATATATCTATATATATGTATATGTATATGTGTGTACATATATATATATAAAACTAATGATCTGCTCCATTAAGCCCAAGGAGGAAAACCTCTCACAGACACAACTGACCTGAGGTTAGTTTGTTTGTTTTTTTTTTTCCTGTTTAAAGAAACAAAACTGATATTGCAAATCCAAGTTCCATCAAAAGGCTTTCAGGTAACCTTTTCTCAGAGCGCAGCATAAATGTTTACCCACTTCACTCAAAATGTCATCAACATCGTGTTGGGGACATGCAGCACAGGCACTGAAACAGGTTTTACTCATACAATAATATTAATGGGCACAGGATGTGATTGCATTTTTATATTTTCTTTAGACTCCTTAAAGTGTTTCATCAAGTCTCCAAATACTACTGACCATGGGCTTTTCAGGATTTTGTTTTTTATTATAATTCATAAGTAGCTTATACAAGCACACCAGGGATTATATAACTTAAATGCTATTTTGTGGCTTTAAAAATATCTTTACTTCAAATAAAAGCCAATTGCCAAACAAGATCTCCTCACCCCTGACCTCCTCTAACAATCCTCTCCCTTTTCCTTCTAAAAACCAAGGTAGAAGTAATAAAACAAAACAAAACAAAAAGAGGAAAAACCCAACAACTTTCAGTAACTCTGACAGTTTGCCAAACCTGTCATGTTCAAGGTAAAAGTCATTATAACACTGAAAACGAGAAATTTTTGAAAAACACAAAGAACATAACCTTTTGGTTCTATTCATAATTCTTTTCTCTGATTGACACATGCCAGCTGTTGAATGACTGTTCTAATGCCTTCTACTTCCACTCTGTCAGTAAAAACAACAAAAAATTTCAGTTCACATTTAACAAAGGGCTCATTTACAAACACCGCATTTAGCAAGTAAAATTTGTATGTAGTTTTGTCCTTGAATGTCTTCTGTTCATCCTATAATCTCATTCACCAGCACAAGTGCATTTCATAATATCCTATCACCCCACTGCCACACTACAGAGATTTATAAATATTCTTGACATCTCTTGCTGAGAGTCAGAAAAGGACAGCTTGATGAGTTTGTCCTTTGACATGCAAGGAGGCCAAACAGAAGTGTTTTACCTCTTATTTTTGAACAGAAGATAAACTATGTTATCAAGTTTAGGGAAATTAACCTGGGAGTATTAACTGTCAAATGAGATGAGGGAAGTGAGATCATAAGACTGGAGCTCTTCGCAGAAATGCATGAAAAGAGGTGCTGATGGTTAATTAAGATTGTGCTGATAAGTGCCAAAAGTCAAGTTCTCAATTTCCCCTGCACCTTTCAAGTATAATTACGTTTAAAATAAAACAGAGTAACAGTGCTGACAGACACGGGATCGCTTGTTTATGTTGTGGCTCTGCTTTGTATTACCTGTAAAGGATGGTAAGGTTTCATATATGTGCATTAAAGAGCTGCTTCACATTCTTTAACTGAAGAGCTCTTAGCACGGTACAGACTCAACTCCTGAATATTAGTGTTTAAAAAAAAGAAAAAAAGAAACGAAACCACTTTAGCAACCCCAAACTAGAGCCGGGTAATTAGAAAAACAGAAGTCCAGTTTGTAAGCTGCTCCAGGGTGCCAGGCTTCCTTGTAGTATAAACCACGGTGTCCCTACCCCACTGGGGTGCTCATAAAGCCAGCCTGCGGCTCAGACGATTCCCCACACACACGTGTACAGCACCCTCCCACCCACAGGAAGGGAGAGATGAGGAGCCTGGGAACGCCTACAGCCCCAACAGCACCAAATTTCCATCCTGCATTGTGTCTCTCTGGTTTGTCGCTCGCACAAAGGCTGGTTTGTCATCTTTGCCACAAGCACTGCAGGCAACAGCAAATTAGCGTGGTTCACATGTGCTGACTTGCAACACCAGCTCGCAGTGAGACCTCTCTGGTTATTGAGTGTGCTGCTTCATACCTGAACAACAGAAAGCCTCATGCCTCAGCTTTCGCTCTCCCCCATCTCACTGCGGATTCGTGTTAAAAGACCAATTACACACATTTGCATGACAAAAATATTAAAGCTATGTATGAAGTTATACACACAAACCCCAGATTTCCCAGAGCTGTTACTGGTTTGTGCTGCTTGCATTTGCCTGCCCTCCCCCACCTTGCCCATGACTTCACTGTGATGAAGCCCTTAATTACATGGTCACAAGGAAAGCTTCCCATAAGAGCCCAGTCTCCCCTTCAGTGCCTAAAATGGCTGATGCTTATTCAATGTGGACGCTTAACATGTTCTTTTTCTTTTTGACATTCACTGTCATTTTACAGAACACTCTTCTCAGCTTGCTCCAGAAACACAACCAGTTCACTTATGGGTCTCTGCACTGCTCAGCACATGAGTTTTCCCTCACAAAGCATACATTTTTTATAGCATCCTAAGGCACCAGGAGTATTATTGGTACTTGATGACAAAGAGAAGATAAACTCAAAAGTGTTCTTTATTTAGGTGCCCAGTTTGAGAGAACCAAGGCCTGATTATTCACTACATCCACAGCAATGAGTCCATTGACCTCCTTTGCAGTTGCACTAATTTGACACTTCTCCAGTCATCCCAGGATTTATTAGATGGCTACACTGCAAAATAAGTCACTTCTCTTAACAAAGTGTGTGGGGTACTCTCTCTCTGCCGAATTCTTGGTTCGGTCGTGGACGGTCAGGACAGAGTGACGGAGATTTCTATTCTCAGGTTTTAGATCATGATGTTTATTGCAGAAGGTGTGGGAAAAGAGCCCTGCCAGGAGCTGCCGCTTGCAGCTCCAGGCAGGTCGNCAAAGTGTGCTTAAGTGGAGTCTCTTTCCCAGATGCCTAGCAGGTTCTTGCCTTTTCCTTCCTACAAACTTCCCCACTGCTTTCACATGGCACCTCCCAGCTCCTGCAACAAGCAAAGCTGTGATTCAGGAGGAGACAAGCTCTCCTGCTACTATCTTGGTCGGCTCCACAGGGCACTAAAGTAAACAGGGATCTTCTCAGCTGAAAAGCCCAGGATAGCATCAGGCAACTAAAACCCAAACTGTAATACACAAACACAGATACTGCAAGCACTTAAGCATCCTTGACATCAGGGGAAAAAAAAAAATCAAGGAAACGTTCTTTGAAATGAGACTATTTTAAGATTGTTAAAAGCAAATGTTTCCCATCCCCTGAGAAGTTCTCATCACATGAGTGTGTCTGATTAATCAACAGGCTGATGCACAGTCTCTCCTTTTTAAGCTCAGGGAGAAATGGGAAACTTCATGCTGTTCTTACTGCTGGGCTAACCACAATTGAGGGGGAGGACAAGGGGTACACATCACTTCATTTATCAACAGATTTCAGAGGTTGTTGTTACCAGCAGAAGGAAGAGCCTAAGCCTTCATATCCTCAGTTCGATTACATCCAGATTAGACAAAGAAGACTCCAGAATCCATGACTTCTTGCTCAACTTGCTTTAAAGTCTTTTCTCTGCTGGAAAAGAGATGCAAAAAGGCTAGAGGAATTGGTCAGGATGATTAAAAAGGAGAGAGAATGGGAAAGGAGCACATGAGCAGCCTTGAAAGATGAAGAAGGCTTTTACAAAGTGACAGTACATTTTACTTGCACAAGAAACGCAAGCAGGAACAGACAAGCTTCCAGGATCGCTTCCCTTTTAGTCCACTGTTTCTCCAAGTACACTGAAGATAACAGGGATGCTTTGTGCAAATACTGATGACAGCCAGATATTAGAAACTCTCCAATAACCAACGTGTGGAGAGAGCAGTTGGAGATGCTCTTCCCTTGAACTCTCTGGAAATCAGCAGTGACCTGTGTTCACTGTATCCTAACTTGTGCTCTTAGGACTGGAATGATTGAAGACGCCTGCATATCCTAAATTTCTACCATGCACAGTTTTGTGTCACTCTTGGAAGCTGTTCTCAGGAAAGGAAGATTCACAAACCCTCACCTGGCATCTGCCTGCCCTTATTTCAACATGCCTGTGTGCTTTGTGGTTTAAGACTCAGCCTGAGTCAATGCTGGTGTAAATACATACATGTTATGTCAGTTCTGGATACAGACACAGCAAAAAGCCGTGGGAGATACTTGGTAGAGATTATGGGTGGGCAGTCCTCCCACTTAGCAGCCCTTACTGAACATTGCTGATGTACATGCTCTAACAGCAGCTGGAAAGCTCTGGGCAATTATTTGTAACCGAGCTGGCAACTAAAAGCTGTTCTTCTGTACTTAAGAAAACTGATTTCCCTTAGACAAACAGTAGGTTATTAGTATAGAAGTACTAGCAATACCTTAGGAGCAACACATCTCCAAACACTCCACTCTCCTCTATGAGGACCACAGAAAGTCCCTTTGAAAAAGCAACAGGGCTACTGCAACTGCAAACTTCTAACTTTCTGAAGTAGCTGGGAAATGATCTGTCCTGGACATCTATTAGCAGACCCCACAAATATGTAACACAAGGAAGATAATGAAAACAAATTACTATGTGCATTATATTTTTCTTCTAGACATGTCTGCAGAGCAATTTAGGGAAAGATCACTGGGAAAAAAAGAAGGCATTGTACTGGATGTGAGCAGCCACAGTTAAACCCTTCTAGAGGTTCAGGGTGTCACTGACTCCATGGTGAGCATCCACACTAAGTATCTGCAGCTCAGCAAGCCTACAATTGTAGGATGCCTTTGCACTAACCTGCCAGCCCCGGTACTCTGCTAACAGCAGTATGGACAGATGGACAGGCACCCACATCCCCCTGTACCCTTTTCACCACGAGCCAGGCCAACAACACCCCCGCCCAAGCAAGCTGCCTAGGTGTGAGCAGCCTGCAGGAGGGTAAACCCACCACAAACCATGTAACTCAGAGTAACTGATAAGGGCCCAGCTCAGAGCTCTGTGCAGAAGAACGCCACTTCATCATGCCTATGCAGTACCAGCATCCGGCAGAAGGGCACATCCCAGACCAATAACACATAAAAAGCCAAACCAAACCCAAACCAAGCAAAAAAAACCCCCAAACTCTGTCAAACCTTGAATAAATCTATTAGAGCTCACACATATGCAGATAAATCCTTTTCATTGTATCAGTTTAATAAAAGATAATACCAGTTTGAGCCAAGGTGGCACAATTTGTTCAGCTCTATGCACTGAGAACTAATGCAGGATGCTTACTCACAAAAAAAAAAAAAGAGTAAGAGATGGTTAACAAAACTGACAAACCATTCAATGTTGAACAGGAAGTTCCATGAAACATCAAATTTCTCAGCACCCAATATTGCAGCAATACATTTCTTCCTCTCCCCTCCCTCCTTCTTTCTTTTCCTCTAGAGGATGAATTTATCTCAATTCCAGTAAAAGCAGAAGTAGTGAAGAAAAAAAGCAGCACGTTGACTGATACCTTTGCTGCTGTTGAAAATGCAGAACAAATATGAAATGTCAGAGCCTGATACTCCCAAAGGAAAGGGCTGGCCCTAGTCAAAACTTCTAGACTAAAGCACAGACATAGACACTTCAGTCTACAAACAGAACAAAAAGTTTTGTCTGCTCTCCTTTCTGCTCTGTTCATCCCCAAAATTTTCTTATACCAAGTAGTTTCCAAAACTGTCACTGAAATCTAACCAGCAAGACCTTAAAGGGATCAAGCAGACAGTTCCTGGAGTTCTGGAGAATGAAAAGGATACAAATGAAACATCTCTTTTGGGACATTTAAAATCCCTAGTCCTAGGACGAAGAGACTGAAAATTACACATTCTGTGTACTACTCATGTGAGTTCAAATATAGTAAGGCATTATTTCTGGTTACACACAAGTCAATCAATTTTCCAACAAAATTGAGGAGGAACATTACTGAGACACAGATGCAGCCAAGTCATGTCACTGAAATGCCGTGACTGGCTGGTAGAGCAAGTCTGGGAGATTGCTGGGTATGCTTAGAAGGCAAACTGGCTATCAGGCTTTCAAGTCCTGTATTGAACATTGTGAGTTCAAGTGGCTTGGGCTACTTTCATTCTATAAAAGCCTGATAAATAAGTCTACTGATAAAGATTCCGCATTCAAAAAATGAAAAAAAAAAAAGAGAAGTTACTTCGGCTATCAAGCAGCTACAGTTTTGAACTTCCTCTTAGAAATAAGGGTCACTGGATTTAAATATCCAGTTGTTATCACTGGGCAAACAGAGCTCTGTTTCTTACTAATCCTCTTGTTCTCACCCTTACTTCCTAGTCAGTGGTATCACTGAGCCTTCCCTTTCACCTTCCCTTTTGCTCCATGCCTCCTGCCACCCTAAAAAGGTGAGAGAAGAGCTATGGCTAGTCAAGCAAAACATACATGCTGACTTGGTTTGGCAGCATCCAGGTGTTTGACATCCACAAGCACCGAGTTCCAGAGTCCCTTAGGAGGGTTAAAAGCACAGTACCTCCTCTACACACCTGCCTCTTCCAATAAACATTGGTCATGAATATCATTCAGTCATCTTCAGATTTACTCTGAGACATCAAAAGACTCAAAGTTTGAGGGACAAGTGAACAAACTGCTTAAAGCTTATGCCTACAAGAAACAAAATACACAAAAATCTATGTTTTTAACATTTCTTTCTTTTCTGTATTAAAAACCTCACTGTACTCCTTAATACTTTTTAAATTTTGCAAGACACAGACAACTGTACTGTGTGATCCCTCACACTACAGGCACAGGAGACCGAAGGTACAGTTTCAGAAAGCCATAAAAGTGGCATAAATCTTCAAATATTCATTATGTAAACCCAAATAATTTCTTATACTTCATATTATTCTTAGTTTGCTTGTTAAATCTTTCTCCTAAAGAATAAAAATTTGTACACAGGCAAAAAACAAAACCAAACAAAACCAAAAAAAAAAAAAAAAGGAACTGGTATTAAAAACTGAAGCAAAGGAACCCAAACCACAGGTGCCAACAAGGAACTTAAAATTTATATGAGGAATTTTGGCAACTAATCACAAATGAGCTCTCATAGGAATACCAAAATTAGGTTAGCAGTTTCTTGTGAACATCAGGAAAAGAAAAAAATGCCCCCAAAACACAACAGAACTACTGCCAAGAATGTTTATGCTGCTTTTCTTCCGGGCTTGGCCTCTGCTAACTAATAAAAATCATCATCTAAGTCTCTCTCCCTTTGAGTCAAAAAGGAGTAGGATGTCTTCTTCAATATGTTCTCCCACTCCCCCAAAAACCAAAACCCAAAGGAAAGTGTTCAAAACTAGTTAGCTATATATACAGGCAATGGCATGTACTACACCTCTAGTCCAACCATGTGGCACATACTCAGATTTAAGCACATCAGCAAAGGTAGTGTGCAAAATCATGATTCAGAGATGAAGTTACTTGAGATCCTCCCTATCTTTTTGTTTTAATGCATTGTATCCCTTACTTTACCTCTCTAGCAAAAGTGATAATTGCTTTTTTAAGTTGCTGAAAAGTAATTCTTGCCAAAATGACATTGGAAATTCCTACACCAAAGAACCAGAGGGAATAAGAAACCACCTCAAAACAGCACTCAATACGTGATGTGCTTAGGGTCAAACCCCAAGGCACCGCTTTTCAAGCGGTAAGCCACCACATGCTTGTCAGAGAATAAAGTCACAAGATGATGAGAAAAAAAAATGTGACTCGCATCTATAACATGAAAGGACCATTTCTGACATTTTTGGTTCATACACATATTGCACACAGGCAGCCAGTGTGCTTGAACAGCCAAGGTCAGCTATCCTGGGGGGCATCTGTGTCTTCAGGAAGGTTTGAGATTTGGCCAGGGTGGAAGGGGTGAGGGCACAGGAAGTCAGTGGGCTTGTCTGTTTGGACAGCGCTGATAATGCTTTAACTATTGCAAAAAGAGAAGAGAAAATAGTGTCAAATACCTCATACTGAGCAATGCTCCAGCTCTTACCACTCCTTTTATGGAGGACTTCCCTTGTTTAATTTCTTTTTTTTTTTTTCAGAGACTAAAAACAATATACAAAGAAGTCAGTGTATTGCTTAGAAACATCTGCCAACATTAACGTAAGAAAATTGAGAATATTTTCAGGATCTGCCTCCACTACACCCATTTATGCATCAGCAATTTCAAAACAGCATAGATCAGCCACAAATCAACTCTACCAACCAGTCTTCCAGACAGAGCAATCAAAGTATGTATGTTAAAAATACCTGAGTCACACTGGTGGAGCCGACCTCCAACACAATTTGAATGTGCTAGATTTAATTAGAAGGTGTTCACAAGCACATACACATTTATTCCTTAAGAAAAATATAGTCACCGTTGAGATCTTGAGCAGCACCTGCCACCACACAACCTTGGGCCTTGGTGGCCAAATGAACATGTAACATCTCTAGGGCTAAACTCCCACCCCTTCTTCCTCTCCTCCAAAACCACTCAAGTATTTAAATATTTGAGATTGGTAAACTGGCTTCCCATCTTGCCACCATCCAAATTTTACTCAAATGAGTGGTCAGGGTCAGGATGCAGAAGCCTAAAGGTGCTGGCATTGTCTAGAGCAGGTACCGATCTCCTGCACTCAGTGTTGTTTGTTGCCTCATGTCCCAGAGTTTCTACCAAGATAATACACATCACACTCTTTGGAAAAGGAGCTTTTGTGACTTCTCTGTCTTGTTAACAATAACCTAAATCTTGCATGACTCATTTAAACTAATAATAAGTGTAAGTTGAAACACATTCCCCTCATCTTTCCATTGGAACTATTTTACTCAAGCTGCAACCAAACACCAGAAAGCTTGTGAGATTTTCACATGACTTAAATCAAAACTGGAACAAAAATTCCGAATGCTTTCAACTCTCACTCTCTCCCCCATGAGAGCTTAAATACTGGACCAAGTGACTCTAACTTCTGATTAAATAAAAGCAAATAAATAAAAGCATGCACCCTCCTGAGCTAGTGAACCTCACCTGAGTGGCCATGGCGAGAACTGTTCACCAGCACCACCAATAGTACCTGGGGAAGGTCTGTGTCCCTGAGGGTCAGGGGGTGTGTGTGCCCATTAATGAGTGTGAACAGGCAAAACTCCCCATTTGTCCACACAAAACAGTGAACAGATTAGTAGTAAGCCTCCACTTTGATATCTCTTGCACAAAGTCCTTCTGCTACGTAACCATGCCTCGGTAACCTGAATGGGCTGTGTACCCCAAGGATTGCTTCCATACCAGGAGGGGCTTC
This sequence comes from Oreocharis arfaki, assembly GCA_013398015.1. Classification (NCBI taxonomy): domain Eukaryota; kingdom Metazoa; phylum Chordata; class Aves; order Passeriformes; family Paramythiidae; genus Oreocharis; species Oreocharis arfaki. Next base: position 379,016 of record VZRR01003603.1, on the reverse strand, counting down.
GAGCTGCAAACAACCCAACCTACAGTGATAACTGTACTGAGTGAAAAAATACAACTAATTTTCTGGGGCTGGGCAAAAAAGTAATCCATCTTTTTATTTTTTAATCACCGTGAATATAAGCAGTTCTGCAACATTATGATCAGAGCATTGTGAACACCCATTAGCTCAAGGATAAACAGCTCATTTGTGTTGGGAGATGAGAGGATTTACAGGCAAGGCAAGGAAGGTGAGCAGTGGAGAAGACCTGAGGTAAGCAAGCATGAAGACAGGATTGCTGCAAGCAGGGTTATGGGAACAAAACAGGTTCAAGAGGGACCACTAAAAGAGCTTCTGGCAGCCACAGCCAGTGTCACAGAGCTAGAAAGAACACCCAAAGAAAAATCAGAGGAGGAAAACAGTGGTAGCAACAGCCAGAGTAGGAAGGGAGACTAAACAACTTCTTTGGTGGGAACAAAAAAAAAAAAAAACACAAACCGAAAAACCAGTCTGACATTTCCCCTCCCTCGGCCACCTTCCCCAGCTCAAACCTCTCTACCACTTCCTTTTACACTGGTGGGCTGTTAAGGCTTTCTTTTTCTTAGATGGACCGGATACCCAGGAGGTCCTCCAGGCACAGCAAGCTCTCAGCCCAGCCATCTCCGTGACCAGTCAGGCAGCAGACAGTGTGAACTCAACACCTCAGACACTTACCTAGCCACAGCTACTTGTGAGCCAGAATTTCCTAAACTAAACATTATATATTACACATTAAAGCAGGAACATGCAGGTGTAAAATTTACACCTTCAACTGATCCCCCACACTGTACCTCTAAGCTAGGTGATGTGAGCCACACACTCTTAGAAGCAGCAACAACTGCAGGATAAGCCCCACACGGACAGGTTTGCTGACGGTTGGGGGTTTATCTTGTACTCCACTTGTTCTGTGTTTTTTTCAGGCAAGTATTAATTTCAGTACTTAAACCACTAATCATGAAATTTTCATTTTGTGTGTGATTGGAAAAGAATAATCAAATAGTGTAGGAAGATTAGACCTCAAAAAACACAAACTACAGCAAATCACATGTAGTAGGTCAGTCACCTATAACAGCCCACTCACAATGACAGAGCCTCAGAAATCTAGTGGAGAAGAAAACACCTTCTGGTTATAAAATTTTAAGCACAAGGTTTTGTCCCACAGCTCCCATGAGGCTCACCTGCGTGGCACAACTCTTATTTCCATCCCCACATTTGCTACCTAACATTAACTTTAAAGTAGGTAACTTAGCTAATTGCCAAAGTACTGCCAGGAAAACAAACAGAATACACACAATGCATCTCTCTGCATAGGCATTTTCTTCACTGTTCTACCAAAACACGCGATGCAGTCTTATTGCTTCAGGTTATATTGCAGCATGAAACGTGAAGGACTGGTGCAAAAAACTCACTAGAGGGAAATTGAAAACCTTTGCAGTTTTCTGTATGCAAACACTGGATTGGTCACATCCTGCATGCAACTAAAGCAAAGGACCATCACTGCTCCAGCTCTTTTTGAGGTGACAGAGCCTACAAGTACTCCTCTGTAAGGGAGAGTTTCCACCGGGTCCAGCTTGAGGGAAATTAAGACAACTGGCAGCAACTGAAGATCTGGCACCAAATAAGCAATTTAATTAGCTGACAGGTGGAGCAAAGTAATTATTCCTCCCCATGCAGCATTTGTGAGACCACATCTGTAGTACTTGGTCTTGTTTGGGAGTCCTGGGAAAAGAAAGACTGACGTACTGGAAGGAGTCCAGTGGATGTCCACAAAGCTGCTGTAGGCAGCACCTGACATATGAAGGTGAGATTGAGAGCTGGGTTTGTTCAGTCTGTCCTGGGAGATACTCAAAACCTGGCTGGGTGAAGCCCAGGCTTTGAAGTTATCCTTATTCTGTTCAGGGAGATTATTTCCTTCAAACCTACAGATCACCTCAGAGATGTTAGAACTATTAAAAAGTAGTTTAATGGAAAAACTATTTAAAAGGTACTTCTAGAAAGAAATCTGTTAGCTCTAGAGAGAGATTAGTTACAGAAAATAAATTTTTACAATATGATTGGGCAAAAAACCCACAGGTGGTCATTCCTTTAAACAACATTAGCAGTTCTTCCCCATTGTCTTCCCCATTGTTCCCCGCCCCTTTCTTAAAGTATGATGTGAAAGAGTTCAAAGCTACATACTTGTCACAATTTAAAAAGGTTTAGCAAGTTCCCATACCAACAATCATAAAGTAAATCTACATGGCGTGGTTTGACTGCCATTTTCAAGATATTTTCTCAGAAATTATACCTCACAGTGGCAACATACTGCTGACTATGGAAGAAATTCTTATCGCAGTTTGGGGTAACTACATTATTGGCAAACAGATTTTATTTCCCTTGCAGAGTTGCTCACACCTGCATTTTCTTAATATTTCTGTGATATTTCACTTTTGGAAGAGAGTGTCAACAGCGGTCCAGTGGCATTAAGAAATCCACAGAAATGTATTACAACTTCAAAATTAAACTTGAGCCACAAGCCCCCTGTACCAGTTTACTGCGATAGGACCACACTCATCAAGAATTACTCTCCAATCCTCATGGTGATACAATTTGAATGCATCCTTCTTTAAAAAAGGCAGATTGAAAATAACCATGGCATACCATCATAGCAACCGCATCACCTTAAAGTTTGTGGGTAGCTGTTGCAGATGAAGCTCCTATGGAACATAATCACTCTTCTTCCACAGGGCAGATAATGTAAAGAAAAAAAAAAGAGAAAATAATAACAATAATAGTAAAAATTATTTCTTTAAAGTTTAGCAACCACTTTAAAAAAAGCTAGTTGGAGTAGTCTGATGCTACAAAAATGAACGTTCATCTGCTTAATCCACTCTTTCTGGTCATTGCTCACTTTTCTCTTCTTTTTTGTACCAAGAAGTAAAGTACAGCCTCTACACCACCACACATTGCCACACAGATACGCTCACAGCAACCATGAACACGTCACAGTGGTCCTGGAAGCAGTGCAGGCACATGAGCACAATGCTCCTCTGGGCTGCTGGGGCTCTCCTGAATCTCACATGTGAGCTGCTCTGCCCACCTTGGCACAGTGCCGTGCAGGCGTATCTTGGGTCTGAGACTTGCTCCATCCAAGGAAATAAAACCAAAGCAATGCTGTCCACATGCAGGCCCAGATGGTTCTCAGGACAGTCCTGCTGTGCCACACTAGCTCTGAAAGGATGACAGGTATCTTCTGGAAGACACAAATTATGGAGGAGCTGACCACAAAAGTGAGATTCTGCTGACTCGTTTAACATCTACATCTATACACTTCATAAAGCAGAACGAACTATTGCATAGGGAGGAAAAAAAAACCCCAACCCCAAACAATGTAACCTCACGATTTTGAATTAAGATTTGCTGAAAATGTAAGCAAGAGCAGAGACAATGTTACCTCACCCTTAAAGAAGTCACTGAATCACACTGATGGTCAGTGGTTTGAAAAAAAAAAAAGTCTATACAGGAAAGAAGTTTTTTTAACCTTTTCCAGGACCAGCAGCAAATTGCTGTGAATGTTGAGTCATCAAGCAGTGCAAAGCGATGCTCTCCCCACCCTGCCTTCGATGACTGAGGAGGAGGAAAAGGGACACAGTCTTCCCTGCACACTTTTATCTGCAGCCCTATTTGTTCCTTTTTGGCAGCCCCACTTGGACATTAGGACAAGGAGTTCTGCAGTTTTTAGACATGTCAGTAATGCTGTCCTAAGCAAGAAAGACAGTCAGTGCTTGTCCTCTACCTCCCCCGGTGCACAAAAGGTCACTTCCGACCTTCAAATGTAGGGGATGTTTCTTCCACAAGGTCACAATATTTAGCAGCTCTCTTCTCAGTCAGATTTTGGGCTCGCTACTTTTCCTACAAAAGGGAAACTCCTAGAGAGGTATTCAAAAGAAATTGAAGGCAATGCTATGTGTGGGTTTTTTAGAGAGCATACAGCCTGCTAACACTGAGAGTTAAATCTGGGTCTTCAGCTTCTCAGCTCCTGCACACTGATCTTATCCCAGCTGTAGGCTGATGGGCTTACAAAGTTTTTCGGCAGTGATTACAGCTAATAAAATGGGTTGCATTAAACACTTTTTTCCTCCTTTTAAAGGTGGTTTGCCTCAGCCTTTCTGAATAAAATAGAAGGGTTATTAAAAAATAAAATAAAAATCCAACTGCTATTTCTCTTCAAAAGTCCAAAGTATGAGGTCTTATGAATATAAAAATCACTGACCATTCAAAGATACCTGGAGAATCTAATATTTGGAAAGAAAAGCCTGCATATTCAGCTAAAGACCATAAATTAAAGTGACAAATTACCTCAGATACTGTGCTATTCAAATTATTAGTTTTAAATAGTTTTATTCCTTCGTGAAGAGAGAGAGAAACCAGCAAAACATTTTCAATTAATTTGGAAATGGGACTGAGAGTGTTTCTTGATGAAATCACCAATTTAAATGCTGCAGAGAGTGATAACATCCAAAAATTTCATAATCTGTTGGCTATTTCACAGATGAACCCCAGAAGGAAATTTAGGAGTTTTCAGTTACTTCCCAGGGAGGCAGACAGGCAACAGAACTGGCATTTTTGCTGGTCTATAGACAAAAATCTTACTAGATATGGGCTCCCTCTCTGTAATTCAAACTTTATTAGCATACAGTGACAGCATGCAAGAGCACCTGTTCAGAGGGAGGTCTAAAAACATACAAGAGGTCATTAACTTCACCATAACGAATGCCCTCCACCATTAACCTCACCACCAGGAATAAACACTGAGCATTTACATATAGTTTAAGGCAAGAAACAGTCTAATTGCCTGCTCAGACAACAGAGGCTTTCATTACCGAGCCTCAGAGATGCTCTCTTTTGTTGGAAAAAACATATCATAGCTGCTTAGTGAGGGGCTGCCTGTAAAGAAAAACACAGTCCCAGGAACAAACAGGTATCCTTTCTCTTAAGGGTGTGAAAGTTGCTTTTGCTTACACCTGTTCTCCTCCCTTGTCCCTGGGGTGAAAGCAGCTGGCTGGAAGACACAATCATCACCGTCTTCCAAACAGGGCTATGAGCTGGTCTTCTCTGCTAAGTCCTAAGAAATGGCCAGGTATGGGATGAAGCTATGTGCCCAGCACTCTCCCTGTCCACTGTGGTGGCTCCTGGCTTGGAGAACTTCTGAACTAACCAACAACAATTCTTCTCAATTATTCTGGGCAAGAGCATCAACTTCAACTATAAGTCCCAGAGCAATTCTGTGGTTTAAAGGTCAGGCACAAAGGGGGAAGGCGGGGGGGACCCAACATACTTGTTAAAAAAATAAAAATAAAAACCCCAACACAATTATCTGTACATCGTTATCGGGAGCCAAGATAGGAAATACATGATATTCCAAAGTCATGACAGGAAAACCTTCAGAGCTGTCTTTTTTGTAAGTCGTACAGCTGCAAGTCAAAGATCAACATTATGCAAAGTGCTCTTTCACACACAGGTTGTTCAAAAACAAGGGAGGTTGAAAGGTCTTTATTAATACAATAAAAAGCCTTCAAATGAATGTTAAAGTTTATTCGTTAAAAGCCAGCAAAACAAAAAAACCCAACCCCACCCCCTCCCCACCCCCAACAAGTAAAATAATAGAAATTGTGAAGAAAAAGGATGCTAGGAATCACCAGACAGATCATTAGTGAACTCTCATGGAATGGCAAAATTTTTCTTTAAAAAAGCACAAACCTGAATGGGCATTTAATATTAATCTTTATTCTCACAGCCTGCTTAATTTCTCTGTGTAGCTTCATATAGCAAACTCAGACCTGCCATGATTGAGATTATCTGGCAAAAATATTTTCAACTTGGACTATACCAAAAAGACTCGAGAACTATTTTGGTCAAATCTGTTAACAGAGGAAAACTGGAGCCAAGAGGAAAAGGACAATTTTAAACAGAGAAGATATTCCATGCAAGCCAAGCCAATCATTTGAGGTTTCCTCCTTACTCCTCCCAAAATCACTAAACCAAGAGTTATTTTCATGTTAAAGTGGTGCCAAACACTTCTTTTCTGTTAAAGCAAATGTCCTGAATCACACACACACAAGGGCAGCTTCCTCTGCCTGCTTCAGCCAGCTCCTCCTTTGGCCTGTTCAAGTCCCTCCACCCCAGCTACTTCTCCCCTTCTTCATGCATTGTGCTGGTGCCACTACCGTCACTTTCACCCTCAAAGCACTTTCCAAATTCACCACTGCGAGCAACAAAATTTTGGTGAATGAAACAGTATTTTTCAAGCATTTTTGGAAGCTTCAGTACTGATGGTACATTTTGTCTGAAATGTACCATTGTCTCAATTTCAGGTTACATTTGTCCTTACACAGCCAACGCTTTGGATGTTAATCTTTTAGAGCTCCCAGAGCCGCTGCAAGGGAGCTTGGACGATGTGCAGAAGATCTTCCAGAGGCCACCCCAAGAGCTGTGAAGCAAAGTGAGCTACGTGAGGTAGAGTCTTTTTGTTCAGGGCTGGTTAACGATAGTGCCTTTGTTTTGGGGAGGGCAGAGTAACTGCTCTCACAGCACAGGATTTCATACTATTAAAAGTATCTCTGGCTCCTCTGAGGAGCTCTGACCGGGCTCCTTTGTACTTTAAAGCACTGAACACATCACTCACAGCCGCTTCTCAACATCCCTCCTTTCTGGTCATAGCCACAGGGGACCTAAAGCAGGATGGAACAAAGAATTCCCGTAGGCTAGAAAAGGCCTCCAGTCATTGCTGCCTCCTAAAAAATCCACCAAAATAGAGTAAAACAAATAAGCACAGAGGGGTGACCTTCCCGTTTCTCATCAAAACATTCTCACATCGCAGCTGCCTTGTAGAGTTCATCACATTAAACCACATCTCAGTATGATGAACATCACCAAACTTGCTCTAAAAATTTAGGTTTCTGCCTTAAGCAAGAAGGACTTATTACTCACAGATACTTTAGAAAATTATAGTGTGGAACGGGCAACTATCAGAGGTGCAAGACTTTGAATCAGGAGAAGCTGGGCTGGAAAATGTGGGGTAGCCTCTCCCCATAGCACCTTGTCACAAACAACATCAGTAGATCCATTCAAACTGGAATGTCTTTGATACAAAAAAGGAGCTGCATTTTGGGAAGGGCAGCAAGTTTAAAATTAATTTGCTGTCCTCTGCCTTCTTGAAAAACCGATTTAACTCAGACCATCTAATTCAAACCAGTTGTTACTGCCAGGCTATCTTTTTTGATACCTTTTTCAGATGAAAAACATTCATTCAAATTCATGGTATACAAGGAATAGAGCTGGTCAGGAAAAATCTGACAGTCATTTTCTGCAAGATGATTTAGTTCTATCCACACCTTAAAGCTCTGCAAAACTGCTGTTGATTTTATACTCCGGTAAAAAGTCAAGGTGTCAAAGGTTCTATTTTTCTGCTAACAGGTGGCAGTATTTTGAGTTGAAATCCTTGCTTTCACAGCAAGTAACCATTTAAAATAGTCAGAAGCAAGATGAGGCATCATGTTTTGATTGACTTGAAGTAATACGATTTTTCACCTCCCCCAGTAAAAGTAGTGATATTGTTCAATTTTGTTCCCGTTCCAAGTGAAGTAAAGTTCCAAAAAAGCTTTACAAAATGTGATTGTTTTCCTGCAGGCAGTGGTAAGGACAGCAACAGGGTACTTCTCCTTGGCTGCAACTCCTGTAAGGTCAGGCCTGTTTCTAGTTTCAGGGCTCAAGGACACCTCCCACAGACAGGTTTAACTTGACCCCTCTCAAACCGGGAGGCAGATTACCTGCCCGAAACCAAAGCCCTGCTCGAGTTAACAAGTGAGACTGCCCTAGAGCACAGCGCTAACGGGGCTCACGCTCGCTCCTTAGGGAGTGTCCCACACACTCCGAAACAGCTTCAACCTTTCATGTTTCATCTGCACCTGTCATTTCTCTGTCTGGAAGTCAGGCACTAAGGGCAAAACCCATGACAGGATGCAAATGCTAGAAATCCCAATTCTTCCACACCTGTGTGTTTTTCATCTACTGAAATACAAGGTTGGGGATTTTTTTCTTGTTTGTTTTGGTATTGGGGGGGGGGGGGGGTGGAATGTGGTTGGTTGATTGGGCTTTTGGCGTGTTTTCTTTTGGGTTTTTTTATACATAAATTATTGCTACCTTACCAAAAGCAGGTTAGGGTTTTTAAACTCTAATAGTTAACCCTAAGCCACAGTGGTACCAAATGAGACACCTGGCAGGCAGGCAGATGCAGCCCTGGAGTTTCACCTCCTTTGAGGCACTTTGCATTGGCTGTCCCGGGCAGCACTTCCCCTGCCACGCCGGCCACTGGGAAGGCAGCTCTGAGGTGCACCGTGCATTCAGCATGGCACAGTAGGCAGCTACATCCCTGGCTCAGGCGTGCAAGATCCATAGGGATCACAACTCAGGGTGCTCCACACCGAAGCACGCAAACCCTTTTGTGGGTTTTGCCTCAAGTAAATGGCTGACTTCCACAATACAGATCTGTAGGCCTTTTGTCACCAAAGGAATCCTTAATTGCTGGATTTCAATGAGACTGCTCGGGTGAACTAGATTTGTTGGTTCAAGTCCTGGTTTTGGAGTAATGGGTCAAAACTACTCGTGAAGACACTTCTGTGGGAGCTGCAGGGGTGGGAGAGGGACAGGAGTTATTGGTTTTCTCCCTCTGAAAGGAAGGTCACTTTGACAATACACACTGCCAGCAGCAGACCTGCCCATAAAGCAAATTACAAAGCGCTATCCATGACACAAACAAACACCATTATTATACGTTCAAAGTAGTGCCCAAACTGAATTAAGCAGAACTTCACAGAACAAGTTTGAATCAAATATTAATGTACACCCAAGAGAGAAGGATGAAGGGAAAACACAGGCCTCCAACTCTTTTTCTCCCTGAAGTAAAAGCATGGTAATGCAGTGAGACAGAGAAATGAAGATGCTGGTTAAATAAAAGTAATTGGGCAAAAGGTGGCCAGCAGCTCTAAGCCTTCCTTAATCAAATATATGATATTGTAGATGTACCATATTAGTGTTAAATCATCACAAATATGCTAGACAGCTTTCACTCACCCTAGCCACAATTCTATTACACTCTAAATCCAGTGCAGATGATACCATGTCCAGATTAGTATATTCATCTTAATTCAGCTAAGCAACAGGGCCAGTGGTCACAGAGGCCCTCACCGTATCAGACTCTACTCATGAATTTCAGATGACACCATTTAGGTATTTCACATAAAGATATTGTGGAATCTACTGTACTCTGTCAAAAATAACTAGTTCCTTAGCAATGTTTTTTCTTACTCACATGAATTAGAAATTTATCAGTGGGTCCTAACTTTTAAAGACACTTGTTAAAATGATTAATAAGCAACTTCTCTATACCACCTTCTTCACTTCTGGCTTGCACTGATTGCCATGCCTGTATGCCAAAGTTGTTTGTCCCTCACTGAAGACATATATTTACTCAACATCAAAATAATTTCCAGAGAAGGCTGTTCAGGGTTTTATACTTAACTGGTATTTCATGCCACTATGTCTTTCACCAGCAGGCAATGCAGAATTTCTGAAACAACATGCCTGAAGCATAAACCACAAAACACCACAGCCAGTGGCCTACCATCAGACAACTTCGTATTGAAAATTGTTTCTTTTGCCAAAGACAAGCCACACAGATGAGGCAGTGATTTGCTGGAGGTGGAGGAAAAAGATGCTTACAGGCACTCTCTAAGAAGCATCTGTATATTTCAACAAATCTGCAGCCTACTATCAACAAAATACAAATTTCTAAAGCATTAATTAGGCAATCTTTCTTTCTCTTTTTCATCAAAATTACAGCTTTATGGGGTAACAAGGGCTCAAGAAGGAACTCAAGGTCTTTTTCACAAGAGATATCGTTCTTAAAATTGTTGTTATATTGTGAAAAGACACTGACCTACTGACATCCATCAAGTGCTTACCAGTTTTCTGAGCACACACATCAAGGTGCTGAAAACTCCGGTATCACTGGTAACAACCTTTCCACTTTACTGATACTAAGTAAATGTGCAACTGTAAAAATGAACTATCGCCCCTCCAGGTTCCCACTGGGTCAAGCAGTGGCTACAATGGATATAACTGAGAAGCTGGAGATGCTGCCTTCCCTCCCTTCCCACTCTGGTATTTTTCTTCTGCACTCCTTTGTTCACTCAACAGAACTTTGTTTGAAGTGTGTTTTTACTCCTTCACTGCATGACAAACCCACACAGTCAGAAGACAGGCTTATAAAAACCACAGATCTCCAGCAGGGAGCTCAACGGTGGGTGTAATATTGGACACAGCTCTCCATTCATCATGCACATTCTCTGGATTTCAAGTTGACAGTGTCCCTTTAGCTTACTGTTCCTCCTCATGGGAGACCAGACAAGTGAACCCTAATGAAAACACTTCCTCCACCAGCATATAAACAAACAGATCTTCACCTGCAACTGTTCTCAGCTTCCAGAACGCTAGTTAAAAAGACATCAAGACAAAAGACAACCAAAAAAAAAAAAAAAAAAAAAAAAAAAAAAAAAAAAAAAAAAAGAAGAAGAAAAAAAAAGGGGTGTGGGAAGGAGATCCTGGAAAGTGTTACAGCTGCAGGGATGGTGGAAGGAAGGATGTGGGAGTTAAGGAGGTTGTATACAAGGAGGAAAATGACAAGGTCTCAAAGGCGTTCCCAGTCTTGTGCATGCATTTCAAAAGCCCGGTTCGCCCTGGTCACTCTTTATTTAGCATTTTAAGAATCAGAGCATATCAGAGTGATTGATGAGGAAGTGCAGAGGGTTGCCTTCCACTCAGCCCAAACCTTCTCTTCCAGCACCTACTCTGCCCTGCCCTCCCCGTCACCACTGAACGGACCAAGGTATCACGGTCTTGTTTCCACAAAGTGACCCCCTTCCTTCGCCAGCCCTCTCCCAGAGCTCACGCACACGCAGAATCCACACAGAGCAGAAATCAGGCGAGACCCCGAGGAAGCAGAGGCCAAACTGAGCATTATTAAGGAGGTCGGGCGACACGTACACTGTAGCTCTGCAGACGCAGCAAAGCGCTGGCACCCATGGTGTGGCGTTTGGTATCTCTCCCTAATCTAAAATGTAGCTGAAAAGGAACTGGCACCAGATCAGCGGCCTCATCTGGGAAGGAACAGAGAGGCTCTAGGGGAGAGACAAGAAACAAGCCTCTTTTCACATCCTACCACCCTTGGGCATTTTGTGCGTCCCTTCTTTCTTCCCTGAAAGAGGCCTTTGTCACAGACGCGCAAATCCTATACGATTTATTTCAGAGGCAGAGAAGGTCTTTTTATTTATTTCTCCCCCTCCCCTTTTTCGCAGTTCGGCGACAACAAATACGTCCCTGTGCTGCGCCCCCTCCCCTCTCCCCGGCCGGCGTCCGCGGGGGCGGGGGACACCGACACGGGCGACCCCCGGGCACGCAGGGGCCGCGCACAGCCGGTCACCGGCGCTGCCCCCGGCCCTCCCCGCGCTGCGGCCGCGGCTCCCGGCGGGGGAGGGGGGTGCGGGGTCCGCGTGTGCGTGCGTGGGGGAGGCCCGCAGCAGCGCGGCCGCCTCCCCT
>VZRR01003603.1:218579-366860 GCA_013398015.1 Oreocharis arfaki | reverse complement strand
GAGGCGGGGCGCACGGCCGCGGGCGGGCAGCGCCCACCGACGCCCCCGGGCAGCGGCCGCCGCTCCGGGCGCCTGGCGCGGCCGTGACGGAGGCGGACTCGGGCTGGCCGGGAAGTGAACCGGGGGCGAAGAGGAGGGAGAAGGAAGAAGAGGAGGGATGGCCACTCCGTGTCAGGGGTCGGGGGCGGCAGCTGCCAGCGCTGGAGCGGTTCGCGATGCTCCGCGCCCGGCTGGGGCGCCTCGGGAGGCGGGAGTAGTGAGCTGAACGTCTCAACATCCCCGATGAATGAGAGAACAATCTTAAGCAGATTATGCGTTTTTGTGAAAGACGGCGGCTTTTTTTACTGTTATGATTTTTTTTTAATCCGTGATTCTTGAAATTGGCAATAGTGGGTGATAAGGCAACGGCGGTAATGAAATACGCGGAGGTTTTCCAGAGTTGTGTTTTTATTCAATTTTCCACATTTAATCGCGGAGTGTTTCAGGTAGCCGTATTGGGAGGAGCGTCAGCCCCACGCTGACACGGTGTTTGTCTTTCAGGGTTGTACCTGCTGTCCCCGCAGCACGGGTGATCACCTTTGCTGGGGCTTCAGTCTTGCAGTGTATTCAAAGATGTGCAGGCTGCACTGTCCTGCAGTCACGGGTCAGCCTGCTCCACAGGCAGGTGATTGGAAAAGTTCTCTGTACACTTTGTTCTCTTCAGGTTCTCAGCAACGCCATAAATACTCCCAGCATTTCTCAAGGTGTTGCATCCACCTCCAACGCCCATTGAAAGCACCACATGCCCCAGCTTCAGGTCCTCTCCCCAGCCCCGCCCCGTCTGTGACCTTGGGTGCTCCCATACTGACAGACTGGCACATCTCGCTGTCACTTGTCTCCTAAGCTTGGAAAGCTTTTTTGCCTTAGGACTGAAGAAATTGCAGTTTAGGCTTCAGCAAGAACAGGAGAGACATACAAAATACAAATGCAGAGAGCGAGAAACTTAATCAAAAATGTTGAAATAGCAAAGAGAATTATAACACAAGTTTTCAATAAATGGGATTTACATTTCTCTCCTATTTCTCCCTGGATTTCGTTTTTGTTTGCTGCTATTTAACCAGAGAATTATATCATCTTGACAATTTGATTTCCTGATGAAATTACAGTTTTACAAGTTCAAATATAAACTTGTTTCTTATCAAGATGTCTACAGCTGAGTGTTCAGAACAAAAAAGGGTTTCACTTCTCTGTCTGGGTGACTGTGTAGGTTGTGTGTAGGTGACTCTTGATCATTACATTTCAGGACCAAACAGAGTTTGTTCCACAAGTTCATATAAAGAATTTGGAGAAGATGGGGAATTCCAAAATAAAATGTCAATTGTGACACTTCTCATTTGAAACCTGATTGTAGATGTACAAAGAAACAAGTTTTTCAGGCTCCTAGGCAGCTCATTTTTAGTTTCTATCCTCATCCTTCTATGCAGATTGATTTTTTAAATAATTTATTTTACCATGTAAAAGGTATAATCAACACAGGAGTAGAAATTTATAGATCAATTGAAAAAACAACTTTTGGTTTTCCTCCTGTTAGGTGAAAACTGCTCCTCAGTGGGGAGGTCTGATTGTGCCTTTCCAGAAACACTGATTGGGATCCTGATCCTGTAGACTTTGAGGAGCTCAGGCTGCAGCCATTGGGCCAGCAACAGGCAGAGCAGATTTATGGACTTCCAGCTTGGAGACTATCAGGACTGCAAATGGTGTCTTAATACTCCAGGCTCCTCAGCAGAAAACCAGCACGTGGCTCTAGGGAAAGGGGCATTTTTGCATGCCTTGTTTGCCTCTTTTATGGGCTTATACATAATCTTACCTCTCCACAAGTTGATAGAGGTTTCCTGGGGACCTGAAGCATCTTGGAAATTAATCAAACAACCAGATATTATTTCTGAAAAAGCTACAGGAAGGATATGCACTTAATTTTATAATCAGAAAAGTGGGAATAAAGAATCTTTGTCCAAAATTTGGATGCTCTTGCTCTGAATGAAAACCAGAATGGCACAAAGGAAAAAAACCCCAAAAAACAGACAAAAAAACCCCCTTGACACTCTTTGTTAAGCCAAACCAGAAAATAACCAACTAATCAATTAAAGCAGACCAAAAAAATATCCCACAGCAGCCACAAAACTGCCGTAAGCCTGGGCAGATAAACTGGCTCAGCAGCACGTCATAGAAAGTCTGACTCTGAGCAAGTGTAGCTGAAGAGGAGCAAGGAATCAAGTGCTGGTAGTTGCATGGGAAGCATAGGAGGAATCTTGGGTTTCCCCTTTAGGGTACCTGTACTTTCCTTAGGATCACAAAGCTGCTGTGAGTTCCTGCAGCCCCCGTGGCAGAGGTGGGACGTGCTGGAGTGTTCCCTCTGCATGAGTCAAGCCCATGTGTCTTCACAGCAGCTCCTCCTCACACAAGTCTTGTTCTTTAGTACTCACCACCATGGTTTGACTGTATTGATATTTGCCTTCAGGAATCACCCAGAAAATCTGACAGACATTCTCTCAGTTAAAGAGAAGAAATAATTAAATTTACCTGCACGACACAGGAGCAGTTCTTTATACTCTCCTCTTATTCTCTCAACTTCTCTGAATAGCTTAACCTTATGTCCATGACACTGTTTTCTCTCACCTTCATCTGCGTGGCCTTCCTCCTCACGCCGAACTACCTTCTCCTTTCGCCAACCTCACTTTAAAAAACTTATTCATTAAAATCTTGAAATAATGTCCATTGAACTGCTACTTCTCCACCAGCTGTTTTCATAGAAATACTGTCAAAACCTTAATTCTGCAGTCACATGTGCTAAATGTTGTGCTATCAAGATTTTCTCCTCTACTTCCTATTCCCTGTTCCTGTCTTCCTATAGAGATACATGGCTTCTCATAGCAGTATGAAAATTACAGAGCCTGATAAGGATTTATTATTATTAATAATTTAGCATCTGGGAATACACAGGAGCAGTCACAAAATGACACGAGTGTCTTTTGGACTTATCAGTGGACAAGAAATCAGTGACAGCTATCATGAATGTATTCTGAATAAATAATATCCACAGTTTTCAATAGAAGGTAATATTTTGAGAAGCTAAACATGCTCACTGCAGTAATAGCAAGGAGATGTAAAAGCAGCTGTTTTGTAGAACAGAGCAGGACATCAGTTCAATTTCCTTGGTTGTGTCAAGCCACTCTTGGTAAAACTAGGCTGACTCTCAGACATTACCATCAGAATTATTTTCTGGATTCTTCTGAGCCATAATTTCTAAAAGTCAGATCCTAAGGAACTTGTATTTTAAAAGATCTCCAAAGTATTAAATTTTACAGTGTCTTTTTTTTTTTTAATAACAGATGTTATGATTGCAATTACCTTTCACAAGGATAAATAAATGTCATGCTCAAATTCTTCCCTCAAACCAGTACACTAGTCACAGACTGATAGGTCACTAATCTGCTTCACCATTTTATCTTCTGTCTTACACTTCCTCCCTTTTTGCATTGCTAACTTGGCAACACTTCCATTCATTTTGGTTTTGGCTGGGTGTATTTTACCAGCCTGTCATGTATAGCATATTATAAATAATTACAGAGTAGTAGGGGGGGTGGGGGGGCAGGATCTGAACTTGCCTACAGTATTTTAGGAGGCTGACAGTATTTGCCTAAAACATCCCACTATATTTTCAGGAGATGCTTCAACTGGGGAGTGCTAAATGGGTCTTGCTGACTCACAGGTGATTACTGCCAGGGAATGCTGAGGTGGCAGGTCTGCCTCCCTGGGGACAACATCTTCGAGGTGTGAACAGCAGCCTGGAAGCAGAAGGGAATGTTTGAACTGGGCTCTTCGTCGGGTTCATCAGCAATAGCCACTCTAATGCACAGAAGCTGAAGGAAGGGTATTGGCAGGCATAGGAAAAGAGCACTTTGCGTTTTGTCTACTAGGTAGATCATTTGTGGGAGTAAGTAGATGGAAGAAACAGTATCACCTTATGTCTTTAAGGAATATACAGAAGAGGCCTTCCTTATTGCTGTAGAGGGTCTAATCTCAAACATTTACGTTCATACAAGCCTACTTTTCTTACTGTCTTAGAATCCCTGAAACAAAAATTGGAAGGGGTGTTTCCTCAGAGACTACACAAGAGGTTTTCCAAAACCAGCAAAGCAGGTGTTAAACTGTAAGAACGACATCTTTAAATGGCATCATGCATTTTCTAAAAGTTAATTTCTGTGTTTATAAGCTCCAGATGTGTTTGCACTCTCTGTGGCTACACATGGACACGGGGGAAAAAACAGACATGGAACCTTAGGAAACGCAGAAATAGCATAAAAGTATTAAAGCCATTTTTCATAACTTCCAGAGTTATTAGAAGTCACATCCTACTCAAGTCAGAAAAAAATTTCTGACTCTTATTTTACGCACTAAGATAAACATTTTAAATTCTCTGTGAAAGTTCGTAAAAGGTATTGACTTTCAGTAAAAATATTTTTTAAATGACAGTGAGGATCCTGTGGGATAAGAACACTGGGGACAACAGTAATTTGTTGCATTTATAATCCAGCCAAGGATTATAGCAGTTCTCTTCTTGGGACACTATATTTTCAAAGAGGCAGTGTGTATATTACATCACATAATTTGTAGAGATGAAGAACAGATAATATACTTAAAGATGTGTCATTGTCCTCCTTCTGCTGTCAGCATTAGCTTTCTGCTGAGCATCAGAGGAATGCTGGGAATGATGGCTTCCTACAGAAGAATAAAGCCCAATATTATTCTTAAATATCACTTCCTTCATTTACTTGTTGAGACCAGCACTGTAGTAGATGTACTGATAAATTGCAGATACATTTCCAAGAAATAGGCCCACGTAGGGCTTTGTGATCCCCAGAATTATACACTTTTCAAAGAACTACCTCCAACTGCCAAAAAAATAGAAGTGAACAGTTCCTTGTCTGTCACTGTCTCCAAGCCACACGGTGTAACAGAACTAACCTAGCAATCTTCATGTCTAAAATGTCAGCAGGTCCTAAGAAATAACTGACCCCATGAGGATACTCAGATTATCCGAGGGAATACTTTGACTGTTGTGCTTCTGTCCCCAACATATAAAATGGGGATGAAAATGTCTTCCTACTTGTGCACCCTGAAGATTAATTGCTATTTGTGAAGAATTATAAATATTCTGGGCAGGTTGTACTGCAGAAGCATGAAGAAAATTAGTAATACTCTTTCCATTGTGGGGCTGAATTTTTGCACAGTGCCACCTCCTGAACGTGAGGAGATGAATATTTCTATTTTTCTCTTTAATCCTTTTGGCCATTACATCACCAAATGAGTCAGGATCCTCTCAGAAAAAAAAAGATTCATATTCCTGTGACTAACTGCTGCATCCACTCAGGGAGGCTACAGCAAGGTTATGTAAACTGTCCCAGTTCTGGAACTACCCAACTGTTGAACTCTTGACCTTCCACTTCTCATTTTCTTTTAACCTATTTTTGGATGTGATTTCCCATTTTGCATGGTTGTTTTGGTTTTTTTTTTTTCCATAACGCTAAAATAACCCGGAGATCTGTCAGCTGGAGGTAGACTGGTTCCGTGTGTATCGTTAGCAAAGACATATGCTAATGAGCTTATTAGAGGGTTGGGAGAGTCCTTTGGTTGCCTGCACTCCTCCTCCTGGAGGCTGCACTTACCACTCAGAGGCAGTGGGCTGTCCTTGTCTGCCTGCGACAATTACTAGGAAGGTACCAAGTGCACATCTTAGCAGCGGGTTTCCAGCCATCTGCTGACAGTGGAGTGCTCGTGGGTGTTCCCACAGTTTGGGGTAGGGGCCGAGCTTCTCATAGATTGTCTTACATGCCTTCTTTCCCAAATCTGCCTCTTTCTCCTCATGCTCGTGGAGGCTGTGTTCTCTCTAGTGCTCCATCATCAGTTTGTCCCTATCGCACACCAGCAGCCTTGATGCACTGTTTTACTGATAGTAAACCTCTTTCTAATGAGATTCTGAGTTGTGGACTAGATTCCAAGTAAGCATTAATAAGATTTGCATTTGCTTTCAGCTTATTAATCAGAGCCTCTTCCGCTGGTGTTATCTCCAAGGAAAACACATCCAAGCCAGCAGTGTGCTCATCGTGCTCTTTACCCGCGTTGTGTCTGCTGGCACCTGCAAATGGCTGTGATTCAGTGTGAACCTCCGGCAAAGCAGCCTTCGCCTTGCTGTCATCACATTGGCAGCACCACGGAATGCTGATGTGGGGCTGCAGGTTTGAGTGCCACTGCCCTCCTTTTGCATCATTCTCACCTCTCGTAGTATTTTGAACTGACTATTTTGTTGACAATGTCAAAGTGAACCTGTGCCCTCATCAGCTTATTTTCTAACTGGGAGCCTTTATTGCTTGGCAATTGCAGTTGCATCTGTCATTAGGGATGAATTCTGGATCCTTCAGCTAAAGAAAAACCAATGATCATGGCACCGTGCCATAGCTGCCTGTATGCAGATGACCGTGCTCATCATTTGGACATTCTCCAGCTGCACTGGAAAACAGATATAGGATGTAGTGAAGCCAGGCAGGAGGAGGAACAAAATAAATGTGGCCACACGGCTCTCTGAGATGCGCAGCCACACACTGAGCAGATGCAGCAGCGCTAAGCTGGTCAGCACCCAGGTGAAAAACTAAAAACTTTCTAAGACTGTTTCTACCCAAAAAGAGTATCTGCTCAGTCTGGAACAGATGACCATCTTGCTGAACTGTTCAAAACTTCCATGATTATCAAATCTTAAAGTACCAAAATATGAGATTTTTTCCTCAACAAGCCTCCAAAAGCTGAAGCTGTATGCAAGGGTAAGGACCGGTTTCCCATGGTAATGCAAGATTTAAAATGAACTAGTTAATCCACTAGTAGAAGAGAGAAAACACAAAAATGTACCCATGAGAATGCAAAACTCAAATGCACAGAGGTAAAATCTAGACAAACAAAATTAAAAGGGAAAAATTAATAATCTGAGGAGTAATAAAGGTCTCCCTGCACAAAGACTTTGTATACAGTATTAATGGAAAGCAAAGTCAAGGTTAAATGTACTGATAAAAGAAATAATACAAAATAACACTGTCAAGCAGGCAGAAAGTGAGACCAAGAGTCAGATTTTGCAGACATGTAGTATTGATGTAGTACAAAGGCATGGAAACAAACGATGCTGTAAACCTCAGAAAACCTCATGATATGCGTACAAGATGGCATCAAAAAAGCTGTCCCGAAATCAAACCCCGTGGTGCAAACTAAAAAAATCCCCCAGGAAATCAAATGCGAAAGGAGCAGTGGGGTGGTAGGAAATATGTGAAGCGATAAGATTTCAGCCTTGTTTGAGAGAAAAACACAGTCAACCAAAGTACTGTAATGGTGGTAGGATGGTATAAAATCCAAGCTGCCATCATTATTCTGAGTCCCTTGAAGGTGAGGTCAGCAGGGCTGTCATGGGTGTCACCGTGTGAATGTACCGACTCAGGCGGGATAAGCATCTTTTGTTACGCAGATCACGATGAGTCTGTGCATGAGTGTTTTGCTGCACCCTTCTCTTACACACTTTCCCTACCAGGAACAGTAGGATGTTTCTTTTCAGATACCCATGCTTCACTTCACATCAGTGGGTATTTCATTCGAGATCTAAGAAGAGTTGGCTGGTAATTGAGCTCCCTTTTCCCAAAAGTGCCTTTCGGGTGTCCCTGAAGCACGCATGTGACTGTGCTTCCACTGTCCCTATGCTGTGAGTGGATGAGGAAAAGCTCGGCAAGCACCGTAGCCAGAAAAGCTTGCACATTTGCAGACAGCTGGAATTCATGACTAAATACCTTCCTGGATGAGAATTTCTTGCTTTGGACAAGCAGGATGATTCCTAGTGCTTCATGGCAAGCAGTGGTAATGCTAAAAGCACTCAGGTAAGTCAAACGCCTCCTCTGCAAGATTATGGACCTCATCTAGATAAAGAAAGCTGACAATGGCATTTAGGATCCTATCTGCAGGAGAAGTGAGTAATCGCTGTCAACAATAGGAGTAGGATTAGCTGAATCTCTTGGGAGCAGCATGTGTCTCACAACCTTTTGCTGGCCACAACCTGGTTTGACAGAGTTCAGTAAAGTGGAATAAAATTTGGCTGTAACCACAGTAAATGTGCTTTTCTGCCATGTCATTCATATGCGTTTGCTGACTTCCTTGGGATTGTGTGCCAAAGAGGTAAAAGCAACAAAGCTGCATCTAAGATAATTTCTAAATGGCTTTAATAGTAGTTTTTTAAACTAGCAGACATAATTTCTACTATTTTCCCACCATCAGACAGTTGCTGAATTCTGAAAAAAAGTAAAAAAAAAGCATAGACATGATTACCACCTATAACCATTACATACCACCAGAAAACAGATAATCATTTATCCTGTCCCAAAATAAGGCAGTATGACTGAAAAGGCAACAACACTATGCAGTGCTAGTGAGTTGTACTTTGGAGTACCAATTCCTACAGCAGAAGACAGCTGGTAGCTTTTTGACTGAGTTCATTGTCACCACAGAACCAAAAGACACCCAATGGAAGAAGAAATGTCTAGAATGTTTGATGTGAGTTGTTTCATCATTAAGTTAGAGGGTATAAAGCAACTGAAGTAGAAAATGACACAAAATCACTAGAGAGCATTTTAAAAGAGTTATTGCTTGTGACTCTCCATGATGCTGAAACTGCAATGCTACAATTTTGAGGTACACAACAAAAAGAGGGAATTAGATATACATAGCTGGCTTAATTTTCTGGTCATGAAAGTACAGCAGATGAACCAAGATATGAGATCCTCAAATTGCTAGAAAAATGGGTAAGAGAAAGGCGCAGAAAGCAATCAAGCCAATTATTTACCATTGTCAAGGAGGCATCTGAAAGGAAGCTGACAACAAACCAAATGAAACAAGTGCTCATATCTATAATTTTGTGGAACTGGGCATATGCCAAAGGAGGACTCCCACCCACATGCACAGAGTACTTCAATTTTTGAGGCAGCCTGGGCATACAGGATAGAGCATCGTAGATAAAGGCAGTTGGCTCATAGCATTCAGATCACAGACGCTTCCTCAGAGCACCTTCTGAAACTGAAGTGTGTCTTCAAAAACCTGGAGATGTCACTGTTTGGCAGACATGGCCAGGGATATCAAAGACCTGGTAAACAGTTGGAGTTCATGTGGGTATGTGCAAAACCAACCCAAACCTGAAGAAATGTACATAGCATCTGGTTTATCTGTGCTCTAAAAAGAGAGAGCGTGGGAATGAACTTGAGTATTGGTAGCACATTGCCCACACCATTTAATTGTCATTTACCTGGCTTCTTTTGGATGATTTAAACTTAGGTTTCTTCAAGCAACTACCTTGCAGATTGGTAGGCATGATCTAGTGTGTTCCATCTGAAAATTGGTGCCAGGGATTTGTCCCTTATTCTCCTGTATTCTCTGGTGTAGACATGAATAGTTACAGGTGCCTCAGGAAAAGTTAAATCTTGCTTGTGCCCTACCACCTACACCACGGCTATTTTTTGCTACTGCCTGACTGAGGTGACCTACCAGACCCTGAAATTGCCTTGGCTGCCCATCCCTCCCTGTCTGTGCGCACACTGTGGGCTGTCTTTCAGGCTGGCAGGAAGCAGATGACTGTCAGACACTGCACTGACCACAGCAAGAATCGTTTCAGCAGGCCTGGTACCCTCAGCCTCATGCTTTTAGATAACAGCCCTGGCTTGGGCCACTCTGTTCAGTTGATTTACCTTGGAAGAGGAGTCCTACGTCACCATCATGTTACAATGACAAAGCTTAATCGCTGTTTAAAAGTGCTGCAGACCTATTAAAGCAAGCTGCTAAAAAGAAAATACATGCCAAACCATCCCCGAATAGAGTAACATTCCCTGCAGAAGGTGTTAACAGCAGCCTGGTGAAAATGCTTGCTGTCAAGATGAATATATACCTTTGGTACTTTGCCCCATCAAACAGAAGTGGTAGTAAGAGCAAGAAATAGGATGAAAGGGGAATACCTACGGGCCAAAGCCTGCCACTGTGGGCAAACTACAGTCTTCCAAGAACTTAACAATAAATTGATAAAGCCAGACAAGAAAGTATCAGCCCACAATTACTAAATGCCCCACCACCAGAAGTGCAAGGCTGTTGGTCATCAGCGGGAGAATAGCCTGATACATATTTTGGTATTGAGCACCTAGGAAGTATACACCTGACTCTTTACAATGCCTCACAAACGCAGGGTGTTTGTAGTCAAGCAAGCAGATCACTCAAAGAGAGATTATCTCTGGAGATAATTAAGCGCTATCTTAACACGTAAACAAGGAGCAGTATTCATACTCATTTTTTGAGACAAAATTAACTATTACAAGACAAATCACCCAAGTGGGAGGCATTATACCAGGATTCAGTATGGGATTATGTCTAGGGACCTCAAAAACTCAGCATGCAATGTTTGATAAAGGTTGATAAAGGAGACTTGCAGCATAACTCCTGGCTGTGCTGGTACTGGCAGTTGCAGTAGAGTGGGAGTATCTGGGGAAGGCTGGGGCACCTGCCAAGGGCTGCCTGGGACAGGAGGCCCAGTTTGTTCCCTGCCATGTGAACCATTCCATGCCCCTTGGCCACCACACATGGCAAAGGGATTTTTATCTTGTCTCTCCTTCTTTCTGTCCGTGTGTGTGTACAGAACAAGAGGCATGACATTTTGGAAGGACTTGGAGGTCAGCCAAAATGAAAGTGAGAGAAATCATTGGAGCAGCCGACAGGCTCCAGAAAGAGGAAGAGGGGACACTGAAGTACATGGTAGCCTTTCCATTAATTTCAGGGCAGGCTGGGTCAAACCCATATAAGCCTAAGGCCAGAAAGAGGAAATATGCTGAATATTAGGAAACAAACTGTGGCAGTGAATGCAATCAAGCAGTTTGTGCACAGGGAGGGAACAGAGCCTTGTCCTACTGTGGATGGTGACATACTATTACAGCACTCTAGAATTCTTTAGAATGAGTTTCCTCACTAGCTCATTATTTAGGGGGTTTTTTGTTTTGTTTTTAATCCATTGTGCTCTGAAAGAAAAATATGAACAGAACCCTCTTCCCTCTGTCCTTGGGAATAACAGGCCATTTCAGGCAAAGAAATCTCTGGCACCTGAAACAGCAGAGGTAGAACTTATATTCCTTAATGAATTATTTGGTGACATAACATGACAGTGCCCAAGAGATTCATACTTTGAAAAATATTTTTATTTAAATTTAGAGATTTAGCACTTAAATCACAAGCCAGGAATCTCCCTTTGCTCTTTGGGGCCTGCTACTTTGTTATGCTTTGAGGTGTGCAAAATTTACTTTGACATCTCTTGCTTTTGGAATATTTAAAGTTTAAGATGATTTTTTGACAAAGCAGTCTAATTTTCAGTGGTTTGTGCTTCACACTTCACAGATGCTTGGAGTGAAAAGGGCCAGATTCTCAGCCCTCTGAAAACTAATTCTAATTACCCAGGGAATTTTAAGGGAATTCTTAGGTCAGCACAGTGAGAAAAGCAGTGGTCTTCACTATGAGCATGTCTCAGGGATGTAAAGAAACAGCATCAGTTAGCTAAAACTAGTATTTTATATCACACGTATGGTGTGTACTTTAGTCACAGTCTTCTCACAAATTGCTGTGGATGGTTTTCTCTGCAAAACAGGTATTGTTAAATACTATCACTGACAAAGCTAGAGCTAGGAAACCCTCCTTTAACAATCCTAAATGCCCAGAAAATCAGCAGTCTATGGCCTCTCCCCCTTGTTGTGATCTGGGCTATTGTTTTGACTTGTTGCTGGCACAGTACTTCTGTTGCGTCCCAAATATTTTTTAAGTGCAGACACTCAAGATCTAATCAGCATTAATGACCCGATGAAACTAAGGGCATTATCACTTAGCACTGTGCAGACTGCAGAGCCCCACCAGTTAGCATCACATGAGCTCTTCTGGAACAGGAAGACTTATCATTGTGCTGCTTGTTTTCCCAGAAAAAATTGCTGGTTTCGTGCAGCTGTGCTACTTTGGGAACCAAGGAAAAGATTTCTGCTAGGTGCTTTGTATGCCTCATGTCATGCAATTCCGAGCAAGACTTTTGGCATCTGGCGAGTTCAGGTATTTCAGTTGTATGGTCTTTGGAGTAGATCCACCTGTAAAAGCAAGTAGAGCTGCTAAACAAGATCCTCTTGAAAAAGAAAGGCAGACACTAAGACTGGAAGGCTGGCCTAGGTAAAACTAAGAGGGGAAGAAGCAGAGAAGAAGAGATACCTACCATTCCTCCACCAGCTCTTTCATGCTTCCAGAGCCAGTCAGTATTCCTGTGGTAGCCCTCACTCCAGCAGGCTCACTGGGCTTACTCCGTGCTCACACTGCTGACACAGAGGAGCCTTTGAAGAATCACAAACCCCTCTAGCCTTACTGGCAGTCACACCAACTTGCACACCAAAGAGCAAAGTTGTCAACAAATGTAGTGGCTGGTGTTAGATTGCGTATTTAATGTTGCATTTTCTAGTCTAAGGATCAGCTATTGACAGTGATATGATCTGTGCTAGGACAAGTACAGAGCAGTGTCAAATTTGCAAGAAAATGGAAGTACTGTAGTATGAATTTTCTTTTTAATTAATAGCTGCATAAAGTTACACATGAAATGCTAGAAACAGTTTTCAAGAGTGTTTGATCGGTCAAAAGCTGTGTGAGACACTCAGAAATGTCTGACAAGTACCACTTGAGGTTGTATCATATCTAGAAACTACAACATTTGCATTTTATGTTGGAACATTCACATAAGAGCAAAGGGAGTGGAGAAGGTAGCTGTGAGGAACATGACCAATTCATGACCTAGAACAGCAATATGAGGCTTAGGCACAAACTTAGAGGACCCCAGGATAAATGATGGATAGCAAATAAAATAAGTAAGGGACCAAGGAGTCCCTTGCCTTATAGACACCTCTTCTCATTACCTGGACATCCTCTGTTCAGCGTTAAAGTACGTATGAGTGAGGTGCCCTGTCCACCTGAACTGTGCTTCACAGGGCCAAATGAAAAAAAAAACAAACCAAAAAACCCCAAGAGTAAGCATGTATGGAATTAGCTATCCACACTTCTACACAAGTGGGACTGCTGCCAGAGAAAGGGGTGTCAGTGTTAGCATCCTCACTGGTGGCCAAGAAAGAGAAATGTGGCTCTGTGGTGAACCCTCAGTTCCATTCTGGCAGCCCCAGGGTCCTCTATTGTAATGACTTTCTCTTGGGGAAGAAATTCCCTATTTGTGCTATAATTTTGCTCAGTATATTATGTCATATTCTGAAAATGTTTTCTCTTTTAACATATTTCCTTTTAATATGTACTTGCAAATTGAATGTATACTCATGTTTACATAACTGTGACTAATTGTACTTGTTTATAAGACTCTGTGATTTTTGTTCTTATTCAGCATGGGCTTTTCACATGGAGTTTAGGAGTATTGAAACGTAGCAATTTCTTTATTCTTCACCAAGGGTGTTTTTCTTGATCAAAAGTACTCATATATCCATAGCAAAAGCATTCAAAGCCATTCAAGCTCCATAAATTAATCCACACAATACAAATGCACAGAATTCAATTTTCTTCATTCATCTTCACCAACTGCTGTCATTTAGCTCCAAAGTCATTCTCTTTCTCCCACTCTCTCCGTGCCGTTCCCCCCCCTTTTTTTTTTGTTATGCAAACTTGGCAGATTTAGGCTGTCTATTAGGTATGTTTGAGGATTATACTTTTGCTTTGTACTGAATGGAAAAAACATAATTTTCTGTTTCAAGGAAAAAAATCTAAGAAATTAACGCTTGTTGGAAACTCCATCCTCTCTAGCTTTCCAGCTGAAAAAAAATTACTGAGTTGCATATTGTTTATGAGACTTAAGTAGTCCATAAAGCCTGATCAAACATTTCCTAATTTAAAGTTATTTAAAGAAGTACAGACCACTACAGTTAGTCAGATGTGTGTTTAAAGCTTACACTTGTATCAGGATAGAGGGGGGGTTCTCCAAGTTTTTTTTGCGTCTGAATGAACTTCAGTATTTGCCAGAGATCTGAGTGTTTTGGAAAGGAGAAGGAAACATTAATTGATGTTACAAGTCCACTTCCCATGGCTTGAAAATCTTGACTATCAAAACTGCCTGTATGTCATTTTAAACAGTCTTTTGCTTCTTTGTCTCCAATGTACCCATAACCTCTCAAATGCCATTTTTCATCTACTCAGCCACTTTTCATGTAATATCCCGAAACCAGCAACATTTATCTTGGAAATGCTTTATTGTTTTAAGTATTTTGACTTTGCTGTATGCATTTGAAAAGCGCATCAGCTTCATAAAAAAAAATAAAGATTTTCTCTTTTTATCAAATGTCATTATGCAGTGAGAAGAACTGTGAAGTGCTTTTATTGAAGCTGTTTTTTCCTCAATTATTGCTAAAGGCTTTCAGAAAAGGTAACATCTAAATGGTAATTCATGAGAGCACTTTCAGGACTGATCATGATGTCACAGTGGGACTATACTGATGTGCAATTATTGGGGTTTTTTGCCACATTTAGTGGAGTTGCTCCCAGTTTATACTAGCGCAGATAAGAAAATTCACAGAAATAAAGGCTGTGAAGCTCTTGGAAATATGTCATCTTACGTCTTTGCTGTTTGAGACCTCAATTTCCCCATCATCTGAATTCTGCTTTGAATCTCAACAGTTCATTAAATACTGTGTCAGTGAAGTCAGAATTTGGAAGATCTGTTAATGAGTTGCTATTGGGGAAGGCACCTTAAGATGATGGATGTGATTTTGGATTTTACTGAAGTAACTGTGAAGAAGATTTAGGAGGCTTATATAAAAGTACTGGATGATTTAAGGAGAAGAGGAAGTTAACTGGAATTCTGAAAGATGGTCGCGTTGGCTTTGCGAAACACATACTGTTCTTGTTTCTTCCATGGGAAGAGGGACAACCCAGCAACCTCCTCCCCCACCTGGATATCTGTAATGCTTGTACATAGTGTGAAACATGATAAACCGAGACTCCATGACATGCACTGTGATCAGATCTCTAATATTTTCCTCATAAACACTTCCGGCCAGCTTAGTTCTCTCTTCCTTTCTTTATGTGGTTATTAAACTTCAGTTCACTTTCCTGGAACTGGGATTTTTGTGTCCCCCTTTATTTTTTTCATTTTTTACAAATTTTTTACATTTAGCTTTGAATCGCTTCCAAGAGGATTGTGAACTTTATAGCGCAAATTTTTGCTTGGCCAGGGAGTATGTGCACTTCCTCTCATGAGGCCCACCACTGGGACGGATACAAGAAACTCGATGAGGTGTCTGAAATGACTCCAGTACCCACCCAGCTTATCCCCCTTAAGTGACCTTTCTGAAGTCAACAGGCTTCTTAATGCTGCCTACAAGGTGATCTTTTATATTAACTTTATGCAAAACAAAAACAGATCAGAGGACTCTGAAGACTAAAGCACACCTCTAGCTCCCCAAAACTTGACGATGTCCAAGGCCTTTTTATCTTCCTTCTTTTCTTGAGATAGTTTTTTTTTGTTGTATTCAATATTTAATCCTCTCTGCCTATGAGGCACATTATCACCAAGTATTAAAAAAATAGCTCTGGTAGACTGCCTTGAGGAATAAATTTGTCCACAGTCCTTGCCCAAAGCAGGTCCAGCTATACCAGAGTGATTCCAACTCACATCTGTCACATTTGATTTTAGAAACCAAGAGTGATGGATATTCCACAACCTCCCTAGGCAATCTTTTCCACTGTTTACTGTCCTTATCACTAGAGGAAGCTGTCTCTAGCACCAGCCCTCAGTCTCTCTTGGTGCAATCAAAATACATTACACTTGTCCTATCTCCAAAGAACATATGAATAATTTCTTTCCTCCCTTTTTGCATTTGTCTTGTCCTTAAAGGCTCTTAATGTCTCTCGTCAGTTTTTCTTTTTTCCCCTGCTAGACCAATCAACTTCAACCCTTCCTAGCAGGTCATTTTTTCTATACCCACAAGTTCTTATTTCTGTCTTTTTTGAAGCATGGTGCCCTTGATATTCTCCACCAGACACGTTAGCAGTGAGCACCAAATAGAACATTAGGATTATTCTACATGTTTTAATAAAAGTTCTTCTGCATGGCTTACTGGAGCCCATTAAACCCTATGTAAACATCTTCAGTCTTGTAAGCCCAAGTTTCCACCAAGCTGAGGTGCAAGTCACCTCCTTCAAAGGGCTGCTCAAGCTTACAGTGACCATGAACAGAGGCTCTTTTTGAAGATGTGATAAGAAAAGCCTGTAAAGCATAACAAAGGAGTGGAGATCCACTGCAGGACGAACTCTATGGACAGTCCCTTTGTGTTTTAAATCTTCTTGGAATCCTGGAATATAAATGGGTTAAGACATTTTAACTTGTAGGAAAAAAAAAACAAGCAAAAAAAACCCCCAAACCCCAAAAAATCACCAAACCCCCCAAAAACCCAAAACAACAACAACAACAACAACAACAAATCCCCCCCCCAAAAAAAAAAAAACAAAAAACCCCACACACCAAAACCCCTAGATCAATAGCATATTTAAGCTCTAGAGCTGACAAGTGCTGAAGGGATTCAAGAAATTATCCAAAATGAAAGCAGCTGGGGTCATCCAAATATGGAACTGCCAAAGTGTGTGGGGACTGTCAGAGAGTGTGACACAAGCACTCTGCTTTTAGTGAGCCAGATGCAGCAGTGGAACAAAAACCTGTGATGAGAGATGATGAACTTTTTCTGGGGTGATTAATAAAAACAACATAATTCTTCACTTACATACATTAGAGAAGTGAGCCAAATATTTAGACACTTACTGTGGATGAGATAGTTTGTCCAGAGAATATCCAGGCACTACCGTCTGTCCTGGAAAAATGCCCAAATGAGAATGGTAGTTTTTCAGATGTTTTAAATTAAGAATTGTGCCTGGAAGTTAACTTTTCACTTAACGAAACCTCATTTTAATCCAAGGTCTGTCTATTGCAAGCATAGCAATCACCAGTCATGCCTCTCTTAGTGCAGTGCTGACTTTATGAGTTGCACGTGGTTTGTAAATGAGGGGATAAATAGGTATCAAATGCTCTGTGCAAATTTACCACAAAGACATCTGGATTTGAGAACCTCCCAGCAGGCAAGTTGGTAATGATCTCAAATGTTTCCTTCAAATAGAATGACTTGGTTAGGTATCTGTATTCTTTAAAGATCTACAGGAAATTCAAGCAGGGAAATGGCATAGGTTTATTTTTAGTCATGGATACAACTTCCTTCAAAATAATACTCATGTCAGTCTTGTGTACAGTAAGCTGCTTCTTAGTGTCATGCATTCTCAAAATGCTCATGCCTTCCTGCCTTGCAGCATTAATAGTATTTCTATTGAAATGGCAATATTTCAGCATGGTAGTCATGGTAGGTACATGGAAAACATGTATCCCTGTTTTATGGATTCTCTTGGCAGGGATATGTGTCCCTAAGGGAAGCATAGTTTGGGTAGCTTTGCGTCAAGGATTACCTTTCATCAGCCTTGAGACTGAGGAGGGATGAGGCACGGAAGAGAGACAATTGATGCTGTGGCAACTCCTAATCAGTGGTTCAGCTGACTGGTGCAGCTCAGCAGATCCTGCCTGGTCGCTCTTCAGGACCAGCCACCACCAGTCTGACTTTCAGCCTTAATGCACCGGTTCAGTTTCATATCTCTGCCCTGGCTGAGCTGGCCACGTGGGGAAGCCGCAGCACTGATCAAGGCAGGGTTTTGCTGCTCCAGTAGAAATTAAGGGTGATGACATAAAAGCTTTAGGGATCTGTTTAGCCGTGGGTGTTCTAGCCCAGATCCTGGGAGTCTGAATAGCCTGGGAGCCCCTAAATTGCTCCACAGCTTTTGCTGAGGACTGGAGCAACAGTTTACAGTGTTGATGGATATGAGGTCTGGTACAGAACCCTGTGGCCCCAGGGCTTCTCTGCATTGAAATGCCCAAGATTTTGCTCAGTCTAAATAAATATGTTGCTAAATGTTGCTAAATACATCACTAGAGTACTCAGGGAGCACAATTCTCTTTAGGCTGTAGAATGTCTTTTAATTTCTTTTTTTTCAAACCCACAGGACAGGTCTTTGCCTTTAAGCCCAGTCCACGCAAATGTGTACACAAAGTCCATTTTTTCACGGAAAGTAAGGCCCTGGGTTAGAGGATGTTGACATTGGAAAGATTTCCTAGTCAAACTGTTTTCCTGCCCTGATTGCTCTCTGGGGTCCTGGGCACGGTATACATTCTGTGGAAGGGGCAGGGGAAGGAGGGGGGAAAAAAGCCTTCAAAAGGGTTTGTGCTGCAAGTTGCCAGGTTTTGTGTGGTAACTGGCTGCAGAAACCAAGCTTCTTTTAGAAATCCTTCCTCAGGGAGATCCCTCCTTCCTCATGGGAATTATCCCGGGCTCATGCTGTAGCTGGATCGCACACAAAAATAAAGCAGATCTACTCAGTGTTACTGGTCCCTATCCTGCTTTTTTCCACCAGCTTGTGCTTCACAGTGCCTGTGGCCTTCTTGTGATGGCTTCAGGTGGGCTTCAGTTGTTTTTCCCTGTTAATGGCGTGGGCAGCAAGGCTTTATCAGCATTAAGTGAATCCCACGGCACCCTTAAACAGAAAAGACCGCTGTAGCTGCGGCACTGGCAGTGAGCCTCCGTAAAATCGCAGTGTAAATCTGATGAGGCTCTTTAGCTGATGATGAGGAGGGATATGTCTGGGGATCTCTCCTGGGGTTAGTACCAAATAGTGTAAAATCCAAGTTTTCCTCTCCCCTCTCTGTGTGGTTATGTGGACACTTGAGGCCAAAGAGGCCTGCTGAAAGGAGAGGAAGGTGAAAATATCTTGGGAAAGATATGGCCTGTTACTCTGGCAGGCAGTCTCAGGATGCAGGCTCCTCTATTTGCAGTTCCCTTTGTTCTGCCTGAAGTGGCTGTGGACAGCAGATGTCCCCAAGCAGGTCCACTCTTCTTTCCTCTGACGGAAACAGTTTTGAGGCAAACAACATTAGTTTGGCTACAGGGATTTTGTTCAGGGGAGAGAAGTCTGAAAAAGCCTGGTGTGACAAGGAATGTTTCTCTGGCACCAGGCAGTTTGGCAGTGACACATCTGGACGTGTTACCCCTGTGCCCAGAGTCTGTCTGACAACTGCCAGCGGATAGTGAAAGGCTGGGGCAGATTTACTCACTGGTCAGACTTTCCCATCCCTTGCCTGCACTAAATGAGGCAAACAAAGAAAATACAGCCAGATACAGGTGTGTGAGACCTCATGGAAATCCCGGGTTGGATTAATTGGTGAATCAGCCTGAGGATGGAAAGTTACTGCAGCCGTCGCTTAGGCAGAAAAGTGAAGGAATAACAGCACAGTACAATATATGGTGAGACAGCAGCAACATGAGCTCTGTGCTAAGCCCTGTGATGATCCCTTGGCAGCACTCGGGCACTACAAAAAGCAAGGGAGGGGATTCTCTCACCCGGGAGTCAGGAATGAGCTGGCATAACAGCTTTGCACTAACCCTACCAAGCCCCTGGGATGTGGCTTAAAGCAGGCAGCAAATGTAAAACAGGAAAGCAGCTAAAATGATAAGGTTGTTTCCACACCCTATTTTTACACATGCCCAGATCCTCCCAGGTCTGAGGCTGGAGCCGGCTGGGGGCAGTCAGAAGCCCTTGTGACCTCAGTGGAGTCACATCTCTTTCCAGCATTGCTCATATTGCTGTTCCACTCAGTCACATACACATGACTTCCACTGCCTTTTACTCCCTCTCTAGGTTTGCATACACTGGCACAGGCTTCGTGTTGCTAAAAAATGGGCAGTGTATTCCTCATGGAGCTGTACCTGGGATTTATATTTAGATGGGTGGTTGCCCATGAGGCAAGAGGTGAGCTAGAAGGAGGCCATCTATGATGGAGCTGACAGGAGTTGCTAAACTTCTTACAGGGCTGTGTATATCTTTTCATATTCATAACCTCTTGTGAAAGTCTGGAGTAAACCTTTTAGCCTTCCGCCTTTCCTACCTAAGCCATGTTTTCTTCCTCTCTCTTCTCCGTGGGACTCTATTCTGAACTGCATCGTTCTAGACAAGCTCCCCCCTAAACAAATGCTTTTGTTTGCTGCAAACTTGGGGAAAGGAAAACAGGAATTTTAGATCACATGGTAGAAACAGTCACTGAGAGAGCTCCAGCACTCCATGTTTGAGAATGTGAATATCCTCCTCCTGTTAAAATGAAGGACTGCCACTCTCCTATGAGAGTGACAAGAGCATCTTAAAATTAATATACAAAAATATGCTTCTAAAATTATTTACTACTGTAACTCTACTATACTATAACTACTATAACTACTGTAAGTTTTGAAGAAGTGACTAGAAGGCAGGATTGACCTCTAATTGCTCTTTGGTTTTACTTGCAAACCATGAAAACAAGGCAGCATTCACTGATGATGGGGCCGACCGGTGGGGGTGGGTAAATTTCCCTGCTGTCCAGATGGGAGTGACCCCATCCGAAGCACACTGGGGAAGTGCTCCTTGGCACCCACGCTCCCCTGGGAAAATGCTGAGTGGCCCCAGCCCTGGACTGGGCCATGTGGGTGCATGTGGGGGCACATCTGTGCCAGAGCAGTGTTTCATTTCTCAGCACAGGTGGATGTGGCAGCTCAGTGCAGCCCCTGCTGCCTGGGCAAGCTGGCTGCAGGGGGTGAGGAGCCTGCACATGGTGCAGTCCCGTGGAACACGCACGATGTCTCTGCCTGGTGGTGATGGAGCCAAGGTGGTCCTTGAATGCATGTTGGTTGCAGATCTAAAAATCCCCTCATGATCACTGATTACTCTGTATCAATCTGAAGACATGGAGGCAGGAGACACGTCAATGACAAGCTCTCCACTGCAAGGCAGATGCGAGGGATATAGGGGCTACTCTTCCCTTTGAATGACTTACTATGCTGTTTTCTTGGGATCATATTAACACAGCTAAACTCCTCTCTAGAGATTTGGAATCAGAAATGCTGCTCGGAAATGGTTTTTCTGGTCAATTTTCTTTTGAAGTTGATTGTTTGCGCTCCCAAAATATCACCTCAGGGTGGGTTTTGGTCCCTGTGAATGGATGGGGATGTTTGTTGCTCCCAGCAGGACCCCTGCAGCATGTCAACTAAAAGGAAAGAAAACAAGTCCCCACACTGCCATTAAAATCAGCTGTGACAACAAACGTCGCTGTCCTGAGGGGTGAGAGAGGAGGGTGGTAGATTAGGAGGCACAGGAAGCTGACAGCTTAGGTCAGCTTTTCAAATTATCCTGGCTGAGGCTGATTCTGGGTGAACTTCAGCAAGGGGCCTGCCCAACAAAAAAGGGGAAAATGTTCGGTTATCTGGGACTTTTCCTCAAAATTCTGGTAGACAGAGCTTCAAAAAGCAGCCTGTTGAGAAGGAGTGGGTGAGATCTCCAAAATTTGAGGGGAGCAGCTGGTTTCTGCTGTGAGTCCCAGCCAGTTGTACACCTCAGTTACACAGATGTGTTGTCCTGGGTGAACTGGGCTGGTGTTCACAGAGCCTTCCTTCAGCCCAGCAGCATCTTCTAAAGTGGTACCCTTTCATACCCCCAGCTGAAAAGCTGTTTAGCTCTTGTCTCTTTGCCATCCCTCTTACAGCATGATTTATCTTATGAATGAGATCTCAGTGTGACCTGCTGGATAAGCCCCACATTTAGGAAAAGCCTCTTATGTTTATTTGAAAGCATCACCAGAGAAGCGAAGGGCTTTGATATGGGATGTAGGAAGTCAGATAAGGAGGCTGATAAACTCTGGGTTTGCTCTAGATTACATGGTTGAAAAATAGCATTTTGCACTGTACTGTGCTTCGAACGAATCAGCTGAAACAGACTGTTTAGGTGAGGTAATTTCCAGACAGAAACAATATAACTATGTGTTTTACAAATTATGCCACTGATGGTCTTGTCAGGAAGGCAGATGGATACTAAATATATACGAATCCACAAGCAAGGACCATTTCTTCTCTTGTTTGAATGCCTCCAGCACTGGAGGTCTCCAAATCACCCTTCTGAGGGGGCTCGACATCCTACAGTGGTAGAATTGTGCAGTCACAATAAGATTAAACCATTAAGGTGAACTTCCGTAACTGCAATGGGAGTTGGGATAGGTCTGGTGACGGCTTTATTTTGCATCTTGCAATCCTGCTGCTGCTGAGCCATAATTGCAAGCCACAGACCTGCTTCCTGATGTGATCTTGACAATTAAGAATTAAGTGAATTTGGATGGAAACCAACATAAGGATTCAACCCAGAGATAACTGTTTCTAACAGAATTGTTTGCCTGTTCCACGCAAATACTTCAAACTAGGCCTGTGTGAACCTCGAGAGTCCAGTGTTTATCAGATTTCTTCTGATATCTTTTAGTTTTGAAAATGAGAAATTTTTTTGGGGAAACTTTTATACTCTACAGTCTACAATCTTGCTTTCAGTATTGAAAATTTATATTTTAAACACGTATTTCTTTACTAGTGCTACCAGAAATACCTGTACTTATTAAATTTGAGATGAATTTAAAAAAAAAAAATCTTCCTTTACATTCTGTGCTTGTTTCTTAGCTTGGGGAATGAAATGCAATTTTTAATTTGGGTGGTTTTGCTGTTAGGTTCCAAGTGCTGTCTTGCTTGTGCTGTGGCTACTACATAGCAACATAATATTTATTTATCTGAACCAGCTGTTTTTACTGGAACAGAATGCCCCTCCCCAGCAAACCTTTCAAAACTTTTCTATTTACTTCAAGTTCTGGCAAAAAAATAAAGAAAAGATAAAAAAATGAGTGGGCTGTCTGTAAGCTGACAGTAGCGTGATACAGTCATGATAATGGCCTAGCACTGGTGAGAGAAAAAACAGGGCTGCAGACAGATACTTAGGGACTGCCCTACATGAGGGCTGTGGGTCTGTGGCCACCAATGTGCCCTCCTGTTGGGGTCCACCAGTGGGGCTGAGAGCATGACAGGCCAGCTGCACCAGGACACAGCACCCCCTGCACCCCAGGGACAAGCTGGTGGAGCAGACGGGATGCGTGGTTCCCTGTCAAGGCCCCATCCTGAGCCATTCTGACTCCCCAGAGCCCTGGGCTAAAGGCACATTGGGACCTCCCCTCTCACATGTCCCATTTGTTACTTTCTTTGCCATCCTTTGTGGTGGAGCTGTCCTTCTTTCCCTGTTCTTCTGCTCTGTCTCTGTCCTGGAAATAGAAACATGGAAATTACTCAAGTCTGATAATTCACTGTTCAAGTGGAAAGTTTGTCACTTCAAACCAGAAGTGAAGAAGTACACTGCAGTACTTCCCTGAGTATTTTTCAGTGTTTATTTAATTTTTAGTATTCATTTCACAGTCACTGCTGCTGGCAGCATAGAGACACCCCATCCCCTGTTTTGAAATCTGAGCTTTCCAGACAAGGTCTTTAGGAAAGTTCTACTGAACGTGTGGCTGTCCCACATGGACCTGAGGCATTGATGCTGCTGGAGAGGCACATGAGACCAGGGTGCCCGTGTGTGACAGTGCCCCCGTGCTGGGAGCCTTGGTGTCCCTGGCATGCAGAGGGATGCTGCCCTGAATTCTGGGAGCACACAGCTGCCCAAGCACACCTTGGCAAACCCAAGGGCTTTGAATTGCTTCCCGTGCTCATCCTCTGCACCATGGCACATGCCAACCCACCTGCTGCTCCCAGTGGACTGGTCTGAGTCCAAGCAATGCCCGGCAGCGCAGTCACTGTGGCAGAGCCTGTTCCTTCTGCAGGCAGGGCTTTTGCCCACCCTTTACAGCCATTTGTTCTTCTTGGGAAATCTCTCTCATCAGGAATAGCTCTCCCCTCCCCCTGGCGCTTACCCCCACACGGTGTATTTATAGGGAGCAGCCGCGGTCCCGCTCAGCTAAACTGAGGCTGTTCAAGCCTTGCTACGCTGCTGCTGTCTGTGCTTTGACAGCCTGTGTCTAATAAAAATTCAGTCCCTTGGCTCCAAGTCTAGAGCTCACATCAGTATGCATAAACAAATGCAAATAAGGGAGAGGTCTTGCTGGTTGATGCAGGTGAACAGTGGATGGTGCTGCCCTTCTATTCATCTTTTTTCTGTCTTGGCTTTCATTTTTGACTTTATTGCAAGTCTTTGCTCTGGAATTTCCACTGCCTTTTCCTGTGGCATCGCTTGTATAGGGACAGAGTATGTTAGAAATCAGATTCAGCATCTTTTTTTCCACTCTGTCTGGAACTCTGCAGCTCTGAGGTGTCAGCTCTCCTGATTGCTTTGAAGCTACTTTTTACCATCTCAAAAGTGCTGCTAAGTTTTGAAACATCTTCATGTTAGAAAAGACAGGGAGAGGTTGCTGCTCAGTTTTCTTTCCATTTCCCCACTCAATTCTTCCTCAGCACAACTTACTGCAACATGTAGTCATTCTCTTTCTGACCGGCATGGATTTCAGCCAGTTGATTTCCCATCAAGTGCAATTTTTGCTATTTGTTTTCTGCTGTTGCTTCACTTCCCTTTTTTTTTTTTTTCTGGGTGTATGTAGCACACAAGATTCCTACAATACCAGAAGTAGATTGAGCCTATTTCTGTAGCTTATTTATTGGTATCTAGTAATATTTATTTAATGTTAATTTTGAATACATGTATTTTAGAACCTGAGGTTTTGGCAGTTAATTTCTACATCTGGGTCATCAGCTTGTTGTTAATTTTTGGACAGCTGCTCCTCTGTCACATTTAAAATACTGGTTTTGGTTAGGGATGGGCCAGCCAGTTTATTTCAAGTAAGAACAGTTCAGAGCCATCACGCCTCACACAGACTCAGAGGAGATCAGCCAAAACCGTGGGAATAGAATAGATTTTTTTTTCCCTGAGGCTGAAAAGAAAGTTTCATTTAGGGGACTCACTCTATTCCTCTTCAGATGTCAGTCAGGTAAATTGTTCCTTCAACATGGCTGGCAGCTCTTTCTTGGCTGAAAGCAGACAGACAGCTCAATCTAACTGCACGGAGAGGTTTGCCTGCTTTCCCTTTTCAAGTAAAACAGGTTTATGTGTTTCTGTGGGACTGGCTGAACAAACAACAGGTGGATCTAAAAAAGCCCTCTGGAAAATCCCTAAGATTGATGCACTGGGAAATGACAGGGGAGTGTGTTAGAGCCACTCCCCTCGCCAGGGTAGCCTGTGTCCTGCTAAAGCCCTGAGAGAGAAGTGGAGGATGGGGACAGTGCCAGAGGGTAGCCTGGTGAGAGAGAACAGGTCCTGTTTAGAAGAACGTTTAGGTAAACAGTGCAAAACTCATCACTTTATGTACTTGCCTGTACTCAGTCTAAAATCTCTGTCTCACTGAAATTTCAAGGGTTCTGCAAAGATCCCACTTTAAATATAGACGGTCATTTGTATGCTTGTTGTAAAGATCAGTGTGAACAGGGAGGTGGCCTCCTGAAAATGGGACATGATGACTTTTCACGTAGATGCTAAACAAAAATGTGACAGTGCAGTGCAAGGTGTCAAATTACTTGGTTGTTTTTGAGGATAATTCCACTTGAAATATGCAATCTGTACCTCTTTATCTTACTGCCCATACTAGGTCTGCTGCTGCTGCAACAGCACCAACCTCCAAAAAGTATTGAACATCTTTTTGCTTTTAGATCTTTCGAGAGGAGCTTGAAATTGGGTCAGATTTTATTCTCAGCCATTGATCACTAAATGTACTGTAGCCTTTTTCCTCTTGAGCTGCTCAAGGGGAGGAAGGGCAACCTTAGTGATCCATGCTCAGGGCTATGGGGCAAGGAGCAAAGAGTGAGGAGGGATCCTGCACCCCAGACCTGCTCCTTATGCATCCAGGTAAATAAAAAGGATTTTCAATACTTTAGGGCAGCCAGCTGACTCGGTTTGTAGGTGAATGGAAATACTGCTGGCATTTCATATTAAATAACAAACCAACCCAATCCAAAGCAAGTCAAATGATCCCTCTTGTGTGAGGATTTTATCCTTCTACTGTACTTATTTGGCAGCATTTGCCCTGGTAATCACTTGTGCTCATATGCCCTGGGACATGCTCGGAGATGTCTCCTACTCCTCCGGAAACACATTTAGATAAAAACCTACATGAACAACTGCTGCTCTAAAACACTCACCTTTGGCCACAGCATGATGCCCCAACTCAGCCTTGTGTGCCTCTGCTCTGGAAAGGGATTCACACTTCTATCAAAAATCCGTACATCTAGACTGCGATCATGCTGTGGCCAGTCCCCTCATCCCAGTCTTCTGCCCTGTTGCCTGCGGTGCCACCTCTCTCCTGCCCCACAGGTTTCCCTCTGCCTGGGAGGAAAGGGGGTTGTCCCCCCCACATGCCTGTGCCTGGCCTCCAGCCTGCACTGAGGGAGATGATACCTAGTAAGTTAATTAACAAGAACAGAAAACTATGTTTAATGAGCAATGAGACTGAGAGGCATCCTCATGTGGCCAGGTGGGGCTGGTCATTTCCAGTGAAGTGCAGGATGGCACCCACAAAAGGGCTGGTACCTGCTGCTGCTTGGTCCTACTCCTCTGCTGGGTGCTGCCTACTTGAGAGCAGGGCCCTCTTCTCCTTGTTGCAGTTGTATTCTGGGGGACCTAATCCCTCTAAGAAGCTGTTCTCCTCATAGTGATGCAGCAAAGTACCACTCAGCCAAGTGTATCTTCACAAAGGGTTTTTTGCAATAGGTGCATTTTTGTGTTATGAGAAAGGACCTCTCTGAAACAGCTAGGTCACAAACATTTTTGGTGCGCTGTGTATGGCATTTTTTTTCCTTTAATTACTTTTAACTTTAGCTAACAGTTCTCTGGTAAGCATCATTAAAGCTCACCACAAAAAGCTGTAGTGACCTTGTGTGGTTCTCTCAGTATGGAGCAGTTCCTGGGAGCGATCCACAGTCCTGTGGTTCAGCACAGCCTGTCTCTGGTTCTTTTCCCTCTGAGTCACCGGGCTGTGTCACCAGGAAGGTCATGGGGCTGCCAAACATACCAGTGGGTAGATTTGGGGTTTCTTTCATCACAACCTCAGCTGATACCTCTTTTCTCTCAGTGACCTTCTGTGGATTTTTACAAAATCTAAGCCATATGCAGTGTTGGCATATAACCATCCAGTCGATATTTAGGTTCCTGGGAAGCATCCCTTCCATGTGGATGTCACTGAGTTCCGTACCCACAGATCAGTTTCCATAGTAACTAATGTCGTTCAATGAGAGGGGGAAAATCAGAGGATTTTGAAAGGCGAAGACTAACATTAGAAGGGAGTAAGTGGAACAAACAGCATGTATAATGGCTTGGAACACACCACAGGTTTTATGATGTGTGTTTTAGGGAGACTTGCAGGGTTTGTGAACCGTTGCTTTCCTCATGAGACGTGCCAAAAGCTTGGCGGTGCAAAATAAAATGGTGCTTCACAGTATTGCACTCATGCAAATCCCATGTCAGCTTGTATTTATTCAAACACTTGTGAGCACATGGAGACTAGAGGAAAACGAATTTTATCCGTGTTTCAAAGAGAATTGTCATACCAGTATTTCAGAGAAGCAAACATGCATTCTTTTGATAGTCCTTCCTCATCCGTGCTGCAACAATGGAAAAGTGGAAAAGAACAGGCAGAACTACTTTTTAGCTTCTCATTTATTCATGCTGTCACAAATGCCACCTTTGGTGGGTATAAAATGATGGTGCTGCTGCTAACATATTCTTACATGTGCTGGTCAGAGTTACTACTACTGATACATTGAGCTGTGGGATCTGATGAACAGAAGTGTGTTTTTTCCTTCAGCCGTGTGGTATAACTCAAGGAACAAACATATTGGTTAAAAATATATCTGGTTCTAATTTATTATGTGAATCTAGAGTCTTGCACATCACAGATTGTATGGCATGACATATATTCCTCTGGAAAGCAAATGTTCATAATGTTAATTCTGCAGAAATAATTATTCAGAAGTCAGGAATGATCAGTTCAAAAAGCCATAGGAAACTCTGCAGTCGTACATTTGTACAAGTGCGCTTCTTTAACATGCATATGGCAATGCCTTCTCCTAGGACTCAGTAGCCTAGGTAGAGGCAAAACCACATAAAGGAAGATTCATGTCACCCAAGTTTAGCTGGGTGAAGAAAGTTGTCTGAGCTAGTTCTCTTGGCTCCGTCTTTAATTAGTGGATAGTAACAGATGTCTCCTGTTGGTGACTCACCCCATCTATTTTAGGTTGCCCATTAGAGGTTCTTGTTTCTGTTCCTTTACTAAGAGAGAAACTAGTGGATGATTTAAACAGCCAAAGGCTGGTGAGGTGAAGCCCACCTAGAGGTGTGCATGTGGTGATGGTCAGAGGGTGGTAACTCTACAGAGAAAGAAGTGACTCTCTAGTTCTTATCCCCATCCACAAAATGGACTGTTTGTTGTCCTTGGGGCACAGCATGGGCTGTGTTCCTACTGTAGGACATTTCATCCTCCAGATCAAGGTAATTGCACCCACTCTGTCTGTGAAGGATGGCACCTGCCCCTGCTAACCCTAGACTGGTCCTGGGCACCGTCTGAGACAGTGCTGTGGGGTGTTGGCCTGAAATGTGCAACATAACCACAGTGATAGTTTGACAGTGTGGAAAAACCCCAGGACAGGAGCCATGGCACAGCATTGCTTACTTGTGGAGGTGTAGCTGGAGTGTCAAAAGGAGGACCCCATTACATGGAAAAGTACAGTGGCAGGTGTGACATTAGGTCTGGCAGACCTAATAGAAAGATGACTAAGAAATTTGCTTTAAGTTGGGCAGCTCATGTGAGGTCTGTGACAGAATTTAAACAGCAAATCCACACGGGTGGTGAGGATCTGGGGCAGGCAGAGAGCACAGCTATTCTGGGCCCTGGCGAGGCTGACAGACGCACACAGCATTTCCTGGCAATATGCTCAGGAGCGGAAGCTTCGTGTTCAGTTCAGAGGTACAGCCACTTCTTGCCTCCACAGCCAAAGCAGGTAGGAGTAGCTGAGCAGGGAACATCACACAACTGCAGCTCCCCGTCTGCATGGTCCATCTCCTTCTGCAGCAACGTTCAGCAGGAGGAACCAAAACCTCCTAAAGGAAAGGCACGGTGAGGAGAAGCCGAATATGCTTCAGGGCTGCAGATGAGAGAAGCACTTCGCTAATGCTGTCTGTGCGCTTTTCCAAGCTGATTCGTGTTACTGGGGCACAAAGGTGAGCAACTGAGCAGGACTTATCATCTCTCAGCACCCCCGAGCCCTGCTGCACCAGAGGGAAAGAAGAAAGACAGCTGCCAAGAGGTGGGTGCCCTGGAGACCGCCGGAGATGCGCAAGGAGGGGCAGCTGGATGGCAGTGTGTCCTGACGGCAGAGGAAGCCAGGATGCAGCCCACAGAGCCCTGCAGCCTCCCGGGCTTTAATGCATTTTGCCCTGTGATAAAGAAATCACACAGATTACCGCTGAACATGGAAAATATGATTCATCCGGTCTCCAAGCACCGACCCCTCCATCCATCACGTCCGAAGCGTGCAGCGGAAGCCGAGGCGAGGCGGAGTCTCCGGGGAGCAGTCTGCGAGGCTCCATCGCTTCCCTGTCTTTCTCCCTTCTTCCTAAACACAGGTGACAGGACCAGTGCTAGGAAGGCATGGGGGGGAAGTTTTGGGCTGAGGGAGTGACAGGAGGCGCTGCAGGTGAGCAGCCAGTCGCGCCGTGTGAGCTTCCCCACGGTGCCGGTGCCTCCGGCGCCCGGGCAGACCCTCAGTGCCTTCATCCTCCTCTGCCTTGGGCTGTCAGTGCCATGGGACAACGTGGATGCCTACAGGAGTGCCTCGGCCCGGACCCGCTGCTCCCCTCTGACGAAAATAAGCCGTTGTGTTGCATGCACTGAAGGGCTGATGAGAGCAGATGAAGCACGGCGGATGTGCAGAGGAAACTGTGACTTCCTTTACTCCTGCAGATAAAAGTAAGATAAAAGTAACGTCCTGTATGCAAAGGTGCAAAGGTTTCCTGTAGTAACATCGCCGTGCTTAAGCCTGTAGTCCAAGAGAGTAAGCTGAAGCTACTGAAGTTCAACTTGCATCCTGAATGTGCACAATTGGAAGTGTTAATTATTTCACTGAAGATGCAGGAGCCACAGCCAAAGCATATGTGTAACTCCAATTGTAGCTCAGGCGGAGCAGTAGGATGTAGGACAGGATATGCAGCAGCTGGTGTAGTGCTCAGAGAATGAGCAATTCTTCTTTTCCACCAGAACTCTCTATTTACAATGGCCACACTAGTTTGGGGACTGCAGCAAAAATCCCATGGGGCTTTGCATTCCTCACCAGAGTCGGAGAAAGCTTTAAAACTGGGATAAGACAGACAGATAAGAACAGAGAAATTGTAGTAGAAGCTTTAGAATTTGAAATTTTTCATTCATATTGGAATTATTACCCAATTTTGTTGTCACGGAAGCCTCAGGATCCATCAAGGAATAGGAGCTTTTAGGTTTCAAGTCAGACACCATCATTTCACGTGATACCACACAAAATTTTGTTCGGATGCGAAGGAAAAGACAGCACACAATCATGTTAGCGCGAATTAATTTTACACCTGCCTGTTAGCCAAGCTGTCAATGTGCCATTCATAACCTTCCCCAGCTAACACTGCTGTACCAAGCTTTAGTGAGGATTAAGCTAAAGCAGGATTACTCTGCCTTTGGGCAAGTCTGAGGTTGCAATCTTCCCCCGCCCCTCCAATATTATCATAGTAAAAACGTAGGAAAGCATAAGACTCTGCTGCGATTTTCCTCCTACATTTTTACCCCAGCCATGTTCTATCCCCTGTTTTTTGGGAGGAATTTGCCTGACAGGTGGGACAAGTCAGGGACCTTTGGGGCAATCCTGACCTCTCTCGATGCAACATCCAGAACTGCTGCAGGCGACTGAAAGATGTGTGACTGTGTATGTTCTACTCTGCTTGCTTTGTTATGGCAGGAGGTAGCCAGGGACAGAGAGGTGGTGATAAGCAGTGTGGAAACAGATGACAAGCAGTTTGAGAAGTGCATGTGCTCTGTGAGTATTGCACACAACAAGTACATCCCCTCAGGTCGACAGCAACTCCTAAAGCCAGAGCTTTGGGATTCACACTCAACCACGTGCCCATGCTCTGAGTCTAAGAAAAGTGAGTGATGCTGAAGAACTGAAGTCTGAGATGGGTTTTATGCCTGTCTTTAGAAGACCTATGCATTGGCCTCTTTTGTGTTTTTAGGAAAATTGCTTAAAGGCACGTTTTTCAGAATAATGAATTGGAAACTTCCTTTGATGCAACTTCCATGAGTGTCTGTGATTACTTCCCGGAAGCTGGACCATGAGAAGGTATTTTAACTTGTGTTTGATGGCAGGACGTGGGAGAACGTCCCAACCTGGTGAGGACAATGCCTGAACACAGGTAATTCCCTTTTTGGTCTCTATGATCTGATTTCCATCAGAAGGAATATTTCATGTTGGGAGGGTGAGACTGTTTGCTTTACTGAGTTCTCCATCACCTGGACCAACCCCAACTTAGCCCGTCTGTGATGAGGCTAAAATACCTCCTGATGCTGGCAGAACATCTCAACAGAAAAGTGACCTTCTGCTAGGGCAATCAAGATTAGTTTAAGGAAAACTGCTCACAAGAAAGTGGAGAGAGAGAGACATAGAGACATTAAATACTTTAGTTACACAGTCTGGTTGGGGTGTTTAAATGCATGCAGGGATTAACACTTTAACACTGTCCACCCA
The DNA here is from genome assembly GCA_013398015.1 of Oreocharis arfaki. Lineage (NCBI taxonomy): Eukaryota > Metazoa > Chordata > Aves > Passeriformes > Paramythiidae > Oreocharis > Oreocharis arfaki. The sequence continues at coordinate 334,983 of VZRR01003603.1, read as the reverse complement.
AACTCAAAATATCATGCTATTAAAGTTTGCAGAAGTGTATGTAAATATTGAAAGCAGAAGATTAAAGAGAGGATATTGGAAATAGAAACGTTGAATAAGTAAAATAGTTTTATAACTTGTTACTGTTATTTTGACTTTTCAATATGTTTTCCTAAGTTTTATTATGAGGCAGTGTTATGTTTGGAAAGGAGTTGTATGACCTGTGAGGTAGTGTTCAATGGGAAAGATTACATAAGCAGTGAGGAAACAGCTAGGTCCCTTTTCTACACTGGGTAGGGTAAATGAAATTAAAATTTACTATTCTGGTTTCCTAACACATTTTGCTTCCCATGGCCCAGCACGCACACACATATGCAGAGCAGCCATGAAGTTGTAAGTTTGTGCTGTTTTGAAGGGAGAATGCCCAAATCTTTTATTTATTTATTTATATATATATATTAATTTTTTAAAAAAATAAAAACAAAACCCCAAATTCTCACAACTTCTTCCTTACTTGACAAAGCGGAAGACTGAGGATGTGTGCTGATTTTGGCTGGAGTAGAGTTAGCTTTCTTCGCACTGGCTGGTACGGGGCTGGGTTTGGGACTAGTGCTGAACACAGGGTTGATAATACAGAGATGTTTTTGTTATTGCTGAGCAGGGCTTACACAGAGCCAAGGCCTTTTCTGCTTTTCATGCTGCCATGCTGGCAAGGAAGTTGAGAGTGCATGGGACATTGGGAGGAGACACAGCTGGAACAGGTGATCCCGACTGACTAAAGGGATATTCCAGACGATATGACCTCATGCTCATTACATAAATAATAATTACATAAAGTGGAGGGAATAAGGAGGAAGAGGGGGACATTTGAAGTGACGGTGTTTGTCTTCCCACATCACCGTTCCACATGATGGGTCCTGGCTCTCCTGGAGATGGTTGAATGCCTGCCTGCCCATGGGAAGCAGTGAATTAATCCCTCATTTTGCTTACCTGGTGTGCGCAGCTTTTGCTGTCCCTATTAAACTGCTTTCATCTCAACCCAGGAGTTTTCTGGCTTTCACCCTTTTGATTCTCTCCCTGGTCTTGCTGGCGGGGCAGTGAGCAAGCAGCTGCATGGGACTTGGCTGCTGGCTGGGGTGAAACCATGACAGGATGCAATCACTGACATTCTTGTCAAGCAGCACCACCACATGACCCCTTTAACCTTTGAGCTTGATTCTTGTGTTTGGTCAAAGTACTACTGTCATCCTTGCAAGAAGTACCTACTGCTGACTGTGATGTTTGGCTGTAGCTCTGTGTCAGGTTTTCTTCATGTATGTGAGAAGTATCATGTCTCTTCTCCACCTTTAGAAGATTTAGTGGTCTCTTTTCTTGATGGCAGCATCTCAGGCAGTGCCTTCAGTGTTATCCTGTGCTAGTAAGAGCAATCCTCAGGACCTATGGATTTGCTTGTAGGTGGGTGTCCTTCATGTGAACACAAACTGAGGGGTGTATCCCTTTCTGTTATCTTTCTTTCTGAACCAAAACTAACCCAAAAACTAAAATGGGACTGCTCTCTAACTTTCCAGATTCCTCATGCTCATATTGCACTTTGTTGTCCAGAAGAGTTCATTGTAAATACGATATTCAATAAAGTGAAATCTGTTCTTGGCATAGTAAGCCCCCTGCTGCTGTTATTTCTGATTAACCTTTTATAATCTTTGTAGATGATCAAGCTTTTTATGTTTCTTCTGTTTTATGTTAGTCCCTATTGCTTGTGAGTAGCACTTGTAATTTTCACTGTGCTTCTTTCTAATTTTACCAGGGCTGATGATTTGACTCCCTCTGTTCCTCTATCCTGGCATATACATTTTTCTTGCATGACTGTTAGGACAAAAAGTATCCTTCTGAGATGACCTCTTTCAAATCAAACTGGAAAATAGTCATCTGCCAGCTCCTCATCCAGTCTGAATGGCTGCAGTGGGTACAGTAATGCCCAGTATAGAGCTGCTAAGAAATAGTTTTTGTGCAGACCTGTATTTCTTAGAAACAAATGAATCAAAGAAGTTTAAGCTCTGTGCTTCTCTGGACTTGCTATGAGAGAGCTGTGCTTTGTGGTGTGTTCCTTCACCTTTTTCCTTGAAACATTAAAAAAAATTAGTTTGGTTTTAGATTGCAGACTGTGTATCTCCTTCAGGTGCTATAAAGATCAGCCTCATCAGCACCTTTCACTGAGATGATTTTTCTACAGTGCTTCCCATTTAAAGTCTGCAGGTAACCTTGCACTGTTCTGTGTGAAAGCAGTAGTAATAATTTCTTCTGATAAGCAAAATTGTTTTGATCCAGACGTCACAGAAATGCAGATTCACACAGGGGTCAATGGTGATAATAATTGTAATGGTTTTCATTAACAGATTTCTTAAGACTTTGCCTCAATAGCTCTGCTAAAATAAAAATCCTTTGGATTAATGACCAAGATGTTGTATCTTCTATCCTGTGCTTCTCTTAAACGACTTGATTAACCAGTGGTCTGGTTGTACAGGAATACTCGTGGTCCCAGAAGCACATCCCCTGCTGTAGGCAGGGAGTCCCAGGACCTGCCACCAGACTTTTCTTCCGCCTTGCTTGTGTAATGCTTGTTCCTAGCCTTGGGATGGGGGTGTGCTCCCCTTGCCCTTGCAAACTGCAAGTTTGCCTCTGCAAACTTCTTGGTGATAGTCTAGAATTAATTATCAGAGCCCTTCTGAGCTAAGGGGCTGCCGAAGGGAGACAGGGCACGGTGGAAGTCTCCTGCAGCAAGGGTGTCTGTCTGCAGCTGGGGGATGAGGCAATGTCCTGCCAGGGTGGCATGATGGCAGGCAGTCATCCATTAAGGAGGAGTTACACAGGCATGGAGGATAGGATGGCACATGTCACCTTGTGCTGTCTCCAGAAATCTCGCATCCCCGTAGTGACACAGCTGCAGTTTATGAAATGCCACACGTCTGTGGAAAGTGATCTGGGCAATGAAAGCCTGAGGAAGAAAAAAACCATTTCTGTGAGCACAGGAGTCTCTTGTATGCCTTATTTTAAACTGAGTACCTTTGCATGTTTATGTTTCCCTTAAGAGCACATAAAGGCATTGACGATGCGTAAGTGGGATTTAATTACAGGATCCTTACTCCAGTCAGAACATCTTGCAAATAAATTAATGAATTTCTCCAGGATCCTCTGAGGCAGAGAGACATTGTTAATATTACCCTTTGCAGATAGCTTGCTGTTGTTTTGACATGTTTTCCACACACAAAGGATGGCAATATGCTTACAATCACTACACTTTTATTTTGCTCAGGAAAAAGTGGGATGGGGAAGGAGAAATAGCAGGTGACAGCCAAACAAAAGTCTTTATGAGGAGACATGATCCTTCCTTTATAATGTGGGGCATCTGCATGGCTTGGCTGAAGAGCAGCCTGTCTACCACTGATCCTTTGCAAACCAGGGGGAACCTTCCCTCTGCAGCCACAGAGGCTTGGCACCCTCCACAGCTTAACCCTATGTTAGCTACCAGTCTGTGAACATTAAGAGTTTTGAAAATGGTTTGTAAAAGTCCCTCTGAGAAGGCTTACTGCTCAGAGGACCTCTCTAATCATCTCACCCCTTTCCAAGGGCTCTACACTAGCCATGCTTGCTGTTCCCAGTAAAGATGCCTTGTACAGTAATGGCCAGCATGTGCTGCATGAAGGGGCAGCGCTCTGGGGCCACATGGTTATTTTTATAGCATGGAGACACACTGTTCCCCTAAACAACCTAGATTATGGGGGAATCAAATGTTTTAGAGCTTCCTGTCCCAAAAGCTTGAGAATGTCTCAAATGACTGAACTCTGTGGTTTCTGAGTCTGTCTGTGCAGTCTGGTATTAGGCTCCAAGAACTTTCCAAAAACATCCTTGGACAACAGCAAGAAGAGGGTTATAAGGAGGCTGATGCCAGGACTTTAGCATTTTCAAAAGTCTACCCAGGAAGAAAATAAAGCCAAAACCATTCAAGCAATGAAGTTCCACACACAAATTTCCACGACTCAGCAGTACCACATGCTAAATATTAGTAGTGATTTGTTTAGTATCCAAAAGCTCCTCATAAGCTTCCATCCCAGCCCCAACGAGCATTCAGCCAAGTGACATGATGAAATTTTGTGTGTACTATTGCAATCCTACTCCTTGACAACACTTGAAAACAATGAAAAGCTTCACCCATACAAATACCATGTGAGAGCATGAACTCGCTTGGGGAGAAGTGCGCTGCGATCAGACTGACCCGCTGGAGAACTTGGATAAAGCAGATGTGAAAATCTCAGCCTGGAAAGGACTTGGGAAGTCACTAAGGTCAGGTCCTTCTGCTTGCAGGGAGTTGTGTCCCAAATCTCATCCCAGCCCCATCTTCAAGCAAACTAGGGCGTTTGTCCTTCCTCCATCCTCCATCCCTGTTTTGGAAACATTTAAATCTGACATTAAAATTGTTTCTTATATTTGCAACCGTGTATTTTCATGCATTCCAGGTAAGTGATGAAGCAACAAGTTATGACTCACTTATTCTTCTCTTTATACACAAGCTTAAAATTTCTGTAACTGCAAAAGGGAAATAGAAGCTGAACAAAAGTATTATATAAAATGGGGAGTTGGAATTTAACGTAGGTGGGGTTATAATCTAGGCTTACCAGAATCTTCCAAACCACTCCTTTGCAGGACGAATTTGTGCGAATTAGAAAAATGAATGAAGGTGCTGACTACGTACTCTGCTTCTGTTTCATGATAATTTCAGAATCATTCCTGTTGTGGTCTTCTGACAGATGTTCTGCCCCCCCCAGGTGTCATGTGCACATCACCAAAAAGCTTTCCAGGCAATGCTGATGCTCATGTGCAAAATCTGCTGGAGATCTCAGGGTCCCAAGTACCTTCAACTAAAGAACAGGAGTAGGGGTATAAGCTGAGTAAAACGTGTGTGCACACATGTGTAGACCCCAGGAGAAAGAATGGAGAGTGTGTGTAGATTCAGAGGCTGGACAGCAGCCCAGCCTAGAAATGGAGTCATCTTCTGGATTTATTGAATGTAACAGTACCAAAAGACACCAACCTTAGTGCAGCCTCCACTATGTTTTATGACACATTGGAAAGGTCCGTGTGAGCAACAATCTATAAAGGCATTTGAAAGAAAGCCCCATTTGAGAAAAATGAACAGTCTGAAGCACTGATTTTCAAACTTTTCTTCTCATGACCTTGTTCTTCCGTGGCCTCAAGTGGCAGTGTCGCTGGCACGAGTGCTTCCAAGCTCACGGCTCCGAGAGAGGGAACCATTGACCTGGAAACACCGTCTGGCTGGCAGCTCTGGGGCAACCCCCTTGCTTGTTATTTATTTGTGCTGCAGGGAGGCCTAGAGAGATGCTGCGGGCCGGGTGCCAGCAGGGTGGCTGGCACTCGATGACAAAGAGGGGAGGAAGCGGCTCGGTGGCTGCAGCAGGACCAGTTGGCTCAGGCTCCTGAGGGACAGGCGCTGTGGCAGAGGGTGCTCGAGGGAACAGCAGAGAAGGCAACGCTGGGTTGTTCACGGGGCTGTCATGGGGACTTCCTTTCACAGCAGATGTATGGCAGGGCAGGAAACATTTATGTATTTGCTAGAAGATCTTTGCAATTATTGAGCAATGCTGGGGGAACTCCGCTATGACAGGAATTCCTCCAGATGACCAACATATTACAGTTTGCTTGTTTGGTTCAGGGCCCAGAAAAGAATTGGTCCTTTTTTTTCCCCTAGCCTGTCTGCGTTTCAACAGCTTCTCAGCAAGGTTGTTTTCAGTTACAAAGAAGTGTAGGAAGGTAATGGACGTGACCAGAGACATTTTGGTAAAAAGCAGTCTTAATACTCACGTAAAACAATGCCAGTACTCATAGGTCCAGATTGCTTCTTCCCAAAATTTGCTCTGGCACACTGCGTACTTTATATAACACACGCTACTTTAGATGAAAATTACCAGACCAAAAAAAAAACCCCAATGATTTTTTTTTTTCCAATGATTTTTTCTTGGTCAAAGAGAGACTCATAGAAACGAGATGAATGTTGGAAACAGTTTCTGGTGTATACAAAGCGAAAATGGATTGTCAAGTAGATGTAGGAGACCTGAGAAATGATCATTCTGAAAAATGTGTGGGAGAAATAACAGACAGGCAAAGGTTGAATTGGACTTGAACGTGTAATATAAAGTATTTTTACAAAGCTGACTGTAAGTTTCAGTTGCAGATGTGAAGCCTAAAAAGTGTAACAGCATAGCAGATTTCAGAAGGAAAAAAGTAATTTTCAGATACTTGAATAGCATTGTTGGAGGAACTGAGAAGTAATTCTTTGACTATTCCTTAGCTATGGAAAACAACCAAGAAAAAAGGAAGACGTGTTAGGGATAAGAAAGATGACAGCTACAAAAGAAATACATAAAACTGAGTTTCTTGAAGAATGTTTTGGCAGAACGCTTTATAGAGACGGAGTGATCCGTGCAGAAACTGATTAGACCTTAGGTGGCTTCTGTAGTCGTGATGAGTTTGTCTCTTGGTGTATGACACCTGACCAAGATGAAACATGAAAGATTTTACAAGAAGTGAGCATGGACACGGGCCAAGACTGTGAGATGAGCCAATCTCACATCACAGCTGCCCACTACAAAAATACCTTTTGCTGTCATGTTCCTGCTTAACATGCCATTTGATGCAAGACAAGTAAAAAATTGTGAAAATTAGGTGCATGGGATAAAATAATGCCAGAAGGACATGAAATGCTGGAACTGACACTGAATAAGGAGAAACAGCTGACAAAATATGTTGTTGACTACTGTGATAAGAAGTTCCCTGCACAGGATGTGCCACATGAAGATGTGCAAAATCATCAGGAACCATGATTCCTATAAAGGAAACAAAACAGGAAATGTCATGAATCATCAGCAAACAGGCTCTGGACAGGTTACATGGCTTGATCCTGAATTAAATTAATAATATAGCAAGGTTGGAAAAAAAGAGACTTAAATAGCTCCATAACATTCTGACACAAGCTTGGGAAATACAGGCTGAAAATTGACGCTGATCCTCTCAGCAACAAGATGTGTGCGGGAGAGAAGCTGCACTGCCACAGTGTGGGATGCCCAATTAAACAAACAGTCCCAGATACTAATTAAGAGTATACAGAAACAGATATAGGAAGGCGAGTGTGCTTGGAGGCTTGGGAAGCTTTGGGATAAGTTGGCTTGCACACAGTAAGCAGTGACAATCTCTCTACAGGAAACTATTTCATTGGCATCTCGTCTGTAACCCTTAACTAATTACCCACTGGTTTGCATCTCTGATTCGTATTAAAATTCCTTGTGTCCATTTACTACTAGTATAGCTTAGCAGAACTTCAGTGTTGGAGATAAAGGCAGCATTGGGCTTTTGGTCAAGATAAGCCAACCCAGTAGTACCCGTATCAGAGAAAAAAAACATAAGGAAGAGGGCAAGTGTGACAGAAATCCCACAGGCTGACATAATTATGAAGTTCCAATTAAAGCAATAGAAACCAATAAAAATGAACTGATCTTTCAAAATAAAGGGTCCTCATATCTGCCTTTGTCCCCTTTCTCAAAAAATGTCAATATCTCTGTTTCCACCCATAGCTGAATAGGCATTGTTTAGTGATTCTTTACACTTGATATAGTATAATTCAGTTAGCTGTTGCTTTCCATTATGACTTGCCTTATAATAAATTGGATGCCTTAGCTGCTAGATAGCTCTTTCTTTTATTATAGCAGTGACCTCTAGTGTACAGCTCTCAGTATCCAGACCTAGCAATTCCAGCTTGCACTGCAAGGCCATTTTCCATCTCATGGGAAGGAAGCAGCCTTGCAAAGTGACCTTTCTGTTTATTTTGGATTTCTTTCAAAGAAAAGTAAAAAAACTCCCTTGAGACTTTAATAGTCCATAAAGTCGGGCTACATCAGCACACTGGATCTGTGGCTGCCCAGCCTTCATGCTCTAAAACATTTTCATTTTGGAGTGGGTCAGGAAGAAATTCTGCAGCCTGTAGCACTGCCTGTGCTGTTATTTTATATTTTGACAAAGTGGACTACCTGCACATGAATTTTCTTTGTTAGAAAGCTAAATGTCAGAGGCATTTTAGGGCAGGACATACTAATCTAGTGCCTAGTAGGTAGAGTCAGCTGGGATTTCTTGAAATGAAATGTGCTAATTATTTGTAAGATGAGTTACGTTTAATTTGTTTCTGCTGTAGAAATTCCAGGGGAATCACTAGGACACACAGTAATAATCTTCCTCTAGCTTTGAGCTCTGTCTTTGACGGAGGCCAACACAGGATGTTACACCACTTGTATTCCTATAGGAATACTGTGTGTTTCGTTGTGCAATGCTACTTCTTCCCAGACAGCGAGGATAGAGGCTGCCCTGTTCCACTGTAGCTGCATGAAGGGAACCCTCTCATGCAAGCCAGCTCCCTGCCAGATATCCCTCCAGGGACCACTGAGGGCTGTCAGAGAACTGAATCTTTTACCCCTCTCCCTGGAGAGACCTACAGCCCCCCCCACCCTTATTTCTCCTGGATGCAGAACTGGATGGTGCTTGGAGAGGAGCTTGCCCATTGCAAGTGATGGGCACCAGGGATCTCTCCAGGCCTCACCCTTACTGATAGAGGGGCTGGGATATGGGGCTGGGGACACAGGAATGGACTTCTAGGCCCACAGAGCTGTCCCGGGATTTGCCCCTGGCAGAGTGAGTCCTGTCATCCACGGTATGATGGTACATTTGATGCCGTGATGATATTTTGCCTTTTCTTTTATACCCCTTTTATATACACTTTTATATATTTTTTATGCATTCTTAATACTTTTTAGCCTACATACTTATAATTCCTTAAGTTAGATGGCCTAGCCTTTGTTAAACCAGGAGACCAAACATCCTGTAAGCCTCACAGCCAGGGGTCAGAAACCCCCAGACACCAAGGTCCTCTCCAGAACACATTCTGTAAACTGAGATAGGCCCATCCAGGGGGAAGGTTCCTCAAGATGGGGGGTTCACTTGAGCCTCTCACTGGGGAATCTTTGATAGATATGCTAATTTGTAAGGCCTATAATTGTATGTGCTTTTCTGGTGCCTGGGTGCGTGCTTTTCGGTGCATTCCACCAGGATGGAGTGCTGCATCTAAAGATCCTTCAATAAATACCAAGGTAAAACCCTTCTTTGTCACTTAACTGCGTTTGGTTCTTAATTTTAAGACCAGGAAAAGGCAACACATTACACCTTCTGGTGGTCTGGCAGCACAGGCCACTTCTGGCCTCCCACAACAAAATCTCTTTGACTGCTTTTTCATATTCAAGGGCTACTGACAATAACCAATACTAATTTAACTTGAGGACATAAATGACCATGTCAGGAAAACAACTCTTCCTAAAAACACAGTTGTATTTCAATCTGTCCATCTTGACAGGCATTTCCATTCAGCAGTCACAGATGTTTCAACATAATTGATAAAAAGAAGCCGTGACTCGAGTAATGAGGAGGTGAAGGGTAGCTGGTGGGGTTTATGCACCATCATAAATAACCTAATCTCACCTGTACATTGCTTTCTAGATGGCAAAGTTACAGAAAATCATGGGGGAAAGGGTCAGGAGCTTTCAGGAAAGTGAAGAAAACACATTTCAGTACTGTTGGCTTCCTGCTGCAAAACATCCAGCCTTACTGCTGAAGTGTTCCAAAAATAGACAAGCTTGCTCATTAGCCTTGTGAGCATTTAAATAGGAGAGGGATCGTTACCCAAATTATATCCCTTAAAAAGGACTTTCACACTGGGGTAAACTTAAAAAAGAACATTTACGCAAAAAGCAATTTTCTTTGCCTGCAATCTTCTGTATTCCCCTAAGTCTCGTTGGAATAAAAAACTTCCTCCCTTTCCAGCCTGATTCTCTTTTTCTTAATCCAGCTGTGAAATCATAAAGCTCAGTGTTTATGACAATAGTTTGCTACCATGGAAACAGCTATGTCGTCACAAATTTAGCCTTATGATATGACCTCCCTGACTGCAGGGACAGTCAAAAAGGAAGATATGTTAGAAATGAGACCTTGTTTAACCAGAAATGTCTTTTAAAAATCCTTTTGCATAGCACACTCAGCAGCTCTTTAATAAGAGCACCTTTGATACGAACTGTGTACCTCATTACATACTGCTTTATTATGCTGTTTGAATTGCTTTGAATGTCACCTTTGAATGTGAGCTGTCCTTTTATTGTTGAACATTTTGAATTCCCGGAGTCCTAACACAGCACTGTGGTGATTTGTACAACTTCAGATCACTGCCCTTCTGAGAAGTTTACTGTACCCTGTGGTTTTGCTTGTTTTCTTCTTTTCAAACTGAAAAAAAATATTAAAAGAGAAAGAAAAATCTGTTTTTCAGCAGATGTTGAAGGGAATCTATTGGGATTCTGGGACACCTCCTGCTGCCACGCTGTATGTGCAATCCTCTCATTATCGTTGTACAGAAGAAGGGCCTTTTGTGCATTGGTATAGCCAGACATATAAAATCTGATGGGCATCTGTCAAGCCTTGCCACAGTGTCCCCTGCCTCCAAGTGAGACAACCTACCCCTGTACATGTGCACAGTGGTTTCGGATACCGAGGGTGCTGGTTAAACCAAACAGCAAAGTGCCTGATGAAAGACAAGAGCAGCGTGACCCTCACTACAGAGAAGAAGACATGAGATTTGGCAGCTGAAGCCATAAACAATTTAGTCCTCCTGTGTCATTGCTCACTGAGCCCGTAAGAGGCTTCCCCGCTGACCTCCTGCTCCAGTGAATGAACCCATCTGCTTTTGCCATGCAAGCCCAGCAGCTTCGGGGAGCTGTGGAGCACTGGGGGGTTCCAAGGGCCTTCCTGCTCCCCAGCCTCTGCAGAAGAGAGCTGTGATAGGAGGCCACTGCACAGCATAACCTTCCCTGTGAAGAACAAAATAAATCTTTCAGAACATCCACAGTACACTATTTGGGAAAAAAAAAATGAGGCCTTGAAGTTAGGAAAAGGGTTAAGAATTCCCCCTCAGCATTTCAAAACAACAGCTCACCATTTCTTCAAGAGACAGTGTCCAGCTCCAGCACAGGACAGAGGGCCACAATGAAGTGTCACATTGTGGGAAGGTCCCTCTGCACATCTCTGTGCTGGCTGATGTATTGCTTTGGATATCCACACAAAATAAATTTATGTGCTTTTCAACAGATTACCTGTGATATAAACCAATGAAAAAATAAAGCTTCTATGAGCAAGATGAGCAACATTTTGAAGTGCATATGGTTCTGAGCAAGCAAATCCTTCTGAGGATATCTGCGTTGAAAATGCTCATGAAGATAATCACACTGAATGAAGTGTGGGAAGTGTTATCGGAGGGGCAATGGGGCAAGGCTCCTGTGGGTGGCAGGAGGAGGGAGCCTGGCTAGCACAAGCTGGTGCAGCAGCACCCTGCAGCTGCAGGAGCAGTCAGGGCTGTGCTGCTGCGCAAAACCGTGGTGTGCCCACAGTAGCTGCAGCCAGGAGCACAGGCCTGCCTGGACTACACAGCGTGTCCCATCTATTTCCACCAATTGTGGAAATTCTGCACAGTTACTTAAAAGCACATGTAATTTCATCCTTGTTTTCTCTGTTTGTCCTCTATTTGTTATTTTGTCCCCAATAAACGGATAGGGGTGTGGTCTATGCAATTGTAGAGATAATCTTCTACACCTCGCTGATCTCTCTGAAAATCCTACTACCTCTTTTGAACACATTTGGTTTCACCTTCTTCATTTGTCAGATTATTTCAAACTTCTTTTTGTCATTTCTCTCTCAGAATTTCCTCCAACATTACATTTTTTTGTCAGTTGTGACAGAAGGATGCCCCACAGATAAATGCTGTGCTCACACCCAGACCTACCTGTGGCAGTCCACCTCGGGAAAAGCCCCTGCTTGTTTTACGCATGAGCACTGTTCCTGCTTGGGATGCACATGCAGTGCTCATGTACAGCTCAGGATCCACTCTCGCCCTTGGCTGGGCTGTGCTGCACAAAAGCAACATTCCTACTTTATGTGTTCGTGCTACTGGTGTTTCCCTTAGACAGGAAGCATTTCACATTGGTCTTCTTAAACCTCTAAGTTTGGTTGCACTCTGTTTCTGCAATTTATCTAGCTCACGCTGTATTTTAAGGCTTTTCTCCAAATTGCAATACCAGCTTGGCTATGAACATTGTTCTCTCTGTTTGGTGACTGCAGAAGAACATTTACGTTAAGAAGGCCCTTAGCCCTAAATAACCTTCATGTGTCAGACTGCCCCAGTGTCTTCTGTGCTTAAGTACTGTAGAGCCACCAGAGCATTCCCACACCTCTTCTTAAGCCTCAAACCCTTGTCAGCTGCTGGTGCCTCCTTTCAACATGTTGCTTTCTCCCCCTCCGGTGCTAAGCAAAACATGAAAGGCTCGGTCCTTTTTGTTGCTGGCTGTGGCTTGCGAAATGCAGATGTACAGTAAATGACAAGGCTGGTGAGGGGTGTTGAAAGGAAGCAGTGGTGGGAAACATTTCAGTTTAAGGAGAAATAGTGTGGGCGTGGTATAGCACTGAGAGAAAATTGGATAGAAAATGAAATTGGGGAGTAAAAATCTATTTTTAACAGGGCTTTGAAAATCTAGCTGGGGCCAGGCCCTGTCTGAAATGATGTAGAGCCATAACTATTTCCTGGGGCTTGCATTTTCCATAAGGGAGAACATCTGATAGCAGACCAAGAGCTTTGTTCTTTCTGAGTACATCCAGTGAAAGCCTTATCATTCTTATGGGAGAAAACAGAGGACGCTTGTTACCCGGCACACAGCACAGATGTCTGGCTATTCTCCATGCTAGGCGAGATCTTCTGGGCATGCAGGGAAAACGAGAGCTCAGATGGTGAGAGATGCATCTCTCTGCAGCAGAGAAGCGACAGCATCTCACCCAGGCAGACATTGTACTTGATGAAGAACTGCCAGGAGAGAGATATGCGTAAAAAAATTTTGCATGTAATTACTATATCCACTGAGTTTATAACAAAAATACACATTGTTGTTTCTACAGTCAGGATGCTCTGTGCTTTGTGAGGGTACTCACAGGAGGAAAAGCTGCACAGTGTTGAAAGCAGATCTCTGTGCAGTTCCAAGGTTGGGATCCCTGGAAGCCAGGAGGGGTGTTGGGGAGCACCTCTGCTGCTTGCATGGTACCACACACCACTGGTGCCCACAGCTGCCCTGGGTACCGTATGTGCCCCTTCCAGCTGGGACAGGAGTAGATTTCTTGCATGTGAATCATCTGACTTGCTTAGACCCCTCTTTCTGAGAAGACAAATTGCACCCAAAGAATATTTTTTTTTCCACTGAGGACAAAGGAAGGGTGGATGTCCTAGATGTGTATTTGGAACAGACATCTGCCTTGTTTGCAATTGAAGACCTGCAAAAAAACCCCCAAAAATCCCTGCAGACAGCTGCATCTGGTCTGACAAATTACAGCTCCGAGCCTTCCCAGTGGAGGAGCCAAGTCCCAGCAGCCAGGATCTGTTGGTCACTGCAGTGGTACACAAAGATAACACCCCACAGTAGGGTCAGAGGAAGTGGTTCAGCAGCAGCTCCAGTGGGTCAGCGCTGCCCTGCAGGCACCAGTGGAGCATTTAGCTGCAAACCATCTCTCCCCAGTGCCAGACACTCAGCAGCTGTGCAATGCTGCTGAGACCATCACTAAGTCTTTGAGGAATTTTTTCCAGGCCTCAGGGGAGTGGCTGGTGCGCTCAGCTGGGAGCTGGTGAGCTGGCTATGGGGAGCTGGTTGGCAAAGGCTGTGCCTGCAACAGCCCATGCTGATACAGGTCTGCAAGTGACCCTTCAAAAGGCAACAAACCTCACCCTACAGTGCTTTTGGGGGGCTGTTTCCACTGAAGCACAGCCCCTAAACCCTCTTTCTGTCTGGTGTGAGTGATTTGGCTGCTGACACCACAGGTGCCTGCACCCAAGGTTACGGACACCTAGCACCACTGCTGCCTCTTTGAGAGGAGCCTGGCCTGTTGAAGGAACAGTGTCAAGAGCTACTCTAGGCAGCCTCTTCATAGGGGTGTTGGAGGCAGATGGTGACATTCCCTGGGGCCAGGCTCTGGCTTCCCACTGCACAGCCTCAGCAAGAAGGACTGACTGCAGGTGGAGGAGGATCCTGGTGCCAGCCTCTGGGGGCCTGGGTTGCTCTCACCACCCCTGAGGGGTCTGTAGAGTCCTGAGGTCACTTGCTGAAGTGGTGGGACGGTCTTGTTTGCCCTACAGTGAAGGAAATGCAAATGTGGTCTGAAAACCGAGTGCTGAGGATGGCCAGATAAAAACAGCATGATCCAGTTTTCATGCAGGCTACTGAATACGACATTTTCAGCCTGGACAGAGAAACTTCTCACAGCAGAATGACAACCCTCCTTATAGTCATTGGCATTTTCTGCCTCTGGATGGGCAGTGAAGTTGGCCTTGAGGCTGTAGAGAGGCACGCAGCAACCAGCTAGTGTAATCATTATGTGCATTTGGGAGAGCAACCTCATTTCTTATTTTCACTGTTTTCTTTTCCTTTTTTTCCCCCTTCATTTCTCCTCTTTGTTCATCTGAATAATAGCTACTAGTATTATAGCTATATAATAGCTACTAACAATTTAGCTACACTGTGCAACACATCCATAAGTAGTGTTGTGTATATGTATGCACAAGGAAATCTTCTGTTTCAGGTGTGGATAGTTAGCCTCCTTTGGAAACCCACCTTCTACTGCTAACAGCTCATCTTTAGCTGTGCATGAAAACCGTGACACTGAAACTTCCTTCCTCCCTTCCCTCTGCGCACACTGAATCCAACAAGAGGACAAACAGCAGAAGAAGCTTCATTGCTGATAATCCAAGGCAAATTCAGGCAGGCAAAGGAGTCTCTCAAGTTGAAATGTATTCCTTATCTCTGAGTGTCTAAAATCCCTCACATTCAGTAGGGAAGCAGTGCCCTTTTGTACAAAACATCCTGCATTTGGGAAGGAGGTGGTCCTGACAGGTCATTCTAAAGCCAGCGTGCACATATTGCCCTGGACCTGAATCCCAGATACCTCTCAGGTGAGTGCTAACATGGAGTTCTTTTTTAATTTCACCTTCATCTTATTTATGGGGGGAGAATCATGTCCCTGCTTATCAGCTGCCAGCTGGCAAAATGGAGCTGTTGTGGCCTTTCAGCAGGGCAATTTCATTTCGTGTGCGTGCAGTCTATCCACTGTGCTCCTTACAGCACTCCCAGCAGAACCTTGCAGACAGTGCTGCAATACTGCTCTTTTCTACAAAGACAAAAGCTCTGGATGGGGAAACTGTCGCTGCACCATCAGGAGAGCTTCAACTAAGAAATACCAGGGTGTCTAAAAGCCATTGAGGTAGATAACTATGAAGCATCAGGTTGAGGAACTGCAATACCCTTCAGTCCCCAAAGAAATCTTTACCCCCAAAGACATTTTTTCTAAGCATATATTCAATTAAGCCATCAGAGAATTCTTTTAAATTCACATATGGGCACCAGTGGGGCAGACACTGCAGCCATGGAAAGTGGGTACTGCCTGGTTTTCTACAAAATGCGAGCTGGTGGAGGGAGCTGCCATCACCCAGAGCCACCTCCAGCACCCAGACTTCAGGTCCTTGGGGTCACCCTGGTTTGTAGACTGGTCATATCCAGCTCTCCAGTCAGCCTGCAGCGCTAGTGGTGTACTGGAGGTAGGAAATGTTAGGAGGATTTGGCTCATCAGAAGTAGTTTCTTGAGGGGAATGGAGAAGATGGAGATGCACTGTAGAACTTTGTTGTCTATAATTGGATTTTCCCTTAGGTCTAACTAAAAATAAATTAGCTAATAGTATATTCAATTAATTTTGCCAAATTTGAGCAATTCTTTTAATTAGGAGGGAAGAACTTAATCTCACAGAAAACAGAATATTTCCAAAGGCTGGCACAAGAGTATGCCACCAGAGTATGTCCCTATGAATTGCTGTGAGATGAGGAACACACACACAAACTTACACAGAAAATATAATTACGTGCAAGTAGTGGAGACAGCAGTGCCATGTGAGCTATTTAACCTTGAGGAAGTGGCATGTGAGGCTGGGAGGTCAGATATTGTGGAGGTTTCCAATTCTTTTAGTGAGAGATTGTCAAGCTAGTGTATTATAAAATCAGAATTTCATTTTAGTGCTAAGTCTAGGCACATTAATCAGGTGTCCTTACACACATGCTGATGAGTGGAAGAGAGACTGCAGCTTTCACTGTCATGTTGCTGAAAAGTGAGTTTGTCTGTACTTCAGCAAATGCTGCAGGAAGTTTATTTACTAAACTTGAGAGGAAGCAGGAGGGGAGAGACCTGGTGTGGTCGTGGCTTTATTCAGGTTACAGGGCAATGGCACTGGTTGCAGACAGAAATGTCAGGACACAGAAAGGCATTGGGGTCGTTGAGTCTTTTGCCTTTCTCTCAGCACACCCCAGCGTGAAAGGCCTTGTGGTGGCAGACACAGAAACTCTGCAGCTGTAAAAATCCCTCTGTTGGGTCACTTTTAGTGCCTGGTACCATGTATTTGTACATGATCAGACTGTGGAAAAAAGGGTGTTTAATTCTGATATCCTTAATTCTGCTGTCTTACTGACTGTACAAACAGACAAAAGACAAAGTAATAAAATGTTTTGCTGCTTCCCATTTCTTATTAAAGTAACTGTTAACCCTCTGGCAGTTTAACAGATCTGTGTGTGGGATTACAAATTAGAAAACATGACAAAATACTTTTTACCTATATTACAAACTCATTTTTTCCTGTACTACATATTTATCTCCATTTTCTGTCTGTCCAGTTGCCCAATAAAAGAAGCCAATTTAGTATTTACTTCTCTCTTTTTTTATTCAAAAATCTGAACTAGAGAATATGTTGAAGACAGGAGTGAAAGATTCCCAGCTGAATCCAGCTGGATAGATAGAAAACTGCTTCTTTCTGAATGCTCCCTTACATAGATTCTGGAATATTAAGTATATAAACAGTCCAAGTACTTCAGGTACTACACTAGTCCAAAAACAAACCCCACACCAAAAAAGCCCATCCCAAAAACAAAACAAAAAACCCAACACAAACTAAACAAAAAGCCTTCCCCCCCCCCCCCCCAAAAAAACCCAAAAAACCAAACCCACAAAAGAAAAAAGGAAAAATAAAAGAAAAAGCTAAAAAGGACATCCAGTATTTAGTTCTTCAGGAGTTTCCATAAAACCAGAGAGCATTTCAGAGGATTTTGAAACCGTCGTTCTCCACAGGCTTACATGACAAATCATACGTGATGACAAGTCCAGAAAATTATCAGGAGTCTTGTGATCTTTGGTGTTTTTTCCTCACAGTCTCAGTTTGTGTGACTAAACAATTCCTTGGCAAACTTGGCTTTCAGTTTTGGAAAAAGTTTGTAGCCCTTTGGCTGCAGAGCTGACCTCAGGGACCAGAAGTCTAGAGACTGAGTAAACAGAAAAATAATAAAAAATGTTCATTTTTTACAATCATGTGTTTTCCAAAACAACTTTATGAGTTTTGAGGTTTGGGGCATGATTGTTGAGTGTGTTAATTCAGGAGTATCAGTTCACATTTGGGAGGATGTGCTCTTTGTTGCCTGCATGTCAACATGGCACCGCTCCTTGTGCTGGGGATAGTTATGGGTACTCCGTTGATGCTCCAAAGAATTATGGCCCTGGGCCCAAATCTTTAGTTTTTCCAGGCAAATTGTGGAGTTTTGTTGTTCTTTTGTGGCAGAGAGCTGGTGTCCTGCAACTCCAGATGAAAAGGTGGGGTATCTAACCCAGCTGCTGCCCCTTCATTTTGATTGGAGGTCATACCTTGGCCCAGTACTGTCATGGAGTGAAATCTGGACAGTTTTCCAAATGAAAGACATTGGGCTTTTTTACTGCATATTTTTCTGCAACATTGTGCTGTTTGATGTGATTCCCGAAATGCAGCCACCTTTTCTGTCTGGCTGTTGGGAATAGGGATGGCAGACAACTCTCTCCCAAAAGCCCGCAGGGATAACCAGAAGTGTTACATCACAAAATATCTCTAAGTCTCAAAACTTTTTTATACTAAAACCACAGCGATGGTCACTGTAGACACTCCTCTGTAGCTTCTGTGGCACATTACAGCTGTGTTTAAATTAAATGTATTTCTATTCTTAGCCAAATTAACACATCGTTGTCTAAATCTTTTCCCAAACTGCCACTGGTCAGATGTTTCACTAACCTCCTTCCACTCTGGGAAACATCCATTCATTATTAATATTTCTTGTCTCACAACAAATTTTGCTTACGCCTTCCTCTTTACTTACTCAGCTTTTGAAGAAATGTCTCTGGGGCAAATACCATAATAATTCCCTGCTTCCCTCTGACAGCACCAAGTAAACAGCTAAATCAAGGGTAGCGTGTACTTCTCTTCTATAAATTGCCCTGGCTCCCCGCTTCGCACTGGCAGCTGCCTGAAGCCCTGGTTTGTGTCACGGGCACCCTCCGTATCGGCACCCCCGCACCGCCTGCCCGTCCCAGGGCTGTGTCCCCTCTCCTCCGGCGCTGCGGCTCCATGCCTTTTCCTGACATGAGAGGAGGCCTGAGAAGCTGTAGGCTGGCCGGAGGTGTGCAGAGAAAGGGCAGCCCATTGCCCGGCAGCAATAGCCTGTGAGCTGGCACACTCCCACCATTACCCTTGTAAAAAGCACATTTTCACCCTCTGTGATTCACGGTGTGACCCAACAGTTGCTCAGGCAGCAGCTAAATAGCTTTTCCCTCGGAAGAAAGTGTTCAAAAAAAAACTTCCTCCGCCGCAGGGAGCGCAGGAATGCACCGTCCGTGTCAGCCGTCCTGTCCTTCCTCATTAGGCGAGGCGAGCAGTGCTCTGCCTGCAAATCCTGCTGCAAACCTTCCCGGCCGAGCGGTGTTTACACTGCCTGTGCGATGCCTCGCGGTGCAGTGGAGCAATTGTGCCTCTGGGAGTTTCGGCTACTGAGACACAATGCTTCGGAGTGGGAAGGTGGGGAGGGCAGGGTTTATCGGGTGCCCCAGCGCTGCCTTTTCCTCTCCTGCCTGCCGATGTCCAGTGTTCAGCACTGCACAGAGCAGAGCCACATTTGGAAAAGTCCCTTTGCAAAACCTCCAGCTTATGATCCAAATTCTCAGCCCCCATTAGGTGACACTGGAGCTGTCGTTGCTATAAAAAGAAATCTTCAGTGGTTGCCTCTCAGAGCTGTAGCCATCCAAGAATATCACAGCAAAGCCACTTTCACATTTTCTGTGGGTTTTTTCTGGATTATCAGGATATAGTCTCCTCCACAGTGCTCTGCTTGACATTTCCAAAATGGCATTAATAACCCAAGTGTCAAGAAATGTAGGATCTGCCGGACTTGCTGCTGGGTGTGGGGCAATTACTCCCTCCTGTCTCCCACCAGATATTCTACTTTCTGCAGAAAAAAGGATTCCTTCAATGTATAAGACCTTGGCAGGACACAAAGGGGACTGTGAAACATTCAGTCTTTCCCCACTACAAAATTCAGCCCAAGCTCCCCTCCTGCCCCTCTGTAAAGGAGAACAATGATTGTGAATCAGTGTGCGTTGCCACCCACACTTAGACAAAACAGGCAGCTTCAGGAACAAGGGCTTTTAGTCTCCTGCCAGCCTCACCGAGGCAGCTGTCTACAAGAGCCTGGACAAAACCAGGAGACAGTGGAACTGACAGTCAAGTCAAAGCGCTGATCTCCAAGTGGCCATGGCCAGTGGAGAGACACCCCTGAACAGCCTCCCTTGCGGCTGCTGGGCATGCAGGTACCCATGTTGGGCTGGCTCATTGCTTCTCCTTCTTTTCTTTTGCTAACCCTGTATTTCAGTCACTCCTCCCTCCATTGCAAGAAAGACTGGCTTACCTAATCAACAGTAATTCTGGAAAATCCCAACCCACGAAGCAGTGACCTGCTCCTTTGTAAGCACTGCCTCTGGCCAAGGCCAGCCTGTCCTGAGGGTGGCAGGAGTTGGCAACGAGGACAGAGGCACTCAGGCCATCCCATGGGGTACTTCTGCTTTGGGCTGCTGGGTAGCAGCTAGTCTTGGCTGGGGATGGCAATTGAGTTTGTAGAAAACCTGTATAGGCTTTTGTTCTGTTATGGTTTTTCCAGTGTGTGTCGATCTGACCCTCACTGTCTACGAGAGCATTTCACTAGAGGGCTTCTAAATTACTGACATGTCCTAAGTAAAAGGAGGGCTTATAAAAACACAAATGAGGAAAATATGACCCAGACATGTTTCTATTCCTCCTTCCCTTCCCTCCCACCCTTTATAAGGAAAGAGATCCCTTCTTAGAGGAAAAAACAGCACCTCGAAAAAAGCTGCAGCTTAGTTGCCCCCTTATTTTATTGTGCTGCTGATGTGCACGGTCCGTGCTGGGAAAAAGGAGTCACTTGTGGGAATTGGTGGCTGAGGGAGCCTGGGCCAAAGGGAGCCCCAACACAGTGTCGTTCCCTGGGACTCGCACTAGCGGGAGTTCACTTCGTCCAAGATTGGGTGTGACCCAAAGCCCGAAAAGAAGATAAAAAGGCTGATGGAGAAAAGGAGAAGACAAATATAGAAGAAGATACAAGTCCTGTAGCCTGCACAGAAGAAGATGAATGTGTGTGGATGCTGAAAAGCTGCTGGCAGAGAAAAATCCGGCATTTTGAAAGTATTCTGTGAAAGTCCTTGGTTTCCACACAAACAAGCAAGATGGTCTTCTAAACATCTTGCAGCTGTGTCTTATTAGGAGTCTAACAGGTGGTGTGGGGTCTGGCCAATCACTTGGAGAGGTGGTGGGACCAGGGACCAATTATCCTTGCCATAGCCCAATGCAAGGATTATATAAGGCCTGCCTGTAATTGAATGAAGGGGAGTTATCATTTCCCCCAACCTGAGCTCTGACTTGGATCTCTATTTTTCCTCACTGCCTGTGCAGCAACTGCAACAAATGTGAGGGTTCCTTATAGCCTACAAATAAATGTCTGGGATGCATTCAGAGAAGATTCAAAGCATCATTATTTAAAAGGAGCAAGATAGTCAAGTGGTTGAACTTCAGATTCAGGCAGGCTGGGGATATACATTGGACTTGTTTACATGGAAGAAGGGGATTCCTCAATTCCAGACTGGACAGTCTGCAGACAGAAATGCTGTAGGTCAGTGGGAAGCTTCTGCAGTCAGTTCTGGAGCTAACTGGCTCAAAATAAAGCTCTGTGTTGGGTAAGGTTGAATACAAGGATGTAGAGATCTCAGAGATTTTAAATTATAGGTTGGAGTGACAGGGCATAAATCAGGAGGGAGTCCCTTTCTTACTTCCCTGTGTTCATCACTGTACAGCTGGACACATAATGTGAGCAACTTGATGGAGCTGGTGATGTTTGTACCCCTCAGGCCTTGATGAGACTCAATTAGTCTGAGCATTTAAGAAGAACTCCTGGGTTTCTCTCTCAAAGGGACAGAAGTTACCAGCCCTAAATGGCTTTTGGCGCTGCTGAGTGCCTCAGCTTTGATTTTGCCCGATCAAGATCGAACTGCTCTGCTACTCCTCATAGTTTTCTCCAATTTTCTGTGCTCATCAGGTCAGGGCCCAGCCCTACAAATACTTAGGCACAAACCTTTATGCACATCTAATAGTCCCTCTGTGCAACTGCACTGGTCAGATGAAAGCACATCCTGAAGTCTTTGAAGAACTGAGGCCTGGGGTCCTGGAGGGAAAGCACTCTCAGCTTGTAATACCAGTTAAATATCAGGCACTCCTATGGCACGATGGAAATACTAACAACTGATGTTCAGTATTATTTTCTGCATTGTGTGCATTTTTTCTAAACATTTTATAGCAGCACTGATATTCAGGAGAACAGCAAAAGCTGTTTACTTTCTGAGTGCAGTAATTGATCCTGTCAGAAGGAAAGGAATGAAGGAGACTAAAGCCAGGTATTTTCAATAGCAGTAATCGCTACTGTGGCAGACATCTGCAGAAGGCAAAGGGAGAACTGAGGCACTGCTATGCTGAGGGCTGCTCCAGCCACCAACAGTGATGCAGCTGTCTTCTCATTGCTGGGGACTTGCTCTCATTTCACGTCAGGCATACACGTTTCTGATCCTATCAGGCCTCTCACGCCACTGGCTTCCCCCTTTTCTTACGTGACTACTGATTTTAGGTCTCAGGTTGATGCTTTAAGAGAGAGGCACAAACCAGGTTTTCTTTAAGCCCGGTTTGTTTTAAAGAAGTATCCATTGGATGCTCTGAATGGTTTGTCACCTTTGGAAAGGCAAGCAAAGATATCCTGCTGGGCCAGATTTCCATGCTGCCATGGCAACTCTGTTTGCAGGACCCCAGCTAGACATTTTAAAGGTGTACTTGGTACTTTCAAGAGACTTACTGTGCCTGACAGTCATGTAGACATAGTCTCAGTGTGCAGTTGAAGACAAAAGCTGGCAACTGCCAGATAACTATAAAACTGATTGAATAAAGTGATTTTTAATGATAGTAATTTCCTGATTTAATGCATAAAAGGCAACTGCACTCTGGATCCTGTTAGCAAAAGGTACATGGAAAAATGACCTGGTATATTTTAGACTCGGAGGCTGTCTCTCCACTATAATAAAACAGAGCAGAGACCATTACCTGGGTCTCTGTCTGAACCCTCTGTTCCTGAGGGCTGCAGGAACAGCACTGCTCATATCTGTACTAGTAAATTCACTTCCCCCCAAAAGTGAATCGGAGTCTCCACACAAACTACTGCAAAGGGTGCCAGACCCATGCTGAGCCCTGACTGTGTCTGGGAGAGTATGAGCAGCTGGAGGTCCAGCATCACTGAGGAAAGGTTGAGCTTGGTTCAACACTTTGAAGATGCCTGAAGACTGTGTGGGCTGTGCATGGAGCTGAGATGTTACAATCCATACACGAGCTACTTAACATAGATGGTGTGGCCACCCTGCCTGAACTGATGTGTCTTTTTGTCCTCCTCTCCAGCCTCCTCTCTGTCTGGGCAAAGTTCAGGCTGCCCATACATGTGTATGAGCAACGTGGATGCTAAGCGAGACTTCGCTGAGGTTTTAATTGACAGCTGATCTTTACCCTTCTGTACCACTGTAGTTACATCCTCTGGGCTATGCCTGTTGGAGTGCATTTGCCCACGGCAAAGGTCTGGAGCGCGTGTTCTGCGGTTCACTTAATGTCACCTTCTCGCTGCTGTCATAACAGGCTGGGTGTCAGGCAGTGTCGCTCATCCATGCGTGTTCACCCCGGGCTGTCTCCCAGCACACTGCGACCTTGCCTTGAATTGGATACATGACTCAGGGAAGCATTTTTTGCCTCGGTTCTCCACTATTTTTGTCAGGCTCCAGCTGCAGTTGGGGCAGGACTAAGTCCCCTGAAAGGTTTTGAATGAGTCTGAGTTTGTTATGGGGAAGAACTACCGGAGAGTGGGAAAACCTCTCAAGTGCAGATTAGATATGAGCTTTTTCCTGTTGTTTCTGTTTCAGTATAGAAACCCTACAGCATTATTTGCAGTTGTTTCCTTTATCTGCCTGCTGGCTTTCAGAGAACAAATTTGCCCGTTCTGACACAGCAGTAAGAGTTACAGTGTGAAACTGGACAAGACTATTGGAAGAACAATGCAAGCTCCCCACTATGAATGCACCAACTGTTCTAAATATCCTACTTCCAAACAGTGTACTTCAGGGAGCATCTGCCATTTCCTGCAGTTGCAACAGAATCTCAAATAAGCAGTTTCTAAATCCCACCTTTCATAGTTTCATAAGAAAAAAGATCCAGTTGCCAGTTTACCTAACCTTACCTGGGTCCCTCAAAAAAAAAAAAAACCACTTGGGGCTTTTTTCTGTTGAATGTAGCTTAAGTATATGGAAACAGAAGCCAGAGTGCTCATTTCTTCTGTTCAGAGTGAATGAGTAATGTGAGCATATTCAAAATCTTCAGAGGCTTGAATCAGAACAGTGACAATGAATGAATCTTCTGTGCTCAGAGGTTCTCTAGTGAGTCTCTCTTAATTTTTTTGTTGAAACCCTCTTCATATTGAAAGGAAGAAGCTGGTGGAGGGTGCTGTACTGAGCAGAGCTGCCGAGTCAGTGCTTGCTGGGTAGCTGTGGCTGATTTCTCCTGTGACTTCACCCTGGGCACTCCCCTCTCATTGCCCCTCATATGAAGCAAGGAACCATAAGCACTTTTCAAAGTCATGTGAATCATGGGCTGGTCCTGACCGCCTATGCCAACCCTATGGCAGGCTGCACCATGCCTATGGCTCTGGTGCCAGCCCCAGAAGCTCAGAGAGAAGGCCAGAAGAGACTGTGAGGTCACCTGAGCATGTCTAAGCATCAAGTTTTACACTGTACCTGGTCACCCAAGCTTTGGGAATAATTACTTGTTTCATTCAAGTAGTTGTGCCAGAGAGATGCCTGGACAGGAAACACACACTTGTTTCATCAGATGTCGCCCCAAGATCCCAGCATGGTCACCAGAGACAAAAAGGTACAGAGGTTCTCAAACAGATGCAATTCAATTCAGGCTGAAGATGAAGTGTCCATTTGAAGGAAGGAACTGCACCGCGAAAGTACCTGTGTTTCTCCAGGAACAGAAAGGGTTCCTAGCTGACACGTACCTGTCCCCATTGGAGGACACCTGGGGGAATCTCACCTAAAAAAAAGGCAGACGCCTGCCACATCCCTCCACATTTTGTGTTATAGTTTATTCTGTTAAATACAATAATTTGTCTGGCTTGAGGTTCCCATTACTGTGTCTTCTTATCCCTCTTTTTTTTTCGGTTAAAGGGTCTTTTGGTACCTTGGTAGTCTTCCCTCAGAAAGTCTTTCTGGAGTGTAGATAAACATACATGACCTGTTAGTCTTATGAGAAAAAAACCCAACCTTTTTCCCTTAAAATGATCTTTTTCCTTTTCGTGCATGAAGATGCCCACAGAAGTGGGATATTGCCGTCACTGAAGCTGGTTTATAGCTTTGATGAGACAGGCTCTGAGGCAGGAGCCCAGCCTCGGAATGTCTGGACGGGGTCCTGGACGAACTGGATTCCCCAGGAAATGTCAGGGTTGCTGCTCATTTCTGAACTCATTTAGGAGAGCAAACTTGTATTTGACTGAAATAAAACCCAAGCCACTGCTGTAATTTTTTCCCCCTGATAATAAACAAGTGTTTAATTTAAAAAAAAATCTGACAGATGGCAGGGCTGTACCTAATGCAAGACTGAGCATTTCTCTAGTGAATTTAAGGTGGTCTGAAAGAGATTTAAAGAGGCAAGGGGTGGAGAGATAGATGCATTATTAAGAATACATAAAAGAAAACCCTAATATGTTTCTTGCTTT
Organism: Oreocharis arfaki; assembly: GCA_013398015.1. Taxonomy (NCBI): domain Eukaryota; kingdom Metazoa; phylum Chordata; class Aves; order Passeriformes; family Paramythiidae; genus Oreocharis; species Oreocharis arfaki. Next base: position 309,571 of record VZRR01003603.1, on the reverse strand, counting down.
AAATTACATTGGGAAGGTTTTCTTCCTTTTTCCTAATTAGCTTTGCAGTGCAGGGCCATGCCTGGTTTATCCAGAGGCCTCCTGGGTGTCTGCCCAGGTACTCCAGGGTATCTTCCCTCTGCTAACTGGTCATCAGGAAAGGCAGGACGAGGTGTTAGGTGGAGTGCCTGCACCCCTCAGCCCTAGCTAAGGTCTCCTAGGCAGGAGACCAGAGCAGTGATGAGGGGACACCAGCCTCGTGAATGACCTGGCTCCAGCAGCACTAAGCCTTCTGTTTCTCTCTCCAACTTAGATTTCCCTGGTTTTGCTTTCTGCCACTGCATTGTCCCACTTGGAGTCAGCACCATGCCTCCCACCACGAGGGGAGCCAGAATTTTAATGAGGCAAAAAACCGTAAGGAGGTGACATCTCTGAGGTGCAACTTTTGCAGAATAAATATGGAGAGTTTTGTAGCTATCAATAGGTCATGACTCATCTATAGAAAATGCAAATGAAATAATCCTTTAGGCAAAAGAGTACTGAAAGCCTTGGATCCCAGACACGTTATTCACTTGTTTATGTTTGAACTGTCCTGTGGGCTTTTCTGGATTGGAGATGCCTGATTCAAGTGCAATCATTCACTAGGAGACTTCTGCTTTAACCCCTTCCTGTTTTGTTTTTTTTTTTTTCTGTCCTTCCCTTTCCACCCACATGGCAAATCAGAGTGCTTGGGCAACTGCCCTGTTGATTCCTTCCTGCCATCTCTTCTCTTTCATCCTGGTGGTGATGGTGAACACATTATTTGGACTGAAGCATTGGGATAAAATAAACGGACACAGCTGTGCAACAGAAGTGTTTGTTTGCCTTTCCCCTGATGATTTACAGTGAATTCTGCTGTAGGCATGCAAGAGGAAGGATAACTGTACAATCGAATTGTTGAGAGGGTCAACCTAACACAACTCAGCCGCATTTTCCTGCAAGCTGGGAAAGCTTGCAAGCCCTCTGGAGAGTTTGAGTTGATGTGGGGTTTTGATTGGATGTTTTGTAAGTTTTGATGCTTTTTTTGATGCTTTAAAGGAAAACGAAAATAAACCAAGCATGAATGCTTAAACTGAGTTTCCTATAGGTTTTGCACTTCCATACAAATACGCTGAGGTGAGATTCTTAAGTAGAAAAATAAAGAAAAATCACACTATTCTCCACACCCTTGCCATAAAGACGTTTGGATTTTTTTTTCTCTTGGATACTTCATTGTTTTGTAGATCCTGAAAGACATAGCCCGGGGGCTGGGACAAGAACTCTCCTATGCCCTTTCCAAAACCTTCCCTTACAAGAACCTGAACATGGGCTGTTACCATCTTTGTGAACCCTGGACCTTGGCCAGATCTGCTGTGCCCACCCAGCATTTGCTCTTTGGACTTTCCACCACCAGTTCCCTGGCTTCAACTATTTTTAATGTACCCATCCAATGAAGGGATAAATCCTTTCAGCCCTGAAACTTGGAGCACCTTCTTTGTATACAGGAGGAGGGATATGGTGGTGACCTTCTCCATTTATGAGGAGAAAGAAGTGGAGATGATGCCACCAGTGGGAAGGAGAGGAGCTGGCACAGCCTTCCTTCCCCTCTGTGGGGCTGTTTCACTTCCTGAGACACTTGGCATGAAAAATGGGCAACAGATGCAGCCAGTGCCCTACAATTTTTGTGTGTCTCTGGGCCTGTAGAGAGCATCATATACTTTTCCTGTAGACCAAAGAGATGAGTTTGTCTTTTGGATGACTTTGTGCCAAAATAAATCTGGAGACAGCAATGTGAATGCATCAGTATTTATGTGGGATTTCTTTTTATAAAGGTTAATAAAGTATGTACTGGGAATAAAATAAAATTTTAAAAATCCCCAACTGGTAGCTTGGGAAAAAAATACAACTGTTCTTTTTGTGTCTCTCCCATGCCTTACCCTCAAGGAAGGTTTGGGTAGGACATTGGCTGGGACCTTATTTTCATTTCCATCAGGAATGTTTTTTAGCTGGCACACAAACTACATGTGTAAACAACCCAGGAGTTTGGGAAGCTGCTTTACTATTTCCTCCTATAACTAACAATGGAAACCCTTTGAGAACTGAACAAGCCTCGGTGGACATTCACATGTCTCCTGACATGCAGAATTAGCTGCCCTGCTCAAATATTTATCCTGACGGCGCTTGTCCCTGAGGAGCAGCTGCCAGCCTGCTCTGCAAAGCAGCCCAGCTTTGGGGGAGAAAGGTACGGGAGGCTGGAGCTGCCAGCGTTGGGGTGCCCACAGAGATGGACTGTGAGGAGAAAAGCTGATTTGCAGATATGGTTTGGGCTGATCTGAGTTTATTCTGTCACAGTGAATTCAGCATCAAACTGATAAAAGCAGAGCTGCTGCACTTTGTGCAGAATTGGCCAATTCCAGCATGTAATAGGTTAGCTCAGCACAGTTCTTTGCCTTGCTCGGTGGGTGCCCAATTTGTCTTCATTTTCATTCCTGTCTCTACCTCCATTTTGGCCTGCTTTTTGCAGCCTGTGCCTTTCTGGATTGATGGCATAGAGCCTGCCCCACAGAGCTGGGCTGAGCACAGACTGATCCTGTTCACTGTGTACAGATATTTTTAAAGGATCTGTTAACCAGAAACATGAAAACTCAGGCTGTCTTTGATGACAAATATTCAACTTTAAAAATTCTGAGAATTTCTAGTTTTGCATGGTTAATAGTCACAGAAAGATAGAACATTTCAGAGATGTGTGCTTAGGAATACAAGCACTTTATGGCATCTTTTCTGTGTTTAAGGCCTGTTAGAAGAAAATACAATATAGACATATCTATAACTACCTGCATAAATCAGTTTTGAAAATGGGACCTAGTCTTAAACCTGCATGTAAATATCTTCATACATGAGGTTGCTTGTTACAGCTCAAAGAAGCTTTATGAACTAGTTTGGAAGCAGATCATAGCTAAAATAGAAACAGTGGCACACTGTGGGGAATGTAGTATAGCTGCCCTTGTATAAAGCATTTCTACCCCTCCAGCAGCGACTTCAGTGTTGCACATGCTCTTGTTGAAGTGAGTATGGAGGACAAGATGAATTTCTGCTCCATTGGAAATACACCCATCGCCTCGGGAGAAGTTCCTTACTCAGCTTGTTGAGAATGTGCTGTTGGTGGTGGTGCTCCAGGAGGAGAGGTACGGAACATTTTTGAGTGCAACTTGTGTCTGAAACTCAATTTGAAGAGAAGCAAAAATGGCCCAAATTTACAAAAGCTGAGCAGCTGACCAGCAGAGAAGAGAAGAACCTTACAAGAGTGAGGTGGGTGGGTGATTCCTCTGCAACAACCATCACAGCTCCTGGCATCAGGCTGCCAGCTGGGAACTTCACCATACCTTTGAGCATGGCTACTCCCAGGACCTGGTGCATGCCATGCTGCCTGGCAACAAACTCTGTCACTCCAAGCAGGGAGATGTCTGTGCCTCAGTGTGCCCAAGTTGCAGCAATAGCAAGCAGACCTCCTAGTGAAATCCCTCAGTGTTTTTGGAGCACTGCTGTTTTGAAGAAGGCAGCTTCCTTCCAAAGCCCAAGTCAGCAAACAGCATGTGAGACAGGGCGAGCCAAGGGCAGTATGTTGTCATATAACGTTCCTATTCCTTTTCACCCATCTGTTTATTTATTTGAAAGAAGAGACACAGACAGTAGGTTTGACTCAAACAGAAGAGTCTCTTTGCAACATCCATGCCCAAAGAACAACAAAACAGGACAACATGCAAAAACCTTCCTGCCAAAAGGTGAACCCCCAGCTCTGGTGTGTGTCTGGAACTAACACCCAGTTATTAGGAATGACCAAACCCAACCCTGGCTTTGATAGATTTTATTGCAGTGACTCCACCAAGCCCGGTTAGGGAGTACTGAAATTCCTGGCCCACAACAAGTATTAATAACGAGCACCTCTGGCATTTTGTCTAAGACCTTGTATCCAGTTAGAATGCATGGTTATATTAATTTATGGGTTTATAACTCTTACTTTTCTATCTCTTAAGACAATGCATTTACACGGCATATTTCACAGACAGGAAGATGATTTTTTGGCACCAAAGAGATGTGTGCAGTATTGAGAGGTCACTGAAATTACATTTCCATTCAGGGTGGTATTAGAATGGCACCAGATAGCAGAGCAGGTTTAGTTCAGGAAATGATGCTTTATGTAATCAAATCTGCAAGGGAGATTTGGCAAGGAGGATGCATACAGACAAACTATTGCTGAGTCTGGACATGGCATTAAAAACATGAGTTTTTAAGTTGTGGGGGATCACTAAAGACCTGCAGGAGAGGAAAAGGGCAGATCGTCTCCATTTATTTAAATCAGAGCCAATACTAGCAGAGACAGACTCCAATACTCAGTAGTCAAAGCACTGGTGCACTACTTATGCATAGGAGTTAGTGCTGCTGTCTTTGTGGTCTTGTGGATAGTTATTATACATGCAGGGATCAGTGCTGCTGGTACTGCGAGGTCCAGACAGCCTCATTTAAGTGCATTTGTTAGGGAAAGACAGTGCAGACATGTTGTTGTTTTGGAGACCTAAGTCCTACTAGCAGGAGTGGTGCTCCTAACAGCAGGCCCTTCTTAAGTTGAAGAAGTATGCTGGTTGATTTGCACACATGTGAGCAATCACCCAGCCACCTAAAGTGACATTTTAATGTGTTATATCATCAGAATGTCTTCCTCGGGGAGGAGTATTCCTCCCACTCCTTCCAAATCCAACATTTTCTATCAATCAGCTTAATTATACTCTAACCACAGTGTCAAAGTCTCACTCTCTAAAGCTCAGCTGTCATGTTTTCCAGGTGATTCCAGCAAAATACACCATATAAAACCAATGGGTAATCCTACAGAAATATCTCTCTTCTGTTTCCCAAGACCATTATTCACATCAGACCAGTCTTTACCAGCTCACACAGAGCATTCCCAGTCCTGCACTGGTCCCATGGTTTATCTCTGCAATGCAAAGACACACAACACATTTCAAATGAATGCTGTGTGCTCTCCTTGCAGTCCTAGAAGGAGAATGGATATGCTAGTCCTCTGACCTTCCTCATTTCTTATAGGCTGGACAGTGAAAGGAGTGTCTTTGGGGCTGCAAGAGAAAACTGTGCCTGGAATCTCCTCAGACAGCCAGCATTGCTCATTATTATCCCTCTGAAACGCTGCCAGGAGAGGTTTAGCAGCCTCCACCCTTGGAGGTTTTCCAGATCCAAACAGACAGAGCCGTGAGTTACCTAGTCTGATCTCAGAATGAACCCTGCTTGAGCAGGGGTTGGACTAGAGACCCCCTGGGCCCTCTTCTGGCCTCAACTATCTTCTGGTTCTATGAAAGAAGATGTGTTTTGACAGTATACAGAAGAGACTTTTGAGAAATCTGTGTGCTTATGTTCATAAGCTATCAAAGTGAAACACAAGGATGGCTTGAGTCTGCACTGCCACACACCAGAGTAACATAATGTTATATATGCAGCACCCACTTGTCACCCAGGTACTGCCTGGACTTTATCTTGAGTTATGTGACAAAGTGACTGTGCTAAAGAAAAGCAGATTTTCAATGTTTTACAGCTGAATGCTCAAGAGTTTGGAGGGGCAGTTCAGGGTGCATTTGTAACCGCAGAGGGCATGTGGTGCTCCAAGTCTGGGAGCCAAACAGAATCGCTTGGACTGGATTTGATTCCCTACTCCCACTACTGCCTCTGTCCACACATGGCTGCAGTGTGAGTGTGGACATTGGCAGCCTCCCCTAATAACTCTTGGGCTTCACAGGAGGTGCCTGAGCAAGGACAAATGTGAAGGAGGAGCATTTACCAGGGCACCACCAACACCATTGCAGGGCTGGAGCTTTTATCTTACCCTGGAGACCCTCACTTGTTAGCCTAAACATCAAACACATCACCTTGATAATATTAACGGGGAGGGAATTTGGAGGTTTGAACAATCTTGTGCTTAAGTGGGGTGACACAGCAATGAGACAAGGTGCATACTTCAGGGAAAAGTACATTATAGTTTGGGCTTCCCCATTAGGATTCCATGGAAAGAAGCAGTGCAGAGTATGTAGCAGCATTACAACACTTTATAGCATCTCCTTCTCTCTTTAGAGAGCATGTATTGACTGTGAATTTTTATCCAATGATTTGCTAGGCACAATACATTAGAAATTTTGAAGAACTCTGCTTTCTCCATCTCAAAAAACACATGTATTTGGGGCCCTGCCCTTCAGCTTTCAGAAATTCCTGCAATATAGATCTAAAGACAAGTTAAAAATAAAACTGCATTTCCAGCAGCAAGATTTTAAGAATCAGATGTCACCCTACCCAACCTCAATTAAGTCTGGCTGAATCAGCTGGATGGGATCAAGAAGGGTGTGAAAATCTGTATTCTAGCAGTGGACAGAGAAAAGACCAGTTGGAAATTTCAGTGTGAAGCTGGTTCTGTATGAAGTGGAGAATTTCAAGTGTGAATGCGTGTATGTGTTCGTGCATGTGCTGGGGAAAGTAGGGTTGGCAAGGGAGACAGAGGAGAGCTTTGTGTTCAGTGCTTCCTCTGACACAGCTCAGCCTGTTCCCTATCTCCCAGCTTCACTTCTGAATGTGCAGGAACATGCGGTGGCTCCTTGTTCCCACCATCTTCATCATCCCTTGTACTCAACAGGTAAGTTCATTAAAAAGAAGTAAAAGATTTCTCCCTTCCTCACCTTGTCCCGGTTAAAAAGTTTTTATTTGCTTAATGACGAATTAAATTTCAGAGAAGTAAATTTCTCATAAAGAATAAGGAGCCATTCCCTACCCCTGAGTAAATTTCATTTGCAGCTTATTTACTGCATCAGCCACGTTTTGGTAATTTTTTTCTCTTTGTACATTGATATGACTTGGTGGGAAGAAAAACGTGTTAGAGAAGCTCAAATTGTCACTGACCTTGCTTTTTTTCTCTTTTTTAAATATAAGCACAAGTGACTAATGCAGTAAGAAAGTAAACATCGTATCCATGCTCAAATTCTATATCTATATGTATACATGTGTTTGCAAATATGTATATATACACACAGCAGTCTGACTTCAGGCTAGTTTTACAAAGGAGGAAGGCAGCTGGGCTGCGTTACACTTTGCCTCTTATGAGAAAATTTTAAATGATAGCTTTTTCTAAAGGGATTTGTGTCAAAGGCCAGTTTCATTATTTACTTAATTTTGAAAATCCACTTTATGTGCACACGGTGTATTTTTCCTTTACAATCAAGATGAATGTCAACGGGAGAATTTTCAAACGCCTGTCTCCCTCTGCTTTCTGCATATTTAAAGCCAGACTAAGATATCCAAACATTAGTGATAATACATTGCCTACTTTTGCTATTTGCTTATTTATGCCATACCGACCTTGTTCAGTCTTTAAAGCATAGGAAAACAAACAACACATAAAGGGTCCTCACACAATGGTCTCATTTTCTGATTGGCCCATAGGATCAGGAAAAGTATGCAAGGCGCTTGTGTGATGTGAATAGCTTCGGCATGGAAACTTGGGGAAGCACAAATTAGAAAAATATTTGACCTGTAAACTGTACAAGCAAACTTTACATTTTCATTGTAACATAATAGATATGTGAAGAGTTTTCATGTAAACCAAAGTTCTCAGTAATTCCACAGCTAAAACTGTCAGATATTCACCTAATGGTGTTTTTCTTACTTTGTAAGAACTTTGTAGTCTCATACCTTTCAGCTGACATCTTTCTCTAAAAAAAGGAGAGAAATCTCCCCTAAGTAGAAGTCTGTAGGTTTAGAGCACGTTTCAATTTGTAATACAAATTAAACATACTGGTTGAAGCACATAAGATTACTTCCTGCTACACATACCCATTTTGAAACATGATACCTGATTCAAGCCACATAACCTCTTATTGCTGGCATATTGCCAAATTCCTGATGATAATTGTAGTAATAATAATAATAATAATAATAATACTCTGCTTCTGAAGAAAAAAGCAGCAAGGAAATGTTTCCTAAAGCAACCATATTGTCTTAAACATTGCTAAATGTATAGGAACATTCACGTGTCTTGTTTCCAGAACAATCCTTTAAGGACCTTTACATTCCAATGCACACATTCATCCAACTAACATTATGGTTTATAGGAAAGGCTTAGCTGCCTAAAAAAAGTATACTTGAGTCAGTTGTTTCTGTATTATTGCTGCATTTAGGCAAAAAGGATTAGAAGAAATCCTTTCACAAATGAAACCATCTTCTTCATGCTGCATGGAATACCACATGATGTTGTTTAACATCCATTTACTATATGAATTGCCTATGTAAATTAATATCTAGCTTAAAAATCATTCAGCCAAAGGAACTTGAAAGCTATTACTTTAGAGCTTCACTAGTAGCTGCGGATTAAGATATCATAAGTATAGTTGTAAATGACCATGAAAAATGGAAATTAGTGCTAGAAAAAAGCCTTTTAAAAGGTCATTTACTACTGCATGCAATTAAGCCAGCTCAATTATGCTGCAAGAGCTTTCCTGGGCTACGACATATGAAATGCTGAATTCTGCAGATACTTCCAGTTTGAAAGTTGAGCAGCAAGGAACCCCAGCTGAATGACCCCTTTCCCAGCTTTCCCTCAGCGTCTCTGCTGGACGTGATTTCTACACCAGTAGAGCCTTGCAGTTTGGAGGAACAGAGAGAAACTGATAGGCTGGGTTTCAGATGCACAGGAAAAGATACAGGATATGTGTTTTGGGTTTTTTTCTGCAAGCTTGTTGGTGATACTGGCACCTGATGAAGGGCTGGGTCTTCTTTCCCTTTTGCTCTTTGGGCAGTCAGAGCTGTGTGATGAGAGTGGCTCCCAGGCCTCATGTTGTATAATGGCCAAGTGCTGTGCATGCTCCCACTTAACTATGGAACCAGTCATCCATGGGGAATAACTATACCATGATCTGCATTTTTGCTGAAATCAGCAGCATGAAAAGATTTAATACTAAGATCTAAACTGATAAGTTTTAGATGTAGTTCTTAAAAAATGCAAATAGAATATAGCTATCTCAAATAAATGCTTTCACACTGTGCTTATTTAATCTGCCCCCATGCTTCAGAAGAACAAACACATCAAGAATTAGTTTAGTCTTCCTTTACTTAAAAAAAAAAAAAAGAATTCTGAGACAGAATGCGTAAACCAGTAAATTCTGGCTAGCTCTTCACTTCCTACTGCTGATACAAATCTCTTTAATGAGCTGTGTCTTTGCTCTGTAAGCCCTGGATTCAATGAAAGCTTAGTCACGCAAATAAATGCACTCTTAGAAAGTGACCTATTAAACTCAGTACAACTACTATCCTCCCTTATTAGGATTAACTTTTTGCATCTAGCACAAGAGCATTTGTAAATATTATAATGCTCCTTCCCAAGCATCTACTCAAATTTTGGAGCGAAAGTAACATTCAAAAGAGCTTCCCTATTTTAAAAGGGTCTTGCCATCAGAACTGGCACACAGGACTGTGGCTGGCTATAAAACAACGTGAGGAATCAAAAGCTAATTAATTGACAGAGAACCAAAAGCTAATTAATTTGATAGACAGTTTGTAGGAAGGAATACTTACAATAAAACCACCATCTATGTTAATACACTTTTTAAAAAAAAATTCTGTTCAGTTTTGTTCTGTAGAAGGCAAAGGAAAGACCAGTGAATTGTGCTATGTACAAGCAGTAGGCCAGGCTCGCTGGTGGAACATCTCAGGGTATGACACTGATGAAAATGGTCCTCTGCCTTCTACCTAATCCTCGCAGCCTCTCTCACTTTCTGGTCTTGTGAGATGAGAAATGTTATGTATCTTCATGCAACTTGACAGTTTTTTCCATCTTGACCTCATTTTAAGCTATTCCAGCTACACATAATGCATTCAGTTCTCAAAATAGCCCACTGTGTGTAAGTTTTTCCACAGCCCACCAGAGCAGCCTGGAGATAAACCTTCAGAAACTGGTGAAGTCCAGCGCAAGGAAGTTTGCCACTGGCCATGCCGATGCCCGCCGGTGCCAGCCTGCACCCCTGGGGTGAGCCTGGTGAAGGATGGCTGTGGCTGCTGTAAGGTCTGTGCCAAGCAGGCAGGGGAGCCCTGCAACGAAGCAGATGTCTGTGATCCCCACAAAGGGCTCTACTGTGACTACTCGGAAGATGAGCCTAGGTATGAAACAGGCATGTGTGCATGTAAGTTGTTCTTTCATGTTCCCTTCTTGAAATCCAGGAGGGTGGGGGCCAGCAGGTGAATGGTTTTGGAGGAAAACTCTGTTTTGCAGGTGCTGCACAGCTCTGTGCTACGGAATTTATCCTAATTTAGTCCTCCAACTGCTCAGTCAGAGAATCTTGAGAGCAGGGCTGGGACTGTATTTAAACCTACCAGCATTAATGAGACCAGTTCATTGTGCACAAGCCTGTTATTGGCAGACATGTCGATGTCTGATTTAAAAAGCCGTGGCTGCCATAAAGACTGACCACATTTTAGCACTCAGCTAAGCAAGACCCATGTGCTACTGTTGTGTTAGTAACTGTTGTTCACCATTTTCAGATCTGGTAGCTGTAGGATGTGAGCTCAATGGAGTTTATTATGCCAACGGGCAGACCTTTCAGCCTAACCTGCTTTATAAGTGCCTGTGTGTCAGTGGTACAATTGGATGTACCCCTGTGTTCACACCAAGATTAGCAGGAAGTCCCTGCGCCAGGGTCACAGGCAGAAAGAAGCCCGGACAATCCATTTGCCGCCTGGGACAGCACAAGCAACTTCAATCAACCAACTACAGGCTGATGTCAGGTGAGCCTGGCTACACTGGTAAACTTTTCTGTACAGGAGCCTTTCTGCATTTAGAGCCCCTGGCTCCAGCAGCCAGGCAGGCAGCGCACTGGCACTTGCCCAATTCTCGCTCAAGGCCTTTGCCAGGGTGACTGTTGTGTCTCACTTACCCCTCTTACTCTCAGGTCGCAGACTCATTTCTCTAAACCTAATGAATGTGAAAAGCAAAAAGGCTTTTGGCTTCTGTCAACAGGGAATTGGCCACTGCATCTTTCTGCAGAGGTTTACTACTCATCAGATCAGCCCAATTAGGGATGCTGGTGGACAGCCATTTTGCAGCCTGGGAATTGTCCCAGTTTTTCCTGCTTTGTGGTGTAAGAGAGTCTTGGTTTCCACATACACATATTAATACGATGCAGGTCTCTTCTTTCAATAGAAAGCAGAGAATTATAAAAATTGCCTTACTGGCTTTCCCACATTCACAAATTTTAGGTCACTGCAAGAACAATACTCCACCCCAGTTTCTTTATCAGTTTGCTCAAAAGCATTCATAAGCTTGCCCATGCAATTCCACCAGGGCCAGTTGATATTCTCTTTAATTCCATTCTTGCTCTGCTGCTAACACTAGTTCTCTTTTTCACTCTAAGGAAGCACCATTGCCAGGAGCAGCTATGTCAGCTCTTCCCTGGCCACAGCTGCTACGCTTGTGCCATCTCCTTTCCTGTGCATGTGCAGCTTTCTATGGTGAAAGTCTTCTTCGTTACAGCTAATGCAGGTACCAGAAAGCTGAGCCATTTATTTGATGGCAGCTTGAATCACCATCATGGATCAATAAAATAAAACTACAAGGATTGCAAAGCTTATCAGAAAACCTTCATCAAAGGCTGCTGAGTAGATGCACATAAGTCAATCAATCTGCAGATAGTAGACCTGCTTACAAAATCTGAAGTCCAGTTCAGACAACTTCTCACATGTAAGCAGTGGTTATACAAGTAAGACAAAATTTTAAGAAAGCAGCTCATCTTTACTTCAAAATTATGATACAATAACTGTACCTAGTATAAAAGCCTTTTAACAGAAATATGCTTAATGCTGTTGTATAAACATGCACTCAGTAAGGCAAATGACTTCAAGTGAAGAGAGATTTAATTTCTAGAAAACAACAATGTTAATCTGATTGAAGAGAGCCCATAATGCATTGAAAACAATGGCAACCAAACCATCTGAGCCTCTGAAACACATCTCACCACAAACTCAATTAATGTATTTCAGATATCTGGAGAACAGCATTAAGCCATTTACTTTGCAGTCCTTCAGCAGATCCAAAAACTAAAGCCCAACCTTCAGTAACTCCTTCACTGACTGCAACATGACATCATTTATTCTGGAATTTGGATCAGCTGCACAGCATAACCTTGAGAGCAGACACTCAGCTGGCAAAGCACGCTTTCTATTGGGCGCGGTTCAGGGACTCAACACGCTGTCCCTGTGGTAGCTGTACATGCTGTAGGACGCTATTCTTTGGGAATCTTCTGAAGAAAAACACTTTGAATTTGTTTTCAAAGTAAAGTCTTCCCCCTCCCATTTCCCAGTCCAGAAGAATTATCTTGTCAACTTTTCCATGAATTCCACGGATGGCTCAATGGGCTAATATGTATTTTGAAAAGTCCTTTTTCTGCTAGAGTGGATAAGTGCTAAGTTTCATTTTACTCCTCTTGCTTTGTTTTCTGGCCTTCCATTTCAATTTGATTTACCTAATTCAAATACACAGGGATGTAACTAGGTCATACTTTAAACAATGTACCAAGTACAAACAACCATTTAACTTCCTTTTATTTGTTGCAGATCTGTGACAGACTTTTAAACTGCCTGCTTCAATGAGGTCTTTAAATTGCTGTCTACTTTCCAAGTATTCTGGAAAGTAGACAGCATTTCTGGTAATTCCAGGTAATTCTGCCCGTGCTCTTACAAAAATGCACACATTCCACATAGTTTTTTTGCAGAACTTTTCCATTGCAATTTTGTTTCTCTTTTTAAGTATACTTCACCTAATTCAGCCCTCAGGCTTTTTAGCAGTATCTAGAAGTGACTGGAGAATTTTATTCCTCAATACAATACATAGTCTTAAATATCTACAAAGACACAAATATTAATGTTTTCAGCAGCCTTTACAAGCTATGCTTGGCCTAAAAATAAAAAGCTGGACATTTCATAAAAATTCCACAATTAATTCTCTTCACACAACACTTCCATCACATGAAACTAAAAGGTCATATAATACATGTAATTTCATAGTCCTTGCCAGGATCTGAGTATCCAGTGTCAGCAAAGTTTAACGGCAGCTCAGCTGAATTTTGTATAAATGTTATTTATATCTCATTTTTAGGTTTACCTACAGAAGTACCTTCACGAACAGAAATCAAATTCTTATTCTTGCATTTTCAATTCATCCTTTTGGGGCTGCATAAATAAAATATTGCTGTCTTAGCTTACAGAAGCTTACCGCTAGTTTTGAAGAAAAAGTGCCTCATACAGGCAACTCCCTGGACACCCTGTTCCAGGACCTGTGGCATAGGCATATCCAGCAGAGTGACCAACGACAACAGAAAATGTGAAATGAAAAAAGAGAAGAGATTATGCTTCATCCAGCCTTGTCTGACCAATATGCTGAAGAAAATAAAGGTATTTTCTAGGATAAAATTAATTCCTCATAGAAAATTAAAATATTGAAACTAATGGAAAAATGGATATACTAGCAAGTACTAATAAAACATTTACTTCTTCCTTTTTTATGGGTTTTAAAATTATTCTTCTATATTTTCTACCATCAGTCTTCATGTTTCAGTAGCAAACTACAGATGTGCAATTTCAAACAAAAGAATGTAATGCCTTGAAATACAAGTGCTGCTAATGCTGTCCTGATGCGCAGTCACTCCGAAAATATTTTCTATTTGTTGACTGACAAGGGAAAAATCAGGCAGCTTTCAGACTGAGTAACTTTCAGGATATTTCTATGTAAATGTTGCAACTTTTTCTTACATGATCTGCTTTTAATGTTCAGGGTTTTCTTTGTTTTAATATTAAAGATTCCAAAGGGAAAAACATGTCAACCAACTTTCCAGCTTCCAACAGCAGAGAAGCTAGTTTTTTCCGGATGCTCTACTACTCAAAGATACAAACTAACTTTCTGTGGAGTGTGCTCCGACAAGAGGTGCTGCATTCCTAATAAGTCCAAAATGATCACTGTACAGTTTGAGTGTCCCAACGAAGGCTTCTTCAGGTGGAAGATGATGTGGATAACATCATGTGTGTGTCAGAGGATTTGCAATGCTCCAGGAGATATATTTTCCCAACTCAAACTCCTATGATGAATTACACCATCGACTGTAACACATGGAGTGCAACAGCACATTCACACCCTGAAGAGCCAGAAAACCCCCCTGCCACAGCCGTGTTCATAATGAAACTACATACAGGAATATTCACTCATTTATTAAATGGCACCTGGAAAACATTAGAGAGCAGCTTTTTAAATGCAACTGTTTTTACATGGGGAGATACATTTTGAGAAGGATGTATCTAACACCAGTACTGCCCAAACAAGAACTTTTGGTAACTAAGAAAGGCACAGCAAGACAGCTTCATAGCCCATTGCAACAAGTTTTTGTCCACAAAGACAAATACATGCTCTAACCTACTAGGAAAAAAATTGCCCTGTAATACTTCATCTATCATTCTTCATTCTTAAATTAACCTTTTCTGCTATACATCTGCACTAGTAAAATAGATCAATGCTGTTTTGAAACAGAAGTCATCAACTTTAAACCCAGACTGCTTTTTGCAACAGATGGTCTTTCTCTAGTGTTGTGCATATAAACACTGCATGTGTAAAGGAACAAATAAGTGGGCAACTGCAGCTAATAGATGCAAGATTTTAAGAAAATTGCTATTTTTAAAACATTTTCTCAAAAAATGCTCTCAACAAATGTTTTCACAATACTTTATGGAATATTATACATTCAAAATTGTGCTTGCTTACATATCCCCTCCAACTCTGCTAGGACTTCAAATTTCAAGAAATCGTGTCAATCCATTCTGATCTGTAACAGTTCACTGGCAAGCAACTAGAAATAGCTGTACATCCTATTTTGTAAAAGTTCTTACTGTAACATAAAAAGCTGCTTACCCTGATAATTATAAATATTAAAACATCTATTATACCTGCACTCTTTCAAGGCTACAAGTGTTTTTCTCTAAATGGTCATTATAACTTCATCATAAGTGCATGTTGCGCTCAGAGGTATTCTGCATTATCTCCTTATCAAGTGCAACTCAGCATTCATGAATATGAATCATTAAAATATTAATATTCCAAGTATAATACTTGAAAAAAATTTTTTTAAAAAAAATTTCTGTTATTGCCAGTTTTGGTATCAACTGAGAATGCTCTAATATAGCTAAGTACAACATAGAAGCAAAAATACTAAAGCGAGGAACATAGCTTAGAGCATTCTGAAATGTCTGCTGCAAAGTGTAAGAGAGCAGTTTCATTACAGAATTGCTTTCATCTTTGAAAAGACTTACATGGGCTTTTCTTCTCTTCGTAGTTGCTCGTTAAAAACTAAATCTAGCAACAGTGATCCTTCTTTGAAGCAAGACCTACGTTTAGTTTACGGTAAGTTGAAAGTCTGAGAAAAGAATTACATATTTGCCTGCTACAACCTCTCCTCCTTTTCTTCACAGCATATGGTGTGTCAATTTACTCCACAGTTAGGATTACTGTCCTTACTGACACCAGCCACAATTAGGTGCCTTCAAATCTTTCTTACAGGCATGGCTCACCACTTAATGACAACTCCTGAGGTAAGGAAGCTGTTGTCCTGGTCCCACTTTGGATTTACAATAGCCAGGCATGCTGCAAGTCATTTTGGTTAGCTGAAGTGGCTGGATGCTTAGGGAAGGTGCTTTTTTGTTGTTTTTTTTTTTTTTAAATCAGTTTTTCCTTCTTTAAACAGCTATCTTCAGTCTTGAAGGATCTATTCTAGGCCCACCTTTTGTAGCATCCAATTCATTGTACTCTTCTATTAGGTCAGACAAAGAGGATATAGCTTCTGAAAAACAGCTTTGCTCCATCCCATCTATTTGCAGATAATGGTGAAGGTGAGCCTAAGAGAATAAAAAAAAAAAGTGTTATCCTTTTCCTCATATTTAATTGCTTTGGCTCAGTAAGTACCATTTAGCCTGCACTGAAGGGGAGAGTGCAAGCACTGTTGAAAGGAGATTTAGAGACTTTTATCCTGACATCCCTTATTTAAACACTTGGCAGTTTTGGTAACAATCCTCTAGTGAATTACAGATGATATTACTGACTTCTTAAAGCACCCATCTTTTCATATTGTCCTCTTGGGTACACCTGACCAGCTGTGTATTGGGTTTACATGGCAGGCTTTCAGTGGCAGGGGGAGTGCAGGGCTGCAGGGGTGGCTTTTGTGAGAAGATAACAGGAGCTGCCCCCATGCTGAACAGAACCATCCCAGCCAGCTCCAATGTGGACCTGCCACTGGCCACAGCCGAGCCCATTAGTGGTGCTGGAAATGCCTCTGTGACAACGTATTTATCGAGGGGTAAAAATGCTGCACAATAGCTGCGAGAGAGCAGATTTAGGAAAGTGTGAGAGAAACAGCCCTGCGGACACTAGGATCAGCAAAGAAGGAACAGAAGTGGAATTCTGAGGCTGGGAAGAAGGCAGTGGACTGCGGGTGAAAGGGTTTTCAGTTTTGGTTTTACTTCTTGCTGTCCTACTCTGCTATTATTGGCAATAAATTAAACTAATTTTCCCTAAGCCAAGTCTGTTTAGCCCACGACAATAACTAGTGGGCCTAGTTATTGTCACGGGCTATGATCTCCCTGTCTTTATCTTGACCTGCAAGTTCTTCACTGTACTTTTCTCCTGTCCTACTGAGGAAGGGAAGGGAGAGAAAGCTTGGTGGACACCAAGCTTTAGATTAGGTATTAGGAAGAAATGCTTTATTGTGCACTTGAACAGGTTGCCGAGAGAAATTGTAGATGCTCCACCCCTGGGAGTGTTCTTGGCCAGGCTGGATGGGGCTTTGAGCCACCTGGTCTAGTGGAAGGTGTCTCTGTCTAAGGCAGAGGGGTTGGAACTAGATGATCTTCAAGGTTCCTTCTAACCCAAACCATTCTATGATTCTGTGATGTTGCCAGATAGGTACAGATTAATAAGAAGTTTACGCTTTTTAAGCAGCAACGGTTGGAGTGATTCCTTGACTGGTAACACAAATAAAACCCTTGGGCTGTTAATTAGAAGCAGTCCCTTTGTGACACTAGTATTTGCATTCCAATAATGCAAGATGCTAATGGTTAGTGGCTACGGATGTACTAATGACAAGAGTTGCACCTTTTTCTTGTAGAGCTTCATAAATCTGTCTTTGAGTTCAATGAAAGTTGGTTTTACACAGGTGTTGTTTGCTAAAGCCAGAAGGGAATGGGAATGGCCCACAGGAGGTACTGAACACAAACCAGTTTTCCAGCCCTCTTGATTCCAGGAGACAAAGTGCAGAGAAGGCTTCAACCTGTGATACAAAAATTTAGTTATCTAAGGAATATAAAGAACACAAAGGCTAAGTTTCCTTTCTCAGCTAACAGTCTGAAAAGGTTAACATTTAAGCACTCAGGAATGAAGATGACAGTTATAACTATCACCGTGAATAAGACATTTTAGAATTCAGACTAAACCATTGTGTCTCTATTTTAAATTAAAATTGCAAACATCAATTTTGTTTTGTTAACCTAATATATCAGGATTTGAAAAGTGAAGTTACAAGTACCTGTTTCTATAAAAGGGACTGCAAGCACTCTGAGATTTAGTAAAGAGGCAGATTAATACTGTGTGGGGACAATCAGTCTACCTGTAGTTTTGAAATAAGTAAAATACTTTAGATTCTCAGAAATTTTCCCCATGCACCCCTGTCTGCCTAAAAATTGTGTTTCACATGCCTTTCCTGTTACATCTCTGTAGCTCAACAGTGTAAAAGGTAGAAAATGGATGCTAACAACACAGAGCTGTTAAAATAAGGATGGTTTCCTACCTACATGAAAGTAACCATGAAAGACAGGGGCCTCCTGTTCAGCAAAAACAAACTTCTACTACAGAACTTATGACTCCAACATCCTATAAGGCTGGGCTTTGCTTTCCTTTGCAATTTGGAGAAATAGAGGAGTAGCACCTCCCTTTATTTGGAAATCCAGGAATAATATGATTTATTTTCATTCATTACATAAGCTAATTATGTTTTCTTCCCTTCTATAATTAAGAAAAGGAGGTCGGAGTAAACTGTTTTGGTACTGAAACTGTTCAAATGAAAAATTGGAATGCTATGGACAACTGTCATCAGTTTCAGTACAAATCCCATGACTACTCTGTGTGGTATTACAAACCTTTCAATATTCCTGCGAAGGTCTGAAACCTGCACATTTCCTCGAACAAGAAGTGCACAGGCGAGGTAGAGGCTGTGCTTTGGATCTGCTTGAATTAGTTGATGATCTCTGCTAAATGCATCTGAGAACATCTGATCCAACCTGGGTGAAAAGAAAACAGTTATCTACTCTTACTGAAGTAGGATACAAAAGTTCTTCAGAATGCCCATCTTCAGGGTTTAAAAGTTCATAAAATTCTGGAAAAAGGTATATTTAACCCAGGACCATAAATGATAGGAAAGATTCAAACCTTTATATGTACGTATATTGGCATTAGAAGTTTTTTTAAAACACACTGGATCCATTTTTTCCTCATCCTCAAGTTACAAGCCACTGTTGAGTCAGAGAAGTTGCCTTTATAAAGGCAATTTGAGGTCAATGGTTACAAAGTCTTAAAATTATGTAAAAGGATTTAACTACTTGGGGTCCTGGTTATGTGGCAATTTGAGTGGACAATCTCACTGGGAAGGATCTGACAAGGACTATCAAAGTGCTGCTGACCCTTACAGAACTGATTATCTGCCTGTTACACTTCATTATTTAAAAAGATCAATGAGTCATAGAACTGTATTAATTTTGATTAATGATTTGGGAAAAGACAGGCTATACATGCTTGTCTAGTCTACTTATTCTAATTTTATCACATATGACTGCTTTAAAAGATGACACTGCAGATCATAGTCTTTCTCTCTTAATTTCCTTAACCAAGTTCCATTGTACTGTGGGATACCAAAGATGGTATTCTGTGGACCCACAATGTCTATTCTTTCCATTTGTACCAAATGCTGTACATTTATCACCTCTGCCACAATCTACCTCTTACAAAAAAATAACTAAATAAAGGAGACAAGAATATTCCTGTTACCCCTTCATTCCAAAACATCTTTGACTGACCATCTCCTCGTAGGCTGCTACCTTCCCCCCCAGCCCTGTACTGTCTCCTCAAGGCATGTTTTCAACAGACCTGACTGTCACAACTTGCTGTCGGAGAATAAGGGTGGTCCTGCCCTCTTCTTCACTTTGCATACTTCCATCACTTACCCTTAGCTGCCTCTATCACTATTTGGGCCTCTTGCTGACTGAACACAATCCTCCAAACCCAGTAAAATCTATTTTAAGTGGTTATTTTTCTGCTCTGTCAGAGAGATAAATATCTCACAAAATTGGACATGTCAGCTTATAATTACAGTAAGATGTTAAATAGGCTCACTGCACTCACTGCATCTCCAGACTGAAATAAGATGCCGTTATATCCTCAAAAAGTCTAGTTAATCCCTTGCTTGTCTTTAGACTATTTTGTCAGTCAAGTGCAAACTGTTATTCAAAAGAACTTGTGGTGTGGGTTCTAAGTATTACATTTTCCCAACAGAAACACTTCCAGCAGAGATTAAAAGGATGTCAAGTTTACTGGCTCAACCATTACAGAGAAAAGGGATGACAGATGTTCCATCTATCAGCAGGATGAATTTGAAAATGTGGCAGACATACAAGTTTTAGACCTTCTACCCTTAGTTTTGCTATAGAATGGAATTTTAAAATGAAAACTACAGAAGAATCAGAAATTAAGCTTTAAATCTGAAACTCCAATAGTATTTTTTCTTACCTTCTAGAAGGAACATTAACATCTGCCAGTGTATACAGAGGAGTCAAGCTTGAAACCAAATAATGAAGTCGAGGAAATGGAACCAAATTCATGCTGATTTCATTAAGATCCATGTTTAGGGAACCTTCAAATCTAGCAGAGCTGAAAAATGAACAAACTGTTATGGAACTGCTACAAACTAAGTAAACCACTTCTATAAGGTAAACGTCCATGAAATCTATTTTTCAGCTGTTCTGTACAATAAAACTGTAAAACAGCACAGCATTCAAGCAAGTGTTCAAGTATAATTACAAAACTTTCACATCTGGCAGTAACAGTGCTATGTCTTCTTTACTTATACTTTCCATTAAAGAACAATAAATTACCAAGAATGATTCCTTGTTTCCCAATTGTAGTCTTTAGCACTGATTTTCAGTATTAATAATGATTAACACTAGTGAATACTGGTTAATTAATAACAGCTGGTTAATACCAGTAATTAATGCTACTTTTACTAAACAGGCTATAATAAAACACAAGCGACTTAGCATTCCTGACAAGCTGTTTAAAAGAAAAACCGGCCAATACTCCAGAAGTATATTTCTTGCAGCAATAGACAGTTCAGGAGCAAAAATGATCTGACAATATTTGTAAAATAATACAACTGGCCTACTAAGGGGAAACCTCTGTGGGTTCCATTAGGCACTAGTGGAAGACAATATCCTTCTGCCTATAAACTCACTTCAGTTATAAGATTATCATGGCTAAAGCAGCACCACTACAATCTGAATACTTCCAAATATTTTAGCATTTAGTAACGAATTCTCAAAAAGAGAAGACTCATATTGAATGAAAACCAATTAATATTACTCAAATGGATGAAGGCCTGCATATTTACAGCACACCCTACCTCCTGCAACCCTACTTTGTTAGAGGAAAAACCTGTAACTTTACCTTGTCAGGTTCAGCAGCAAGTTGGCTACGATGTTATTCATTGCATCAAACGGCTTCTCTTGTACTGTTTTTGCACTGCCTGCACTTGATGTTACCAAGCTGTTGTGCTTCACAGTTGATCCTAACTTCCCAGAACTGATCACCTGATTAATTTTATTAACTATCTCAAACAAAGACTTTGAGAGAGAGGAAAAAAAGCACAGAAGTAGTCTTGAGTAAAGAACTTTCAAATCCAGTACCCCGGTTTTTCATTTCTAATAATCTTGAAAGCTCAGACATTGTACTGTTATCTCAAAGATTATGCCTTTGATACATCTACGTCCAACTTTTGAGCAATTCCAGTTGACTGAAGTGTTTCTAAAGGTCTGTGCCTTACATATCACAAATATGTACACAGCTTGACTTAGAAGTTTGAATTTTATTCAACTATTCAAAATCCTCATAAATATTTAAAATGAAGTTTTAGAAGATAACACCCGTTAAACAAAAAATATAGTCTCTAACTATATTTTCACTTTCTCTTGCTTTTTTCATAATCAACCAGCAAGACAGTCACCAAAGCTAGATTCAAATCTATCTAGCACTTTGCAAGGTCAGATATATCTATGATTCCCGTATCACTAATCAGCACAGTTAAGTTTATTGGAATCTGGAGAGGTTAGTAATTTCCCTTGCAGGACCGTAATACTATGCACAAATTGATGGCTAAAAGAATAGAAGACACTCTGTCTCAGTAAGTAGAAGCTTTTCACCCTTTACCTTGAAATAGACAGGAAAAAATTCACTCTAACTTAGTTCGAAGAAGCGGAGCGACTTTTTAGTGATACCCATGTTCATTTCAAAAGCTTGCAAGTGACTTAGAAATTCAATTATTACTTTAAAAAATGAAATTATGCTTTTGGAGACTCAGTACTCAAATCAGTACAGAAAAGGAAGAGACACTTCCACTGTCTAATAAAAAAATTACAGAGTTAATATTATTTCTTACTTCATTCTCTATTGGTAGTACACAGTCTGCATGCTCATTAAGCTCCTTCATAGCCAGAACACTGTTGTACGGAGAAGTAATGACATCATCTTCACCAGAGGGATACACTGAAGTAACAAATCTATATACTTCTGGGAATTCCTCCTCAAGCAAATTTAGTACAAAAGTTCCAAGACCAGATCCGGTCCCTAATTATAAATGAAGACAGAATGAGAGAAGACAGGTTTCCCATGTTATCTTAGGCTCTAAGACTCACGTAGGAGACATACAACTTTTCAACTACATGTGTTAATGAACATTTTCTGAAGCATTTGGCTGACAGTAGAGGCTACTCAAATGCAATTAAGGCAGGAAGGCTTTTCCCAGTCAGGAAAATAATTCATTAATAAAATTATTTCCCACAGTATGTCAGTCAGGATGAAGCACATGGTCTCAAAAATTTCTGCAAACCATAAAGTTCTATTATGTAACAAGCATTTTTCTGACCTACTATCTCTACTTCCTATTTTCAATTCTTTTATTTGAATTATGAAACACAACATTTGCTTAAAAGCACTGAACTGCCCCAAACAATACATATTTTCCTTTTAGGGTTTCTTTATGAAGTTTTCTCATTCTTCAGCAAAAACAGAACTGCCC
Organism: Oreocharis arfaki; assembly: GCA_013398015.1. Lineage (NCBI taxonomy): Eukaryota > Metazoa > Chordata > Aves > Passeriformes > Paramythiidae > Oreocharis > Oreocharis arfaki. The sequence goes on along the minus strand of VZRR01003603.1, from coordinate 287,111 downwards.
CTTCCCCCCAGCACACAGGCTTTTTCCTCATTAACACTAGGCACACAGCCCTGAGTTCAAAACAGAGAACTCAGCTGTGGTCTTTTTCTGAATATTCAGCTACATTCTCAGTGGCAGACAATTTAATCTATGAACAAGACATCAGTTTACACAATAACAGAAACAGGATCTGCAGGGTCTCTGAAATTAAGCAAATGCCCACAAAAAAGGCCCTTGACAAAATCCTTGCTTCATATTTAGAGCTATTTTCTGTGTCTTTTTCCACATCATAACCAGTTATAATACATGCTACTCTCAGGTTTCTGGGGTAGGAAGGCTTAGTGGCAATGCAATAATGACAAAATTGTCACTGCAAAGGATTCTCTCTTTGACTTATTAACAAAGTAACTAGATTGGATTCAATAGAATTATGTGAAAGGAAAACAAAAGACCAAAGTTTTTCTAAAGTTAAGCAACATTAGAAGTCTCCTTCAAAGCCTTTTGGAAAACTCCTTCCCCACAATTAAAACCAACTTGATTATGACAATGTTGTCAGTGTTCAGAGGTCACTGACCCTTCTTCTGATCAGTAATACCTCAGTGTTTGTCTTTGGTATCTGTCTTGATCTACTCACTGCCTCATCTTTAGAATTTTAGCTGCATTTTTGTTCTGGGTAGCACATTAGAGTTCCTCAGTGCTCTAACAAAACAAGTGATAAATAATTACAGGTCAATTTAATTGGACTATGTTAATTTTTTAAATCTGCATTCTGAATGATGTAGATTATTATATTGATTTTCTTTTCAAGGTTTTTTTTTTTAAATCTGTGGCTACTGCAGTCATACTCCCCATAAAAAGATTACTTACCACCTCCCATGGAATGAATCACAAAGAAACACTGTAGACAGTCACAATGTTCAGCGGTTTTCCTCAGCTTTTCCACTATGTTTTCCCGGTACTGACAGCCATACACCTTATGACCTACAGCCCTGAGAACATGAAAAGTACTTTAAAACCCCCCCAACAATCAAACTTTCAATTTTTTATTTTAACTCCTTCTATGTGATATGTTGGAGTTCAGAGTCCAAAGTTGGGTGCAACACCCCATCTGTGAGAGTTTCTAAGCTGTGACTACAAACGAGCATACGGAGTCAGGACATGGTTTTAACTTAGAGGATGCAAATAGCTCTAAGGTCACAACTTTGGAGTGTGCACTTATTATTCTGTACTGAAAAGGAAATAAACTACCACACTGGGTGATCTAATTGTATTAATGAAATGGAAGCTACATAGTCCTTAACAATAAAGATATCCCTATGTAATAAGTGTACAGATCATCTTTTGAGTACTAGGCAAGTCAGTTGCTACTAGCAACAAAAAAACCCCAAAACAGCTCATTTTCAACACCCTTGTCTGCTAGATGGTAAAGTTACAGAATGTCTTATTCCCCATATTGCACTCTCTTTTGGTACATTTGCTGGTGATTTGCTTTCCAGTCTGTAGTGCACTGAATATTATTAGAGCACATTAAGGTCTCTGTGAAAATTGGAATTCATTATGTTAATCAATCTTTTTCTGAATTTCTCTTTTGGTAATGTAGTTCATATGCACAAAGCCAGACTCTGTGGTGCTTAGAAATCAGAAGTGCATTTGTTCATATATCTCATTTCCACAGTAGCTGCACAGTCTCAAACTAGATTATGGCTTCGACTAAGCAATGAAAGCAGCTGAATGCCAAAGAAACAAAAATAAAAAGCATGTTCTTTTGTAAAGAAAATCAAAAAAGAGGGAAAAAAAAGAGACAAAATGATACGTCAGCAGAATTATTCTTCTGTAAGAGCCTTTTCAAAGCCCTCCTCCAGGCAACAGTGACTCCAAGTTTTCTGGTAAAATGCTGCAGCTCTCCAGGTGCAGAAAGACACAGAAAGCTATGGTTATCATTTCCCCTTTCAAATGCCATCTAATTAGCTGCTAAGAAATGTGTTCTAAAGAGGTTCTCACCAGTTGTTTCCTGAACCAGAAACATCTGTGATAAGCTGCTTGCTATCAAACACATCCCTCAATGGTCCCTGTAGAATTTCATTTACCACACCCTCCTCCATGTCAATCAACAGTGCCTTTGAGAGTGGAAAGAATTAAAATTCAGTCAGTAAGCAAACCACCCTTGAAATAATCACACAAAGAAATATAAAATTATTTACAATATAAAAGGAATTCTGTTTCTACTCTGCTCCAGAGAAACCTTTCCCTCCCTCCCCAGCTGTTAACTAGGAGAACAAGTAGATTCTCCTTGGCTGATTTGCTAGAAGTTGTTCAATAGGACAGCATTTCAGATGATGAAATTTTATTAAAATTTTATAACATTTTGCCCTACTACTTAGGAATAAAGAAATTAAAACATTTTTATGTTTCAAGTTTCCTTTTTTCTTAATCATGTAAAGTGGCTCAAAGAAACCCAATCCCTGGTTAATAATATCTGTGATCATTTTATTAAAATTCCAATTTAAATTATGCAACAAGACTGGCGGCAAACTGTATAACTGCATTACTTAAAGTTACTATTACAAATTTTACTATTCAAAGCAGTATTTAAACCTGTATGCACTTTTAAGGACTTCATGAAAATTCCCACACATTTGGACATAAATATTCAATGCAAAAAGAGTGACCTTTATAGATTGCCTTACTCGTGCTTTTAAAGAGCAGATTTTTCCTTTGTAAATATCAGGACCATTACCGCCACTTCTGAAAAGAAAATAGTTACAGAAAAAACCTGAGATCAGATTTAGAAAATAAAATACATACTACAATAAAATTTTATCTTTCATATTTGGTGTTTGGAGGACTATGACAATGCAAACAAACAGAAACACTGTGAACATGCTGGTAAGAATCCACAATTCCCAAAAGGAATACAACTATAGGACACAATCTCAATCAGAAATATCCTAAACATTACTTCAAGAAGCTGAAAAGAAAAACATTAAAAGTTTACTCTCAGATACAGCCTCTGCTTTGTAGGAATTCTACAGGCATTACCAAAACTTGAAAGGATTATCTTTTATCAGCACGTGATATGTGTATCCAGAAAAAAGCTCCCCATGAGCTTTTCAGTGCGGGTAGTACTTGAGGTTGTGCTCGAGGTGTGAAAGCTCTGTAACTGCACCAGCACAGTGCTGTGCTTGACTTATTCTGCTTATTATGATTAATCAGTTCAGAAATCCTGCTGGGCTGACATAGCTAAATCTTCCTTCTTTCCCAGGACTGGGTGTACTGAGCCAACATAGCAGAATATACATTATGTCTCAATCACATTTTTTCCCACTCAAAGGATGAGATACTATGGTCTGGCCAAACTATATTCAACACAGGGGAAAAAAGGCAGAGATACTGGAAGATGGATCTTATTTTCTCTTCAATTATTTACCTAACCTGGGAGCTGGCCAAGCCTAAATTTAAAACATGTCTTAGACCATTTTACATTCAACCACCATTATATTCCCAAAGCATTGGCTAAAATTCACTACAGCACCCATGTTCTGAACCTACTGAGTCCCATCAGGAACTAGGGGAAGAGAGTACAGGGCTGCACTGGATTCCACAAGGATTTTCCACCTTCTCACTCAAAGATGGTCTCCAGACACTTCTCATTAGATGAGCAGCTCACAGCAGCCTCCAATACTCACGTGATTCCTCTAGCCTACACAACACCTATAGGAGTGCACCATAGCACCAGTAAATCCACCTAGAGAATTTCTCTTCAGGGACTAACAAAATTCAAAGAGGAAATAAAACCAACCCCAAAACAACATTTCTTTTTCTTACTATTCTCTTTGTGGTCTTTCATGCCAGGCCATACCTTCAATCGCTTGGATTCAACTGCTGAAAAACATCCTCACATCCCTAGAATCATGGGATGGCTTGGGTTGAGATCATCCAGTTCCAGCCTCCCTGCCACAGGCAGGGACACCTTCCACTAGACCAGGTCGCTCAGCAAGAAAACAAATGTTTCTATTGCAGCCAACCCATCAATTACAAATGTGATTGTTTCATTTGGCAGAAGCAGACATTTTTTATGGTTTAAAGAAAAAAGAAAAAATATTCTAGGAAACACCCATAAGGAATGACAATAATAAACTTCAATATACTTGCAATGTTCTTTCAAAGAGGTAAAATTTGAGACAAAGCAATTTGGATTCCACTGCTGTTCTAGTTAAAATCACATGCTGTAGTGCAACCTTTTCATATATCGGAAGGAAACAGAGGTTGGTCAAATGATTTTTTATCAATTAAAATGCAACAGGCTATCCCAAGTACACATTTTCTTCTTGCAAACTGCAAGGATTTTTGTAACTGGATAGATAAAAAATGATCGAATGGTTTTAAGGCATGAATTGGTTAACTCATAAAAAACAATTATAGACACTACTCTGGGTAACAAAACAGTCAGATAAGATTAAAAAACTGTCAGTTTTTTCTGACTGTCCTATATACAATTCCTCTTACAACTCTTCAAGAAATGCTGCTCAGTTGGTATTGAGAGGGCACACAATCTGATTGTGATTCGCAATGGCAAAAGCTATCAGATGCTGACTGTCCACGTTTGGTACAAAAGGAAAGGAAAACAAACCCACACATTTAACTACTGAAGTATGCATAGATAAAATGGAAGTGCAAAGGTAAGGTTTGGCGGAGAATGCAAAAGAGCAAAATATTTTTCTAGCACAAGCTAAATATGACCTAAAGAAAACTATAACTTAGGTTAAAAGAAGAAACTACAAGTGCTGATCTACTGGGTTAAAACTCATGAGCTGCTGGATGAAAACTTACCTTGTATCTACGTTCCTAAAGAAACTGCTTAAGGCTTCATCATAAATTCCTTTCTAAAAGGAAACAACACAAAATGATGTGTAATGTCAAAAATTCTCAGTGCTTTTTCATGGAATAATTTAAGCTGGAAGGGACCTCTGAAGGACACCTGTCAAACCTCACCACTTGAAACTGAGTGAACGTGTCTGTTGAATCCAGCTAGTTCTAGTCATCTCTAAAAAGAACATTTCATTGAAACATCAGCTTGTTATTAAAAACTGAGAGGAGAATGTAACTAGGAAATTAATTTTTCAGCACAAGATTAAACAACTGTAGTAGTTTACTGAAGATCCCAACGCAATTATTAAATTGAAGAGCTGCTCTTTAGCTGACTCCATTCATCACCGATACAACTCTGAGTTCATCACAGGCTCCATGCCCGTGATACCAATGCCCATGGAGTTCTGTGAAAAGGACAGCACATCACACTGATTCTTGAACTCCCTGCCAAGGGATAGCATGGAAATTACTTACTCCAACATAAAGCTAAAGAGATCTGGCAAGTTTAAATACCTTAAGTGCTTTATAGTCACAAAAAGAAAAGTGTGGTTTTGTTCAGGGTACTCAGCACAATCCTATGCCCTCCTTAGGCTGCTATTTTGGTCAGTAAAACTGTACAGCAAGTTATGGCATGAGCTAATGTGGAAAACAATGGTGGGCTTTGGGGGTGTCCTCTTTTGTTTTACTGCCAGTGGCAAAGTACCAGCACTGAACAGCCCTCCCATGTTGCTAACTACCTCAAATCTGCTAATGCCGGGCTGTAGGGAGACATCCCGAGCTTTTCGAGGTGGAAATGCTGGAGAAAGCTGACCAGAATTAAGGATCACAGAATGTTCTGAGCTGGAAGGGACCCAGAAGGAACATAGCATCCAACTCTTAGCCCTTCAAAGGACACCCCAAGAGCCACATCATGGGCCTGAGAGTATTGTCCAAATGCTTCTTGAGCTCTGACAGGCTTGGTGATGGGGAGCCTGCTCCAGTGCCCAACCACCCCCTGGGTGAAGAACCTTTTTCTAATACGTAACTTAAATGTTCCCTGACACGACTTCAGGCCATTCCCTTGGGTTCTGTCACTGGTCACCAGAGAGAAGAGATCAGCATCTGCCTCTCCTCTTCCCCTCATGAGGAAGTTGCAAACTGCAATGAGACCCTCAGTCTTCTCCAGGCTGAACAGACCAAGTGACTTCAGCCACTCCTCACACGGCTTCACCTCAACACTCTTCACTATCCTCGTGGCCCTTCTTTGGACGTTCTCTAACAGCTTAATGTGTTTTTTTTTTTAAAAATTGTGGCACCCAACACTGCCCCCAGCACTCGAGGTGAGGCTGCCCCAGTGCAGAGCAGAGCAGGACAATCCCTCCCTTGCCCGGCTGGCGATGCTGTCCCTGATGCCTCCCAGGACACCACTGGACCTCCTGGCTGCCAGGGCACTGCAGCCTCGTGTTCAACTTGCCACCGACCAGGAGCCCCAAGGGCCCTTTCCACGGAGCTGCTTTCCAGCCTCTCATTCCCCAGTCTGTCCGTACATCCAGGGCTGCCACATCCCAGGTGCAGGATCCGGCAATCCCCGTTAAACTTCACACGGCTGTTGACTGTCCACCCCCTGATTTAACAAGGTCTCTTGACAGTTAACCTTACGATTTGTTTCCATGATTGGTTAAACGGCACAGGGACCTAGGGGTGGCTGTGCTCACAGCGAAGCGCCCTTAGTTTAGCCAAACAAACACAGCGCTCTGCGGCCACAGTGACGAATACGGAAGGCAGCGAAGGGCGGCTTGGCTCGGCCCGGGCCCGGCGGGGCAGCGGCGCCGTTACCTTATTGACGGCGGCGTGTTCCCGCAGCGCCAGGTCCCAGAAGCGGCATCCCACCTGGTTCCCGCACTGTCCCACTGCAAAGGGGAGAGACACGGCTCAGGCACGGGAAGGGGGCGGCGGGAAGTCTGGGGGCCACGACCCCCTTACCCTGCACCACCACCGACTGGGTCATGGCAGAAGCGGCGGCACACTCCTGTTTCGAAGTCGGCGCCCGGAAGCCGCGCCCCCTGAGTTCCTGCGGTGGAACGTCCCAACGGTTGGCTCAGCGGCGGGCGCTCGCCGCCTGCCCGCTGCGAGTGGAACGTGCCATTAGGGAGCGGGGGGGGAGGAGCGGCAGTACGGGGGAGTAGTGAGGTTTACAGACGCTGTGAGTCTGAGGGGTGCCTGAGAGGGGCTGCAGGGTCTCGGCTGAGGCCCAGCTACAGGAGGCCTGACAAAGACCTGAAATAAAGTCTCTGTACTGGAGAACAGAAGTATTTCCATAAACTGCGTTTCATTTTCCTTTATGGCTAAAAACGGTGCGATAAAGAAGCGCTTTATTTTACGCAAATGCATAATTCAGGGAGATGGTGTGAAATGTGCGAAACGGTACGAAAATACAAATTGAAAATGAAATGAAAAAACGGCCATTTGGAAACGCCGTAATGTAGCTTCCCACCAGTCTTGCACATTAAGCTCGGTTTCATATTTCTCGTGCATATAATTGTCCACAGTGAAAAAGTGAAGATGCTGTTGTCTCAGCATGGCAAGACTGGTCCGCAGCAAAACTCAGCTGTAAAACCATCGAATCGTTTCTGTTGGAAAAGACCTTTAAGTCCATCAAGCCCAACTGTTAATCCAGCACTGCCAAGTCCAGGACTAAAACAGTAAAGAATGCGGGACACGCAAAGCTTGCAGAAAGCTGCCTTGTGACACAGATGGTGTTTCTGCTTCCTGTGGGAGGAAAAAAGCACTACCGTGCAACCCAGTCCATTAGGTTTTATGGCTAAAACCTTCCAACAAAATACTCTTTTTCCAAATATATTATTTGTAATGCTGGTGTACAAAAAAATTTGCTAAATAAAATTTTTAATCCTTTATTTGCTCCTAGAGGTGACCTGGTGTCCTGTAGAGATTAATTGTAGGTCGACAGGAAAATAAAGTTACAGTAAATGACTATCTAAAAAAAAAACTTTTCTGGAACGATTATGTACGTGTCGCAGCAAATAAAATATTGTACAGTACACTATAAGAATGCATTGTATACAAGAAACAGATACACAGACTAATTTTGTAAAACTTAATTGAAATTCCTATTGTTCTTAAGAAAAAGTACTGAGTGGCCCAAGCTTACTCAAGTGTCGTGTATGAAATGTGTGAAAAAGACCAATGGCTTTAGTGTTTTAGGCATGTTTAGCATGAATAGAGTAATACTGCCTCAAACATTTCTCTTCTATAAACTAATCACTAGTGTAAAACTGCATGAATAGGAAAGTACTTAGTCGTTTCTCTCTGGACAGACTAGATGTAACCTAGTCTTAATTTTGTTCCCTGTGGTTTTTTGAAGTGGACCAAATTTGTAGGCTGTGCTCTGTTCTCACTATTAGATGTCAAACTGCTTCTGTGCTTCTTGCCTACTATCATGTCCTTAAAGTCTTCTCTTCACATGTCTTCTTGGCCTTACTTAGGTTAGAAGCAGTACAACATTGCTTATAAGCATTCTAAATCTTGCTTTAAATTCTACAGAATCTCTTAATATTACTGTATCTGGCTTGCTTTCTTCTTGTGTTATTAGCTCCAATTTCTACTTGTCTTTTAAGTTAGTTGTAGTTTTTGTGTTCTATGGCCCATCAAGATTCAGCTTAGTGAGATTCACTCTATTGAACATGATGTTGCAGCAAGACACTCTGTTCTTTGGCTTCCAGTGTTCTTTAAGTGGTCTGTGAAGGCAAATGTAAAGTGATTATTCTCTCTGAGTTTGGAAGCACTGTGAATTGGAGATGCACCTGGGATTCATGTTCATGTGGGGATATTTTTTAGCCAAAGGAGGTCCAAGGGCAGGAAGGTGACATGTAGTAGCCAGATTGGCTTGATGCATATGCTCAGGGATTTAATCATTTCAACTCTGTGAAAGAAATAATCACACACTTGACTTTCTATTTAGTTGTAGATGAGATGTAGTTATACCATCTACATAGTATAAAATGCATGAATCTATACAGGTCCCCTTGGACACACTTTTGTCTACGTTAATCATTTAATCAAGAGACTTATGGTTATGTGTGTTTCTTACCCTTAATTTCTCAGTAACATTTTGTTGATGTGTTACACAGGAATGGTGTTCCACAGCTTTGGAATACAAGTTGAGTAATTGTATAAATAACTTACTATGTTATTGAGTGAAAATGAATTGCCATGAACTGCAGTGAATCTGTGAATAACCCTTAAGCCCCACGCTGTAACAAGAGCCAGAAGTACATCACAAGTTAAATATGTGTGCTATACTTTCAGCATCTTTTTAATAACAGTCATTTGACTATTTAGGCCACATGCTGCTGTAGGAAGAATACACCAGAATTTAAACTAATGTTATCTCTTGATTTATATAAGGCCTTAGTTCACATACGAAGGTTTGTCAGTAATTTTAATTTTTTTTTCTGTTTGTGTGTTTGGGGTTCTTTTTGAATTTAGAATTGTTGGATTTTGGGAAATTACTGTCAGGCTTGTAACAGTTCATCTTTCATTTTTCTGGTCAGGCTGTTGTCCATACTCTGGATTCTTGAGGAGAAGGGTGTTCTCTGCACGTAGAATCACAGAATCACAGAATAAACTAGGTTGGAAAAGACTTTTAAGATCGTCTTGTCCAACCTATGACCTAACACCTCCTCATCAACTAAACCATGGCACTGAATGCCATGTCCAGTCTTTTTTTAAACATGTCCAGGGACAGCGACCACCACCTCCCTGGGCAGATTATTCCAGCATGCAATCACTCTTCAGGTGAAGAATTTTTTCCTAACATCTCACCTAAACTTTGCTTGGTGCAGCTTAAGACTGTGTCCTCTCATTCTGTCAGTTGTTGCCTTGGAGAAGAGACCGATCCCCACCTGACTGCAACCACCTTTCAGGAAGTTGTTAGGGTTAGGGTTAGTTGGTGGTTTAGGGTTTGGGTTCGGGTTAGGAGGTTAGGGTTCGGGTTAGGGTCTGCGCGTTAGGGTTGGATTAGGGTTGTGTTAGGGTTGGATTAGGGTTGTGTTAGGGTTATGGTTAGGCTTAGCGTCAGGGTTAGGGTTTGGTTAGGGTTAATGTTGTGTTAGGGTTAGGGTTGGGGTTAGGGTAAGGGTTAGGGTTAGGGTTAGGGGTAGCGTGCCGTTTACGGGTAGGGTCAGGTTTAGGGTTAGAATTTTGATTAGGGTTATGGTTTGTGGTACATATTGAGATGTAAGAGATAGAGTGGCCGTGATCCCATTTGAATCCTCTTTTTTGAAGTAATTTTCTGTGCATTTCATCTTGAAATTGGTTTCTTTCTTAGGTAGTCATTCAGTTGTCCTATTTCAGAATACTTTGGGATCTAATAACAGTGGAATTGCTGCTGTTATTTAAACAATTTCTATAACAGCACCTATTAATACTTTGAATTTGGTAGAGATAAGTTGCCGTCTCCTTAGGGTTTCTGCTCTTTTTTTTGTAGGCCTTCTGCAGAATTTAGGTATTTATATTCATGTTAAAAATGGAAATGGACAATCTGACAATGTAGCTCAGATCTTGAAGGTTTTTCCGAAATCTTTGTAGATGAAGGATTTTCTGCTTTGAAACTGTAATTTTTAGGATAGATATAGAAGACAAATTTAATTCTGGGAGTATTTCTGCTTAGGCAGTTGCCTTCTCTTAAACTCCAGCAGCCTTGAAATGAGTGCAGAGGCATGTGCAATGTATTGCCACATATACTGACTTTCCTTGGTGCATACGAAATGGTAAATTTGAGGTTTATGTGATTGCTGGGGGCAGGGAAGTTTGCATTATTTTCTGCTCTCTCCTGTGTCTGCCAGTATCCACTGGTTTATAGTGTTTTTTCTTTGGAAACCCTGTTCTGCAGAGAGAAAACCTACACCTCTGAAGATTAGAAGGGAAAATTGAGGAAGATACCCTCAAAACACGTTTTGAGTTTGATTAGCTGGTGATATAGTTAAGAGAAGTAAATTGAATAGTAGCAGTTTATGAATTTTAATGTGGTTTTTATTCACATACTGTTTTAGTGTGTTTTTAGTTTTCCATATATAAAGTATGCAAAGGACTGATTATTCAGAAAAGTAATTCTTAAGCGTAAATCCACAGAACGAAACCAAATCCCATTTCAGCAAATATGGCTAAGAGAAATATTGTTTATTCACAGAGCTTGAATGTGGATATGAGAAAATATGCTTTGGTTTGAAGCAGGTGTAAGACAGAAAAACATTCCGAGTATGTGTGTACCAGTTAACATACAATGCTCCACTTAATACCAGCATTCACTAAACTCTGATGCTCTTAGGGAGCACAAGCATATTCTAGTCTGGCTATCTCTGCTGAGCAGCTGCAGGCAACTCAAAAGGAATTTCAATAATCCTTCTAACGAACCTATCTAAGCAGGGAATCTGCTGTTTTTTTCTCTCCAGCAACAGGGTCTTGGAGACCAGGGCCTCAGGAAGCTTAGCTTAGGTTGTGGTGTCATGAGCTTTTTTGGGCTAATCTAACAACTCACTGGCACTGGGAGGCGAGAGAGGTGCTTTTTTCCCCTTCTCCCAGCTGCACTGCTCTGGCACCATCCATGGCCTCTGTAACCAGTGGGAACCCAGCTCACTGCTCTGAGGGCATTCACCCTCAACACCAATAATAAAAAAATTCCCAAAGCAAAGGCCCTAAATTTTCTGTTCCATGTCTGGGTAGTAGCTGGGAGCAGGAAAAAGCTGAGCAAGCAAGTGGTTTTGGTGCCTGAGACAAAGATGGCATTTGAAGGCAACTGGATTTAGGGATCCATGCCTGATCCAGAGACACTGAAGAGGGTTACTTTACTGCTTGCTTCTCAAGTGTGAACAGTGGGCTGTAGAGTGGTGAAAAGAAGGGTCTATATATCACTCCCAGAAGTAGGGGGTGTCTGTAAGGAGTTGGAAAGGGAATCAGTCCTTGGAGCATATTGCCTGAGAGTTACTGGGAAGAGAAAAGGAGTCATGTTCAGGAGAAGACAGGCAGAACAGAAATGGGGCTGAAAGTATGAGCAGAGCTGACAAGGCTGGTGAAAGGAGAGACAGTGGCTGCTGGAGCCCCACTGTGTTCACTTACCACCCAACACTGGACTCTAGAGACAGGTGGAGAGTCAGTGATGGGGTCCCAGCTGCTGGAGAGTTCCTGTGCCAGTGTACTCAGAGGCTGCTGTTCTTTATCCAGAGTAAGCCAAGTCCGCTGCAGTCTGTCAAAGCACTTTTTTCACCCTACTGAGAGTAGTAGGGAAGCCGCTGATTAGTGCTTATGTATGTGTCTTATCCTGGTGGTTCTTGCATCTGTCCATACTTTCAAGATCTTTGGATTCCAGTTGTCATTTGTGTGTTTTCCAGACAAATTCCTATTAATTTTTAGTCTCTAGGGTGTTGTCTTTGATTTTCACATTTCATACTTCCGTTCTTCGCAGCTGGTCATGTTTTGAGTTGGTTCCAACAATAATTTGCTCAGCAACCATGAAACTTTCTGTAATGTTACTTTATTCTTTGAAGAAAAGAAAGCTAAATGGCTTTGATTCCATGTAGATGATCACTGAAGGGACTAAGTTTTGCAAGTGACTTGTGTCTGATGTTCAAGCCTACTGTGAGTCAAATCCTACCATTACCTTCCATCTACCTTCTATACTTATAACATAGCTCAGATTTGCAGCCCTTTGCCTTCTGTTTCTATGTTCCTGTTTCACTCCCAGTTCCTCTGCAGCAGCATATCTTCCAAAAGAACATGTTCCTTATTTGAGGATTATTGCTGTAAACTGAAGTCCTGCAGGAGTCTCACAGGGAAGTGATGGTTTTGTATGATAAGGGAGTCACCTGAAACTGTGACTGTGATTCTGCTTTCTATACTTCATGTTTACTTGTGTAACATTAGTGCAAATGAGACCACAATGGGATTGTGAATTTAGTGCTGTGTTTGTATATAAGTGCATTTAAAAATTCAGAGAAAAACCATGAAATTTTTGTCTCTAAGGCAAGCATTACTCTAAAATTACCTGGTTTAGGTAAATGAGCATATATATAAAGCATCTGTCTTAAAAGATAAACATCCTGTCTTTGTATTGTGCTATAACACATTCGTGAAGTCTGGAAGTGGAATAAAAATTCTAATTTTTTGTTGTTTGTAAGCTTACATAATTAGTATACTCTCTTCCCCCCATTTTATTTGAGGAATATATAAATGAGTTGAATGGAAAATTAAAAATATACAATAAGATCTTTGAACAGTATTTGCAATGTAAATCTATTATCTAGCTTTATTCTTTAATGTGCATTAGCAGATCTTTTTCTGTGGAACAAAGGGTAACTAAGATAGGAAATGAAATTATGTAGAAGATCTATTTTGAAAGTAACATATTTAATATCATTTTAATTTCTTTTATAATCCCATATTTTCATGTAACAGACTGGCCACACATACACTGTAAGAAATGGTGAAGCTCACTCTTGTGGTATATTAAGAAAGTGCAGAAGCAGCAGCCCTTTATTCTTCAGTGATGTTTGTGTGTAAATATGAGAAGTGACCCCTCTTGCTGCTTTCTGTAGATGTAGCTGTGATATTTTCATTCTTCTTGTCTTGCTGAACACAGTTTCTTTTGTTCTGTTTTTCTTTCTGTGGTCTAAGGAACTTTTCAGAAACGATGCAGTGCACTATTAGGCTGCTGGACAGGTATTAATGCTTACAGCACCACTAACCAAAGCTGCTTTACTAAAACTCACTGGCTTTTCATCAATCATGAAGTTACGAATGCAACCAATGAAGGAATTGCGTGTAGTCAGGCTTGTTGTTAGCAGGGACTCTGGAAGAAGGAGATTAAAAAAAATTAGGTAAATAAAAATTTAGAGCTCGTGATGGGCAAAATAATCATTCTGGTGGCAAAATCTTTTAAATTTGCTACTAAGTGCAGCTCTTCTGAATCTTCTGTGGTTCTTTTAAAACTTTTGGCCTACTGCTGGTGTCCTAGAGGCTATTAAAGTATGGTTAGTTATCTAGTTATGTAAAACTCTTGATACTACGTTGTCAATAGAGACACAATTTTGCATTTTTTGACAAGTACGTTTTCTTTTAAGTAACAGAGTAGATGAGTGCCAGTGTCTGTTTTTGTAATTTAGCATCACATGTATTGTCATCTGTGTCTGATTTGTTAGTTTGCATCCGGTTTGCTGTATCTGCATGGCATTATTTAGTATTGTATCTTGTTTGTTGTTGTGAAGTTCTATGTAAGAGTTTCCTGTGCCAGGCTGATAATAGCACTGTAGAGCCAATGTATGGCATTGCTTTAGTATTCTATAATTAATGTAGAAATAGAAGGCTCTATTATGAAGCAGAAGAGCGTTTGCAATTACCTCTTTATATTACCTCTCTGGGAAGAGTTCTGTCCTAATAAAATTCCAGTTTGGATTTAAAGAGTGAGCAGGCATCTGTGAATAGATTTTATTATTCCCTTTAGGCTCATTTTACCTCCTGGTAGCGTGCGATGGATGTGAACACCGTGCACTCAAGCCACTAATCCAAGATAAGCATTATAATGAATTTTGTAGTTAGAGCTGTTAATGATTGACATGCAAGGCTCAGAGAAATAATGCTGCATGTTTTCAATGAGAAATGTACTGGAGTTGACTTAAAAATTGTATCACATAGTGTTGATTACAGTTTGCATATGAACCCCAACAGGGTAGCTCTGTCTGTTGAATAAGGGAAGGAAATGTAGTAATCTTGGCCCATGCTACACAGATGGTCTATGAGTCACAAATACACAGAAGCAGAAATCTGTCTAATAGAAACTCCTAGTCAGGAAAAGAATCTCCATGTTCTGTCTTGTGTTCAAAGATGCCATTGCTTGAAGAAGAGGAAAGAAGCCTACCAGCAACTAACCTTGGGACTCCAGTTACAGTGACAGCGAGTTTCCAATCCCATAAATAAATAAATCACTTCTTAAAAAAACAGTAAGCCCACGTGGGATGGTAAAATAGAAAAAAAAAGAAATTTTGTTTGTAGTTGGCTGACTTCTCTACTGAATCCATATCTTACCCTCCAGCAGTTGTGAATGTTTTAATTTCAATGGAGCAGCACATCTTTTTCTTTGAGAACTTGAGGCAGAACATTTCTGATCAGCTCTTGAGCTGTTGAAATTTACCAGGTTGTTCACATATTTTGTTCTTTTTTGAGATGAAAACTTAATCTTTATGCTTTCTCTGTAAACGGGTGAAATTTGAGAACAATGTACCGCAAAGATACCAAAACCGTACCTGGTACACCTCCAATAAACACTGGCTCCCTGTGGTCAGTTGCCTTTGGATTTAGTGGCCCTACCACATGGTTGACTTCAGAGTCTACATCCAGCTGCACCACATTTGCGTCTCTGATAACTGAAAGGAGAAGGAACAGGGATCAGCAAAAGTAGCTCATGAGTTTTCTATGACAGACAGGAGTTACTTGTTTGGTGTGAGTAGCTGATTTAGTGTTTGCTAGGTTGGGTGTGAGCCATCAGTGACAGTTTGTGGGCGGATTCTGGCATGGAGCAGGGAAGTGGAAGATACAGTGGGAGCAAGGGTGCTTTTGAGTGGGGCTCTTGGTCACTGGTGGCAGTGTTCAGGCTCTGGGTTATGAGCATACGATGGCATGTGACTTAGAAAAGTTGTTTGCCCAATCCCTCCCAATTGGGGATGTATTAGAGTGCAGTGAGGCTTCTCCCTTGCTTGTGTGCCTGAATTTCCTTCAGAAGGGAACCAGAATACTTGTGGAAAGGGTACAGACTCAGATCTCTTCTGCAGTGATAGTGGAAGTCATCCTAAGTCAGCATCTAGACAGGAAGGTGAGGGGATTCAAAGTACCCAGGGTTTAGGAGTACTTTTTGACTTTCAAAACCAGGAAAGAAGGATGACTGTCTTGCACAGAGGCAAAATCCTGACTATAGACATCTCTCTATTGTGAGGAAAAGGTTCTCTACATCTGTCTTGTTATTTGACTTTTAAGGGCAGCATATGTGTGTGCCTACTGTATTCTATCAATTTATTTAACCTCTAATTGGGAAAGGCAGAATATCATCTGGTGTATGAATTAGGAAAGGTTGCCAGCATTTCGGCTAGGCTGCTTTCTGTTCTTTGAACAAGGAGCTTCCATCTTTGTTTGTTCTTCCTATCTCTGCAGGAACTTGTGCTTGTCCTCGCAGGATGCTCTACAGTTCCATGCCTGAGGGATGAATAAGACTGTGTCTTTCACACAGACTTGCGTCTTGACAGGTGAAAAAGAAGAACTGAAAATACTTCTGCATTGCCAGTGCTCTAGCCCATGGAGATGGATATCTGGGAGGGGGAGATGGGCTCTGTTGCCTTAACTAGGGGATGATCACCTTTTACTGACCTGCAATTCGATGCCACCTGCCATCACAGAGACTCTGTTTCAGTGTCACTGAAGTTGAAAAATCCCTGATTCCATTATTCAGTTTCACAGTAACCTGAGGGAAAATAATGTAATCATCACTTTAAACCCCCTTCTTTTCTCTTTTTACCTTCTGTTGTAATAATGTTGTATTTCCCACTCAAAACATGTCAAGTATCCAAGAGAAAGGAAAACATGATTTCATTAAATTCTTCAAAATAAAGTACTTTTTAAATCCAAATTTAGTTTGTTTGGGTTTTTAAAATTGTTCAGATTCAATAATTCTGAGACATTCCTAATTATCTCAGGGAAGAGTTAGAAAAAGATTTAAAAATAAGAGCTAATTTCACTCATTTACTAGTACCTCTACTCTATAATTTCCTGTGTGGTAAATTAGTGTTTAGAGGCATCAGATGATGTTTTGGAAGCTTGCTAGCCACTTAATAAGGAAAACAGTAATGAAAAACCCAAGTATAAACAAGCAGAAAAGATGAGAAAAAGGAATAGACAGCAAATTTAAGAATGACTTTTAATCAGTTAATGGGTTAATATCCTTCTGCATGGAAATGTTCCAGCAGCAGCAAAACAGTGTTTTGCCCCTATTGTGGGGCATGAGATTCCTGGTGGTGATTGCCAGAGAACTCCACACTCTGGGTCCAAACACTGAGGCTTTTAAAATGTTGAAGTTGTCCCTGATTGTGCTGACACCATGTGGACTGAAAATCACGGAATCATAGAATGGCTTGGATTGAAAGGGACCTTGAAGATCATCTTGTTCCAACCCCCCTGCCATGGACAGGAACACCTTTCATGAGATCAGGTTGCTCAGAGCCACATCCAACCTGGTCTTCCAGCATTTAGTAGGATGGGGCATCCACAGCTTTTCTGAGCAACCTGTTCCAGTGCCTCACCACCATCACAGTAAATAATTTTCTCCTAATGTTTAATCTAAATCTACTCTCTTTCAGTTTGAAGCCATTACCCCTTGTGCTGTTACTGCGTGCCATTGTAAATAGTATCTTGCAAGGAAACAACTTATTTTTAATTCTAGAGAGTCTCTGTTTCGATACAGTTGTTACAGAGAAATAGCAAATGTTTTTTTCCCCAGAAGGGCACCAGCAAACACAGTTGAAATGATCTTCATGTTATCTTTTATCCACCTTTGGACAAAATTTATAGATTAAAGCAAATAAAGAATCGTGAGAGAAAGTGTCTCCTTAAGAAATCACCCAGAGAAGCTGTACTGATAGAGATGCGTACAATTTAAAAAATGAATTAAAGTTGCTGATCTTATTTGTCCAGCAGAACAGTTTTCAGAAAACAGGTCTTTTGTGGTGTATTCAAAGAGACCACATAGTTAATGGTAAAGAAACACAGATCCTTACTAAGAAGGACTGGACTGCTGCAGTGACAAGCAGGGAGGAGCTGCTTTTCCTGGATGAATTTTGTTTATGAATTGCATATGCATCATACAGGAAGTGAGGTGTGAAGCAGTAAGCAAAGCAGCACCTTTTGTTAGACCAACTAATACAGTTGAAAAACCAGACTAATTATTGGACATGCAGACCTTTGGTTAGAACTTTACATGAGAAGTTCTATACTGGACCGGTTCTATATAGACTCAGCTTTTAAGTGTGGCATGATACACATCAGCACCCTGCACTTAAAAATTTCTGTGTTAGTTCACCAAGGGCTAGATACAGGGTTAAAAACGGGCTTCATCTTACCTAATCTGCTGTCAAGTGTTAGGTGCCTAACTGAAGCATCTGTTCTCTCTATAGCCAATATAGAAAAATAAATTCTCTGAATAACAACTCATTTAGTCACCTAATTAGACACCTGCTTTAGGATAGGATGAATCATGATGTTACTGTCTACTCAGTCACTCTGCTGTAGGCTTCTGCTCTTGCGGAAGGGCTGAGAGTATTTCCTCAAGTGTTGCATTTTTAACTGAGGTACAGCCAGCCTCACTTAAATACCCTTCTGCTTTGATTGACAGGCAGTGCATTGCAGTGATTGAAGAATATCCACACTGCTTAGTCTCTTGACTGTGCCTTGAGTTTCTCCTCTGCAAGAAAGACCAAAACACTGTCAAGATCTCCCATGCTCTAAATCTTTGCTTGTGTTGTCCACTTAAGACTGAAATTTATTACTGTATGTGTGCAATGCGTAGCATGAAGAGATCCAGAATTCATCAATTAACACAATTTTAAAAATAGCAATAGCAACAACTGTCTGCTGAGCTAATTTCAAACCTCTCTCTTTCATTTGAGATCCAAAGCCTGTAGAAACCAGGCCAACAGACAATCAGAACTTTTCCTTTCTCTCACCCTTTCCATCACACACGTATCTGATAAAGAAAGAAGAGACTGAGTGTAACTCAGACTTATCTTTTAAGAAATAAGAAATAAAAAACTATTGATAGTTACCTTACTTGGAACTGTGATACATTTTTAATGTGTGGGTGAAAGAGCAGTGCCAAAGAGTCAGTGCTTTTGCTTCCTTTCAGCTGATAATGAAATATTTATAGCTTATATCAGTAAAGTCATCTGATCTTGTCTTAGGTGTTACCTTCAGTATTTTAAAATAAATATTTGATTTGCCTAATCTAAGCAGTTATTATATTTAGGAGAGAAATAAGAATCAGTTAATGGCAAATTTATAAGATAAAATCTGAATGTAGCAAAGCCCAGGTAGGTGGAAGAGAAACCAATCAAGGCAGTGGAGGAGATGTGACCTTCATTATACCTGTCCATTTCTCATGTGCATGTTCAGGTACTCTCCATTCACGCTGTGACCATGCAGTAGGATTCCTGAGCTGCTGCGGGGACGTATTTCAAAAACAACTTCAAATTTCAGGCCTAAACTGAAGGATTCATCTGTGAAGTAAAAAGAATAACATTCTTTTTGTACCAAGTTAGTGATGAAATTGGACATTTATTCAAAGTCAAAATAGAACATCAGACGCCGGGTGGATTTTATTTGTCTTTAAAACTATTGAAACGTGAGATAGCATGGTGTGCTGTCAATGACCCATTTCAACTTTTGTTCTGATTGTGTTTGCTTGGAGTACTAATAAAGGTTTATCTACTTTTCTCATTATTTAAAAAATGTATTTTGTTTAAAAATATTTCTTAGCAATGAAATGGACAGCAGAAAGCAAATGATCTGTATTTTTTGGCAGTTTCTTATTGTGCAATTTCCTAGGCACTCAGCAGTCATTACTGACTGAGTGGGAGTTCGCTTGAGCTTTGATGATTCAGTAGGAGAAACTCCCTTTCTCAATCTGGTGACAGGCCAGGGAGCAAATTAGAAACAGTTGTCTGATTCTTCTGGGTGCTGCCAGTGAATAGGGTTGTGCAGCTTCCTTTCTCGTTCAGATCAGAGCCTATGTGACCAAAACACCCTCATAAAACTCTTCCTGGAACACAGCAGGCCTAAATGACCGAAAAGATGTGTTCTGTCATGCTGTTCTGTATCAAGACATGCAGAAAGCCCTTCTGCAGGATTTTTAAATTGGATGTTGTTTTATCAATTAAAAAAATAAGGGATGACCATTTGATGGTGTACTTGGTCTTGGCCACATTGACTTCTATGATAATTTTTAGCATATTATGGTCTGTTCCTTTGGTAAATTATTCTTATTATCTGAAAGACATACGTACATGTTTTACCTGTGTTTATGTAACAGCCTTTCAAGTTTTGTGGTGGCATTGTGCCCTGTCAATATCATTGGCTTACCAGGATAGCAATCTGTTTCTGATAACCCTTACAGCTCACAGCCTCAGAAATTACCACACCCTTTAGTGAAAAATGCCGTTCTGAAGCAAAGGGAATGTTACAGTCCTGTTTTGGGATACATTTGCTTAAGGGTATATTACCAAGGACGACATATCCTCCTTCTGACGAAAAGTATGTTCCTGCTTCTGATGGGCCTTCAAAGCAAGGTGTTACGCTGAAAGTCTGTGAAGCTGACATAAGTGATCTTCCATTGAGCTGTAGGTTGCTGAGACAGCCACTAAAGCTGTAGACAGAGTTAATCTGAGGGGTAGAAAAACCCTTGATTAGTAAATAAACTCCTTGTGGAAGGAAATAAATTCTTCTGTCTTTATTTTTACTTGTTTATAAGCTGTAAGGCTGTGATTGGCTGGTGCATAACTTTTGAACTATAAAACAATTTCCAGAGAAGGGAAACGGGAAAAATGATTCTCATACCCTCTCATGTCTTTTTGATGACTTCAGGGTAATTCCAGCTTGTGTTGTTTCTCAAACGGTCCTTACTGAACTGTGAGAAACTAAGCTCAACTAGGGCAAGGCAGTGCTATACATATACCTCATTGCCTCAAGGCAAGGTGGGTCTACTTTTTCAGAGTAATTTATCTGTCTTGTTAGGCACATAACACTAAAGATTACCTTGAAAGGGAGTGTTAATGTTAATTTTTGGTTTAACACTCCTTGCCATATACTTCAGTACCAAGCTGTAGAACAGAATCCTGACTTCTAGGTACTTAAAACAGAGGTACTAAGACAAAATTAAAATCTCTCCAAAACTCATTCTATATCTCAGACCTCAGGGTGAAATTGATCTTGCCTAACATTACTTGTCTCATCTAATTTTGGATGCCACTAGGATTTCTCTGTTCCCCATGGACCACTGGTTTCCCAGCTGCTGCTGCAAGGCTAGGGAAGCCTAACTCAGCTACCACCAGCCCAGCCCTGTGGGAGCTTTGCTCTATGCATGAGCTGAGCTGTCTGCTCCTCAGTAGGATGAGGGTCAAGATCTTAATAAGCTTTTGTCTGATCTCATCCTTACAGTCAGCTTTTGTATTAACTTTACAGAGAGGTAGGGGGTGTGTACATAGAGGTCTGCTTTACCTGGATGTTTTTTACAGCCTTTCCGGGAGCTACACCTCCAATATAGAGCGGTTCAGTGACTTGCCAAGTATTCGCATTCCCATCAAAAGATTCTTCTAGTACTCGGAGACCATCGATTATCAAGCGACCAATATTTTTGCCTCTAATAAATATCACCTAGGAAGGGAAGAAAAAAATGTGGAAGATTACTTTCATCTGTTAAGGGATCACTGTTGTGCAGTGGAAGAAGATGAGGTATTTGAGAAAAAAAGTGTGTGAGTGGTACTCTACAAGCCTGTTTTGTTAACTGCCTGTGTTCTTTGCTGGACAACACTCTTTTTTCACAATCATGTGAAAGCTATATAGTAAAACTGCTGCTTTTCTTACATTTTGGTGTATAAGACAGAGGTAATCAAGGTGTCATAAGGTCTACTGAGATCTACCCATCTTATATGTGCATACATGCTACCTATCACTGTTAGCATTTTCACAGTCTTCCTTAGTTTGATGGTATGAATTCATCCAACCTGCTTTAAACACTTGAATGCCCAAGTCAGTAGTTTAGTAACTGTAGACTTCCTCTGTAGTTAATGAGGAGAGAGAGGGAGATACCTACAGAGGAAAATTCACCTTGACTCCTGAAATTGTCTTTTTATTTTCATAGACTACTGAGGTAGTCTAAGACAGCTGTACTCCTTTCTTAGGCACTTCAAAGACATTTGCTGAAAAAAATTATTCTAGTCCTTCCTTTCCTAGCTCTCTTAACTCTTAAATGCCTTAGTGTTCTGCTTGTTTCCTTCATTTCTGTTCAGCTGTTAGTGTCGGGAATTGCTGAATTTTTATAACTGACTCACTTTCCCATCCCTAATTACTGACTTGATAAAAAGCTGCATGGAAGATTTAAAAATATTGATGGCAGTTTCTCAACATATATGTATGTTAATGAATACATGAATGAAAACTCCCTGAGCTGTCACATGAGCAGTGTCTTTACTGCAGCCTTGATAGCGCATGCCATCATAATGACTGCTTTCTTTTACTTACATTGTGCCACAGACCATCATTGTATTTCTCTTGGCTCTTAATCCTTATCTTCTGATGACCGGCATTAAACATAAAAATGAGTCGGCCATGAGCAACGAAAAGGGCCATGAAGTTGGTCTCTTTTTGATCCGAAATGTAGAAAATCATTCCATGAGATGAGTGAGTTTTCAGACTGATAGAGAACTGAGCTCTGGCACACAAAAACACAATATTAACATTAAAGCAGATACGTTTGATTTTAATCAAACATCAGGCAGAGGAAGACTGAGATTTTCCTTTCATCCAAAGAAATATTCATCTACTTTATGGAAGTGGGGCTTCTAAGAAACATTCTGTGATGGCTTTTTGAGCAGAAGTCAAAGCTGGAGAAGAAGCTGCCTGTCAAGGAACTTATTTTCAAAAATTAATATCTCTGGAGTGAATAAATTCAATGCAGACCACCAAAATCTGGCACTATATACACTTCATTTCCTTTCATGTTAAACAGCAATGTTAGGGGAATTTTTAAGTGTGATGGTATGGAGGTCTGGTGTTTAATGTTATTCCAGACTTGGTCTGGGCTAACCCTTCCTTGTTCCTTGTGAAGTCCAAGACAACATGGGAAGTTATACCATTGTTGGTTCGACGTTGCCACAGTGAAAATTTCTGGAGTGATTGCTGTTATTACTTACGGCCTAAAACATGGCAAAGCTGCATTGGTGTAGGACAGTGCCAGAACTGATTGCTCCTTCTTCTGATGGCAGGTGGCTAACCTAGCTTCCATTCTTCATATTGTCTCAAGGATCTATACATTCTCAATTGCATGGGTGTATACATTCCACAGACACTCAGTTCCTTGCCAATATCAGTTGTTTTAAAACACCACAACTCATTGTTTTTTAAAAATGAACATTACAATAACAAAGCTTTAGTAACAGTTGGAAAATAAATATGTGTTTTGGGAATGGAGGTGGGATGAAGATGTTAGAGTTTGGGTTTTCCTTCATAAGGGTACCATCAGGACTGCCCTGAGTAAAACACTATTGAATTAAAATGAACATAATGATTTTTTAATTTAAATCAGGAAAGAGCACTCTTTTTTTCTGATTTAGTGGTCTGGTATGCTTCCAGGAAGTGCTGTGTTGTTGAATTTATAGTCTTTAATGGAAAGTATTAAACTAAAATTCTTGCTGGATTTTGAATATTGCACGACATATTCTGTGGGAGCATGAAAATTAAATTTCGACAGTATCTGGACTCATCATTGCTTACATGTCCATTATGGCTTGAATTGGACAAGGTTTCCATAGCTTTATGTCCTACTGCACTGTGAAGATTCCTAAGCATTACACTACTGACAAGATCCACTCAGCATGTTACTGCTTCCTTTCTGCTCTAATGCCTTTGCTTCTTGAGTAAAGAGACTGATTATTGTGCATTGCTTGTATAGAACTAACATCCTCAAAAGCTTCATGTAAATAGGCAAGGACACACATTTTGTTAATATGCAATGCAGATGAAGACTCCACAAGATGGATGTAAAACTGGAAACACATTCCATGCGTTGCTCTTACTGAACTGACGCACCTTTTAATATAACCTAACAACGTGTTCTACACAAAATTCAGCCTAAGATATGATGGAAAAAGCCAGGGAAACAGCAGAAATGTGTCCCTTTAAAAAATTTGAAATACGTCTTTCTCCTCCCCATATTTCATTTTTATTTCTAAAGTCACTTTACCTTTGACTGAAATCCTTTGGTATGTGATCAAATTCTTGCCGACTGTTTGCCGTTCCTCCGAACTGATATGCATATTCAGTTGCCTTGGGATTCATGGGCAAGTGGCACTGAGGGTCTCTTTGCAAATTCACTTGATACAGTTTTTTGAGGCCAGATGAAATCTTGTCTTTATCTCTTTCCACCTTCACAGAAAAACAGCTATTAACCAGAATTTTTAGCTAAGATTGGACATAATAAAATACCAGTGTCATTTATATGTGAACTAGTAATACATTGTTTCCCTACATAAATACCATGATTGTTTCCAAGTCCAATTTTCCTTGAACAGATCTACTATAGATGCTGATTTAGGGCAGAACAGGCAATAAACAAAATACTTGTGTAGCTAGCATAATTACAATTAGGGGTTTTTTTGCAGTTTTCCGAATTAATTCTCTTTCTCTGCTTTTGGTGGTATCAGTTATACTATAGGCATAAGAGGATATGCTTGGACTAAAAATTCTGCATGCTGGAAGAAAGTTTTTTCCCCATTTATATTAATGTGTGCTAATTGTGCCCACTAGAGAGCTACACAGAAGCAGCTGAGCACAGAAGCAAGCTTATTTTCTTCAGAATACAGAAGAAATCAAAAAGGCTTGTTTCTGAAGTACTTTTTTTAAGAAGTTGGGTATTTTATATTAGAGTTCTAGCAAAAGAGAATGATGCAAGTGTAGGCCAGATAGATTGTGTCAGGGCAATAATTTACAGTGATGGAATATATAAAGGAGCAGAATCCTTTCCTTTCCTTCATGTATGTGACATTGTGTTTATACATTTTAGATCCATAATTCGGAGAATTTTGGAAAACTCTAGAGCGGTACTGGTGCAATTTGTATCAGACCTTTTTATTTCGGTTTCCTTTGGCTTTTGATGAGTTTTTTCCTTTCTTATGGAGAAGAGCAACTGGAGGAGATTCAATGGGACATCCATACAAAGATGCCTGAACTTTCTCAGAGTACTTCTGGAAATCTTCCACTTCAACCTCTTGGTCCAACCTGAGTTTCAAAGAGGAGATGACAAGAACAGCTTTTTTTCCCCAAGTGTTGTAATTATCTTAATAAAAATCTCAGAATTGTACATTTATAGATAAATTTGTATTTGAATGGGCTATTTTTCATTCTTGGATCAGGGATAAAAGTACAGATTGATCATTCAACGGATGGGTAATGAGGACAGCCTATGCTACCTCTGCCTGTTGTATACATGCTGGCATGAACAGAGAATGCCAACCTGCAGCATCAAATTCAACTTTAAAATCTATTTAAGAACATCTCATAAAGCAACTAAGTTCAACACATTCTGACCATTTTCTCATGACCAAACTCCTAGCTTCCCCAGATTCTGTGAGATGGCTTAATATCATTTTGTTTCAAAGGCCAACCTGAAAGCTACATAATATAAATGTAAATTACAGCTATGCAAATTATTCATGGCACCATCAGCATTTGCAGGTGCAGTACTGAAATCTTATTTCATCAAGTTATTCCCACCTTAACAATATCTTAACCTAGCAGATATGTGCCAACAGATTCAATGGCAAATACGGTAAGAATCTTGTTCACACATGCTGTCTAGCCTCACAAAATGAGACAGGAATTTTTATTGTGACAATAAATCACTTCTCATGAGCTACTATTCAAGTTGTCAGGCAGGGGCACTGACTGCCTGTTAATGTGTTTGGGAGGATGTTACTCACGTAGTGAAGTAGGCGTTGCTTATGCAGCCAGTGAAGTTGGCTTGCTGCGTTCTGAGGGGAGAGCCACCAAAATAAAACTTCTTGATGCTGTCTGGGCTTTTCCCTGCTCTGTCCTTTGCTGGATTCTTCTTGCTCTGTTTCTTGTCATCAACTGTCAGCTCGTACCTGCAAAGGCAAAGCATCCACTTTGCAGGCCTGCTTTGGAAACATCACTGCCAGTGATCAGACAGCACATTACATGCACCCAAAACGCTCCACTCAGTGTATGCATCACCTAATAGTAATGCCCAAAAGCATGAGAGGACCTTTTTGCTTTCATCTGTGCAACAAGTAGCAGTGCATTGGCAAAGTTGTGTACAGAGGCCAACGGATTTTATATTACACTGCAGCTAATTATGAAGTCTGAAAATGTACAGTGAAGAAAGATAAACTAAGGGATTGCTGATGAAGGGATGGAGCCACCATTTGGGTAAAATAAGATCTTAGCACATGCTGATCTTTCTTGTTTATGCCCTTGTCCCTTTTCCCTTCTCTTTAGTCGCAGTGTGTTAATGTTTGAGCTTATACAATGCTTTTTACCTAATCTGATTTTGCAACCCATTAATTGTTGCAGAAGTCATGGATCGTTCTCTGGCTTTAATAAGAAACTGAGTATTCTAAAGCATCAGACATCGATTTTGTTTGGCAAGTTCAGGGAAACATGACAATCCCCAGGGTTATTCCAAGGCACCTCTTCACGCCTTCAGCTTTTCAAACTGTGATTCTTAGATGTCAGAAGTCATAGGTACAAACCTTCATTTCCATTAGAAAAGTAAGAGTGATCTGCTTGTATCTCATAGGCAAGATTCTTAAAGAAAGCTGCTTTGATTATGTGACCTTCTAAAAAATATTTAAACAGATAAACAATAGTAAAACATTCCAATAAACTAGAGCTTTCAAGTTTTTCAAGGAGCACAGAGAGAGACTTATTCCCGACTGCTGTGTTTGGTTTTACATTTGTGGCTGCCAGTGCTAAAAATATTTTTAACCTGTTCCACTGTGTATATCCCAAATGAATGCTTTATGTGAAGATGCTTCAATTACTTTAGGGTCAACTGGGAATTGTTTTAACAAATTAGAAGAATCAATACTGTTAAAAAATGCATCTCATGCTAGCCTTAAATGTTATTAAACTGTATTCTTACATGAGGACAAAAAAAAGACTAAGCTTTCAGAAAAACTATTATTTTCATTTTATTAAAAATTCCCATCATTTTGTGCTCAGGCCAAGCTGGCCAGTTTTCAATTGCATGTAAAAATCAGTCACTTGAAAAAAGCCCCACTCAAGTGTCACTTTGAAAATGAGTGTTAAATGATAATGTGCTTTACAAGAAATATTTCTATTCTAAAGGTAGGGAATAAAAGATGCTGGACAGCTTTACCTTTCTGGGGTCACAGAAGTAATGATGAAGTGGGTTTTTCCATCATTGTAATTTCGGTCTGGTGACTGAATTTTGGTTCCACTTGCATTTAAAACCACAGCACCTCTCTCCATAGAGATGGATAATACATCTGACTGAAATACAGAAAAAAACATCTTCATAAGCAAGTATTACACAGAAAAATGAACAGTTCTGTGCGTTTTCCTGTTGTGTTTATTTTCCTTCTGTCTGTTTTCCACATTTGTACCTAATTTGCAAAAAGATATACTCCGAGAAGCAAAACGAGAGATGCTATCATTAGAATTTATATTCTTGCCGGTTTTAAAGCCTGAATTCTGGGAATTCTGCTGCTGACTATGTCTCATGTATCTGTCACATGAGCTCCTTCCACGTAGCACAAATGTATGATGTTTACATTTAATTTGTGTTTCTCCTACCCTGGTAGTGTATTGAGCAGCTGTTAAGACCAAGACGTTTTTTTCTTTTACTAATTCCCTCTGATCGGACCCTTTCAATCACCGAAAATTATCTCAGAGATAAGATGTGCTATCTGGGTCAGGCACACGGGATCACCGTGCCACTAGCAGGAATACTCTCAGTTCCATTAGAGCGAGCACTGCCACTGTGCACTGTTAAGAATCATTCTGCCAAGTGCTGAATAGCTGAGCTTCCGTTGGTTAAGTAGGGCACTCGGCACCTCGTAGGATTAGAGCTTTTGAGTTACAACCTGAAGTGGTGTGTGTGTGTGAGGCCTCATTTATGCAAATGATGTGGGGAACTGACACGGTTACTGATTTCAATTTAATGTAATACTCCAGGCTGCAACACGTGAAAGTTTGGAAGTGGTTATCTGTGTCACACAGCCTTCTCTGCTGCACTGCTGATGATATTCTGCAAGCATAGCAGAACAGACATTTGGGGGTGGTTGCAAATGTTCTGTCATCTGAGCTCATGCTTGCTGCAGATGTCAGTCTGAGCCTGCAGAATCTTGGGATCGCTTTGTCTCACACAACATTTTGTGAGTGCAAATCCATACTTCTGCCCATGTCACACTTCTAAGGGGGTATTGAGAGCAGCCTGGCTTCCCCTAGCTGCAAGGAGCCGTTCTCAAGTGCAGCTTTTCCCAGTCACACGTGGAGGTCTGAGTGCCATCTGGGAATGTAGGCGGCTTTCTGACTGATTTCTGTCAGCTCAGCAATGCTCAAAATACCATGCCACCAATTCAAACAAACTTTGCTTCTAGGTGATTGTCTGGATGGCAAATGTCAGGTCCTTAATATTATTTGTACTTTGGCAGCACCTGCAGGTCCAAATAGGGATTGCAGTGCTGCTGAGTACAGCAAGATGCTCCGTGCATTTCTGCCCTAGAGGACTTCAGCGAGCACAAATGGATGCATGTTAATTCTAGGCATATCATCCAGTTCTCAGCATCAAAATAATGTCGAAGCATTTCCGGTTTTCATCTGTAGATCAGATGCAAACTGTAAAAATGAGGTCACCAGTGAATGCTTCTGTGTTGCAGACTTCTTTCTCTGTCATGAAACCATAAGATGAAAAATTGTATTATTCTCCTGGTATTCTCCTGGGAAAAAAATGCAAAGGTAAAATAAAACAAACTGTAAAAAAATAGATACTTACTCCTTCAGAATAGTAAAACAACAGCCCGCTGGGCTGCAATGTCCGGAAGTTAAAGCCTCCTTCGAATTCAGTAAAGAGGGACACTTTCTGGCTTGATGCAATGAAGCTCTCTCCATTGAAATATGCATTGCGGGACATCTATGTATTAAATACAACAAAATTACAAGTAAACCTCGGAAAATATTCCAATAATACAAAGAACGTGGCTATTTATTTTTGTTTCTTTTTACAGTTACCGCCAGTTCAGTTCTAAAATCCTTCAATTTTTCCTGCATATCTTGGCCTAATTTATATAGGCTTTCCGAAAAAACTTGAGAAAGTGTAGCAATTTTAGACTAAGTCAGATTATTCTCAGCTTCCTGGGATCTTGGCCTTATCCTAAGTCTGCGGATGTTAGTGAGCATGAAAAGTAGAAGCAGAGGGGCTCACATCCGCATCTGAGCTGTGTGGCACTGAGCCACAGTTCCAACACGTGTTACATTACTTTGTGTGCTGGGTACTGGGGTAGGGTGGAGGGTGTTGGACATGGTGGTCTCTAACCCTTTGAGTTTCAGGAGCAAAACTCGGTCAAAGGCAGGACAAAATGCAGATAGCTTCCTTGTTGACACAGGGTAAGATTGTCGTGATGAGTTCTACAAATGACCCTTCTTCCTCACAGCTTTGCAGCATGGCTTTTGATAGACATGGCCACAGGATGAAGACCCCAAACACAGTCTGTATTTGCCAGCTTGCATTGTAATGTAAAAATGAAGAATGATGGAAGGGACCAGAAGCTAAATGGCAATTTTCTCAGAGCTAATGCTGGTGCAGTTGGTGCATGTGTCACAGAGGAAGAGCTGATCTGGCTTAAGGGGAGAACTCATTTGAAGGGTGAATATTTTGCTGTCTTTTCCATTTCACAGATCTGTGCTAGGATGCATGTAAGGATGATTCTCCTTGTATCTTTAAGAAAAAACGAATTACATTGGAGTATTTCCATTCAGAATACAGCACACAATTTATTTCAGAGCCAGTTTTCACACTGCAATTTCACATATAAGAAGAATTTTAAGTGAAACACCTTGTGCTATAGTTCAGAGTGAAAATTGGGTATTATGTCAGCAGACTTAACAGACATACACAACCCCCCACCTCTTCCAGTCAGTGAGTGCACGGTCATTTCCTTGGTGGAAGATTGTCTTTCCATTGTTTGGAGTAAAAATCAAGCTCCCGCCTATATCCATTGCCAGAATTTGCTGTTTTGTCACAAATGGTGTTATGCTTACCAATGAATCCTCTGGGCACCCATAGCTGATTCCCAGGGTTCCTGGTTCTTCCAACAGGTTGAAATCCTTCTTTTGGAACTGGAAACCCTTCATGCAGCCTTTGAAGCCGATACTTCCTGCCAGATGTGAACTAATGCTGTTGGATGACAATGCCAAACAAGCTGCAGTTAGATAGCACTTGCCTTTCTGAACAGGTTTTTGTTGCCAAGATGTTCTAAAAGAGCTGGAAGAACTTCAGTCATTTGCCTCGCTAGTGCCCAATTCTTGCATCTTTATGTAAAACAACTAATAAGCCACATTCTATGTTTTGAAAAGTCAAGATGCACCAGTTGTAGTAAATATTATGTATTTATAGCTACTTACAGTGAAAATGAATGGATTTTTATCTCTATTTTTTTAGCTTTGTAGAGAAGTTCTGATTTAGGCCTCCTGTCTTGCTTTTATTTGCAAGCTCCATTCTTGGCTTTGCAAGCAAATGGATCTCTATTTCTTAATACTAACAGAGGTCAGGGAAATAAGAGTAAATTCTAATTGCTGATGTGTGGGTTTACATAATTTTAAATGAGAGCAGTGGGTGGGCTTCCAGGTTCCTTTTTATGTCAGATTTGAGGTAGACAGCACAGCAGTGTATCCCAACTGGTCCTACTCATTACTCTCAGTTTTTCAACTCCACATCTTACCAAGATACCACAACATTACAGCACAGGGTGAATATAATTGAATTTATCCTCACAATTGTCGAAGTGCATGAAGGAGTAATTTGCATAAAATCACAGAGAGTCTGTGACAGGGGCAAAGAAATTACATGGGAGCTACTGGGTACCAGTCCAGGAGACAACTAGGGAACAAATACACCGAAGGAGTGAATGTGAAATCCAGAGTTTTGACCTGGCTACATGGAAACCCTGGGGTCTGGCAGATTCCTATGGCAGGAAATGAGAGTTACACAGTCTACTGAGATCAGACTTGGTTTCTGTCAAATGGTACAATGGGAAAATGAGACTTTTTCTTTCCACACCTACACAGAGCTAGCTGACTTGGATGCAAAGAGAACCTGAGATGAATCAGAACCAAAATGCTTAGTGGGAAAAAGATCACTTTTAGATTTGAAAATGCGGTTAGTAGAAGGTCTTGGTCACTTTTTGCAGAGCAAGGAGCAATAGCAATTTTAACGTCAACATGTTCTTTAAAAATTCCTTTTTGTTTTAAGAACAAAACTGTTTCTGTTACCCTCACTAAAACTGGGCCAGTTTCAGTAGAATTTAACTGTGCTGGGTCAAGCCTTGTCTTCAATACTTAAGAGCTCTGAGACACTTAAAAGAGTGCTGTTTTATATAAGGTTGATGCCAAAGAAATTGTTTTATTGTTACCCCTTAAGGACAGGCCATACTTCTTTACTTACATATGGCGATTAATTGAAAATACTGATTGAATCCCATTCATAAACCAACCTAGAGTGCAAGATCTCAGCAGGCGCTCCTCCAATGTAAATATCTGTGAATGGCATTGCTGTTCTTTCATTGTCCACACTTTTTATATGTCTTCTGTCTACTACCAAGATCATCTTCTTGGAATTGTGATATATGATAGAAATCTGAAAAGAAAAGCATGTGCTTAGAAATGTCATCTTTTGTAAGCTGTTTGGTGATCTTGCAAATTTGATTGCATCTTTATATCTTTTTGTTTGATGAGTTCCTCCCACTTATCAGAAAGTTGTTTGTAAATTGGGAGAGGCTGACAATGATTACCAGTAGGAAGCTTGTTTCAATGTCACTATTTCTCTGATGACTGAATCCTCGGGATATTTCAATTTTGAATAAAGCAAATGAAAGCACTCATGTCTAATTCTGCTCTGTGGCAAACAGAAAAGCTCCATAAACTTCAGAATACTTTCTTGATTTACCCAAGAAGTTAGGGCATACTTTTTAAAAAACTTATTTCATTGTCAAAGCGTAAAAAGCTTAATTGTTCTCTGCTTAAACATGAGCAGAGCTATGGCTGTAGTTTTGGTCACAAATCAGACTTTGAATTTACATCGAGTAAAAGGCAGGAGAAGCAACTCACTAAGGGGATTTTCTACTGTCACAGTTACACTGGCTTAAGGCAAATTCCCTGAAACCAAATACAAGTACATATTTTGCATCTGCCAAATTCCATAAAATACTGTGCATATATAGAAGGTTGCTACCAAATCAACTCTCTTTTCAAATGAAATGGGACATGCCATAATTCTTGTAATACAATTCATAACAACTGAGGTGGTCAAGTTAACATAATGGCATGCTTTTATTTGAGGAAAGTTTTATATTTGAAATAGAGAGTTGTCCTTGATATAATATAATTTCAAATTAATAAAACCTTTTCTCCCATGTGAATGGTCCTGTCCTTGCCTAGTAATACGCATGATCTGTCTACAAGCACTGATTTATAAGGAGGCAGGGAGAGCCTTCCCTTTCCTCTGCTCGTTAGTGGTGGACTTGCATGCACTCTACTCTTCTGCCTGTTCTACCATACCACCACCCGCACCCTCATCTTTTTGCTCCTTTCATGGCTGTTGGAGCAATTATTGCTGCTTTGGAGCTTCTGGGATAGTTGGTCAAATGGCTATGATAGTAGCCACGTCTGTACCTCATGAAATTTAGCATCGTTAATCTGAGCCTTCTTCATGGAGTCCTCGAGAAGCACCGGGCCGTTGCTGAAACCAAAGTCATAGCGGAGGTACAAGAAACCGTTGTGCATCTCTAGGCTGAAGAACATGCTCTATGTAAAGCAAAACCGCAGTCAGGAAAGGACTATGTGGCAGCAATTTCAAAAAATTAATAAAAAGTGTTATGGGGCTGACATTGGGAAAAGCATGCTGGGAAATAAATTTTTATTTGCAAAATTATGACACAGTTTCTATATTTTTACATTTATAATGTATGTGCATATATACACATGCACACGTAACTGTTTTATAAGCGACACTTTTTGGAAGGCTTGGTGAACTGTTTCCCTACAGAAGTAGTATTCAGTAGCACAGTGATGTCACTATTCCTTACCAGCAGGGTATTCTTGATGCAAACACATCTATTCACTATTAAAATAATACCACATGCTCTAAATGAAAGATATTATACTGGTAAAAGCAATGTTATGCTAAAATGGCTGTATCTGCATTAGCAGCTTCAATCACAATGTATGTAATCACCCAGGATTTTGTCTTTTCACAGCCCTGATCAGCACTGATGTATTCACTGAAAGGTGATCAATAGCTAGAGTGTATTTACAATGTATTTGGTTTCTAGAATTCCTGACTGTTCCTACTTTATGATTCAGTTTCTGTTCTGTGGCTGGGTGACCTAAACTTTATAAACAGGAGCTGTACTTTAGAAAACCTTTAGGGAGTACTTGAAATGAAAATCTGCACCCTAGAATTAGTCTTGTTCCAAAACTGAGCATGAGGAAACGAAAAGAACAGTTTACAGCAAATGTGCATCTGGGTTAATGCTTTCAATGCTAATATTTGTCATCTCTCCCAGTGTTCGTGCCTAATGGAAACATGGGAGCAATAATTCTCAAAACACTACTGCAGGCCAAGAACTGCTGTCTTTGACATAAATGAACCCACCTTCAGGAGTCACTACTTAAAGAAGTAAGAGTAGGTTTTAATCTAGCACTTTTAAATGAAACTGCAGCTTGGGTTTGTTCTGAGCAGCTTAAACTTGAAAATGAAAAAAGGGTTACATTCAGAATATTCATGAGCTGTCTTTGCAGAATTGAATAATGGACTAGCTTACATATTTTCTGAAAGTGCCTGTGAGCAGGCATGGTCTCCCACAGCTGATATCCAGCTTGATTGCAGTTTCCACTGACAAACACAAAGTGCATTCATCTCTAAGAAACCTCTAGGTGCTTTTGCTTGGAAGAAAAAAAAGTGCCCTGCAATAAAGGCTCTTAAACTTTTAACAGCAGCTGCTTAGTTAAAACCTCCTAAGAAGGAAGGTTAGTGGTAGCATGCTATGCTGCAGGGCAAATTGCTTCCCACAACCCTCCTCTGGAAGTTGCTCTAAAGGCGAACACTAGAGAGTAGCTCAATAAGTGGATTTTTTTTTTCCTAAATGCTTAAAGCCGTGTTACATGTAGATGTCTAGGCAAAAGCCTGTCTGTGGACTGCATCTGCATAGAAAAATGTTTTCTGTGGCTTTATTAGGTTGTAATCCACACAGGACTTGGGAGCTTGATGTGGAAATGCCCAAAGTAAAAAAAACCTGAGTTTGTCTTCAGAGGATATTTTCATGTCTTCAAACTCTTACAGAGATTGCATCACACACACACTTCAGAAATGCTCCTGACATTTGGAACAAGCCTTTTTATTTGGACTGCTTTCTGTTTTCAGTAACTCAAATGTGTAACTCTTGTACACCCTGAGGCACAGTTATAAAGTGGCAGCTACCACAAAGTGGCTGCTTTTTGGGAGTTATTTCACAGAAATTTCCTATACCTTTGATTGTGCATTCACATTTAAATAAATGTGCAACAACTGGGCTTAACTGGAGTCTCTCTTGAAGTATCATCACAAGGCTATGACCAGTTTGAAG
Source organism: Oreocharis arfaki (assembly GCA_013398015.1). Taxonomy (NCBI): domain Eukaryota; kingdom Metazoa; phylum Chordata; class Aves; order Passeriformes; family Paramythiidae; genus Oreocharis; species Oreocharis arfaki. The sequence goes on along the minus strand of VZRR01003603.1, from coordinate 252,582 downwards.
TCCTAAAGGTCTCTGGATAAAAGCAGAGTCCAACTCAGGGCCTCAACTTCCTGAGGCTTTTGCAGAGCAAGTTCCAGTTCCCTCCTAATGTATACATGCACCAGACAAACACAAGGTGTTTCCTCTTTCCAGAAGTTAAATGTGAGGATGTAAGCATTTTTGATTTTTGAAGATATTCTAAGTATGGGGGAACTTGTGGTGTTAGTGGATTAAAGGTACCAGCAGGTCTTGGCACTCACCCCATTAATCATCAGCAGGATCAATCCATTGTCTGTAGGTGTTCGAACTTCAATGTCAAATCGAGTCACCTGGCTGAACTTCCCCCTTCTCTCAATGTTTCTGGCCAAGGCATAGCCAGAGCCATCAAAGAAATAGCTCACAGCCCGGCTCTGAGTGAAAGCCAACTTATCTCTATGGAAAAAAAAGCAGAGAGGGATTAGTTACCATGTACCCATTTTAATCTAGGGGAACTTAAAGGCCTTTACACACTTTATGGAAATAATTGTTCTGAACTTCTGCTTCTGCCTGGCAATGGTGAGACTGATGAATTTCTTTCAAATTTTTCCTGGAAATTTTTTTCCTGAAAAATAGTGTGTAGCTCTGAAGGTGCATCCAGCTCCTCCATCATTACACGATGCTTTTATCCCCTGCTATGTGTAGAGGACAGGAAAATTCTTTGCTCATCCTTGTAAAGTGACAGGCCCACAGCACTTCCTTATTATAAGGATACACTGATATTTTTATTAAGAGCTTGCCCAGTTTGTGCAGAAATCCACAAGTTATATATATATATATATATATACATACAAATTAAACTTGTCAATGCAATTAGGAGCTAAAAGCTACCAAGTTCCTTCTGAGACAACTCAATACTACCTTCACTTTTTTAATCTGAAGCAGGAATGAGCTATCAGGGCCAGCACTTGTAACAAACGGGAGGGGCAGAGCGAGGATGGGACTGTCCCCTACCTGGCACAAGGTGGCGATGTGGTGGTGTCGATGTTATAGACGTGCTTGAAGTTGTACAGGCTGATCACATCATCGTTCAGGGTAGCCAGCTCCAGGCAGCCGATGAAGCCAGGCAGGTCTAGGCTAGGAGGGAGCTGTGCAGAGGACAAGAAAGAGTAAAAGGAGAAAGGTGACACTTTTTAGTTGGGTATTCTGAGAGTATTTGTGTCTGGGATCGGTTTTGTCCATGTGCAATTCGTATTTTCAAAGAAATAGCTTGATGCTACTGTGAACAGTCTTCAAAGTCCTTACCATGATAGGACCTTTGGGCTGTAAGTGAAAAGGGAGCACATAAATTTGTCTCACAGTGAGAAAATTAGGGCAGGTAAGGCAACTGCAAACAAAAACTTCTTTTGTAGTTTTGACTACATGAGGGAGCATGCTTAGAAACGAGGAAAAAGGCTAAGATTTGGCTAAAAACAGAGCTTACTGAACACATTTGAATCTCTCAGGAGATATTTCATATCTAATGTATAGATTTCCTTCACAGCCAGAAAAATAACTTCATACCATAATTAAAGAGAGAAAAATGAGAGAGCTCTTTAAACCCAGGAGACTGGGATTCAAAATCTGTGCCAGTGGGTAATCCTCAGTAGGTATTATTTTGAACAGTTAGCAGGATGTAGAAACTTCTTCTTTTAACAAAGGTCACTGCAAAAGGAATTTAAATAGCCACACTGGTGAGGGGAAAAATGCAAAAGAATAAAGATGACAGACGCAGATCATTCTTTTTATATTAAAATATTCTGCCCTGTGGAACAGGTGTGATAATAATAACACCTCTTGTACTTCAGAGTTTGATCACTGTAGGTAGCTTTTCTTCATCTTCTCATTATTTCCATTTTCTTATGATATAATAATAATGGTATTACAGCAATGCAGAATATAAGTAGCTGTAAAGGTAAATTACATTCTTATCTGCAGCACAGATACATTTGGTAAATGATCATGTTTTCTTTTTCCCATTTGTTTCTTCTACTATTCTTTTAAATTATGTTAAGCATCAGAATTCTAGTGTAAGTGGTGCACTTCATATTTCCAAACTATGTAACAGGAAAGCAAAAAGCTTTTAACAAATCAGACTCTATGTCAATAAGTGCAAAAGTGAGGTGTCCTTTCCTAAGGCGGAAGGGACGCATATACTTATCAATTAATACTATGAATTCTTTTCTTCCTATTTTCCTTCCCATTTTCCTTCACTCTTTGTTCTCTTTCATCTGCTCTGGAACACACCTGGAGTGTTCATTTGCTGGATGACTTTCTCTGTGTGTGTATGTGTGTGTGTGTGTGTGTGTGTGTGTGCAAATGGTATTCAGCCTTCAGTCCTATTCCCAGGCAGTTTGCAAACAGGGCTCAGTAATCTGAAATTCAGACCATGGCATATGTCTAGTTGTCACAACAATGCAAATCTCAGGAATGCATAAGCGTATTGAGGTAATCTTTCTTTGTTTTTATATTGTTAGGAGAGCTGCTTGTGGATCAGTATTTGGATCTTTTAAGCACCTGCTGCAGTTAGCTTAAAGGGTTTAGCATTCTCTAAAGTCTTTCTAGGCATGTTTTTATTCAGCCATGCAATGTTTGCAGCCAAGATCATTCATAGCAATTTTTAAATCCCGAAGAGGAGCTGGTATTTTCCCAGAAGCAAGTAAGTGAGGTGCTAATTCATGCTGACTATTAGGATCTAGACTGAAGCAACTGTCTCACACAGGTCTTCAGACATATTTTGCACGGGCAACTTTTCGTGCTGTTATGAGGCTGGATTCAAACCAGTGATAATTTAAATTCAAACAAATGAATATGTTGCTAGTTTCTCAAAGGATCCTAAAATTAACAATACATTATCTTTCATTTTTGTGACAGTTGTAAAAGAGAAATTGTAAGTACCAAGAACTCATTAGCATTGAAAAATACTGATAGCCTGCAAGCTTTGTTAAGTTGGACTAATAGGCCTTTGTTTCTCCATGCTACTTAACAACTAGCAAGCCTTCCTTTTATTACTTTTCGTGAAACTTCTTCATCATGGCTAAAAGATGGAGTCCTAAGATGATAAATGACTAAATAAGGGCTTTATTTACAATTTCTGTGATTAAATGGAAGCCCAGCAAGATTCGTTTGCACTATTTAGTTTTGAGTTGAGGATATTTATCTGACCGACCTTGAAGTCTGGAGGCACTCCACCAACATAGAAAACAGCATTTGCAGGTTCCAAATTAAGAAGGGAGCCAGGGCCAAGGACCTCGCCCTTTTTGATGAATTTTTCTTCAGCTGTGCTGCTAAGACTGGGCACGGTTAAAAACATTTTGCCATGTCTTCCGATCCTGCAGAAGAGAATTGTAAGAGAAGAGAATTTCATATTGGCCAGACTTACAAAAGAACAAGGAAGCCTCCAGCTCCAGGAAGAGTTTTTATTTCCTTTATAGAAGATGAGAAATGAGAAGGCATAAAAAAGGGAGGAACCACAGACACTATCCCTTCCTCCTTGTGGCCCCTTGGGTCTTGGCTCTTCAAAAGCAGAGAGGATTTCTGTTTATTTCAGCCAGAGTAGAACCAGGCACTGAAAATTCCTGATGGGCTGTTCTGACGCAGCCTTTTCTGCTTGATTTTTCCTATTAACTGTTTGATTTTGGGGAAATACATGTTATCACTTTACCTCTCAATTTTGATGATGCTGAAGTAGGAAGGCCAGGTGCTGACTGGCTTGGCATCCAGAGGTATCTCCACATCTTGGCCCCCCAGATTATAAATGTACACAAGATTGTCATTTTTAATTGCAAGGCCAATGTAATGTTTTGCCTAAAACACAGATGAAGAGGGACATTAGAGATACAACATTGAAAGAGATTTAATGCAGAACATTAGTAAAGTGTGAGCTTTGATAAACTGAATGACACCTTTAAATATTACTAAAAGCTATTTAAATAGAAACAAAAACTTAATTCTCGAATTGGTTGCTTTTACCACATAAAACTGTACAGAAAAAAAGTCTCTGGTATTTTACTTTATATCCATTTTGACTGAGAAAAATTCGAGGTCATGAGATCTCTGCTGACCATGAATTAGTCATGTTCAATGGGAAGCTGTTCATCACCATTTAGTGTGCATTGCCATATGCAGGAAATAGTCTAAAGCCTAGGTATTATGCTGCAATTAAATATTCTGCCAGGAGGCGTTTCATTTGATTTGCATTCAGCAGACATTCTTTTTTAGGAAAGCTTAAAAATGAAAGCCTGCCTCTGCCTTCCCAAGTAATAGATTGCCAGGATGATACCTGGCTTGTGAGTTGTGAATTTTTTCCTTTCAGAACCACAGTTTAAAGAACAATTATTTCAAAGTGGTGATCAACAGAGTGTACAACAGCAGCACAAGCCACAGATAAAGAAGCCTGCTTATCTTGTGGGCCTGTGACCTCAGGGATTTGGAATTGACACTGTCAGCAGCATAAACTGATTAAAGCATATCTCACAGAAGCCAGGCAGGTGACATTGACTGCTTCAGAGCACCTTGGTACTGGCAGAGGAGATAGCAAGTGTGGCTTGCAGCAGTGACAATCAAAGCAGTACACTGCCAGGCAGCCTAATTTGCTTTTCAGAGAGAATCCCTCATTATTTGGGGAGGTAAGTCTCAAGGACAGGGGTCTCAGGAACCCTTGCTTCTTGCTTTTTACATAATCAATGATGGTCATAAAGTAGACACCCCTAATTTTGAAACATGAAGAAACAGTGAGAGGAAAACCTGAGGGCAAATGAATTTCAAAGCTATTTCTTTTTTTTAAAAAAATATATGCATAAAAATTAACTGGGTTGCTCTCTTACGTTTTTGTTTCCAAGGTACAAAATGAATCTGTCTGGAGATGCTGCCAGCTGTGGGCTGTCTTTGTGAAGCTTTATGTACAAGCTCATGGAAGTGAAAGATTTCAGTTCTTCCACGTTGATCTTTGGATTGACTTCAACAGCTGATTGGCCTTCAAACATCATGGAAACTTGGACCTGCAGTTGCAAATGTGCAAAGTGAGACACATTTTTGTTGCCTGGGGTCATTACTTAAGGTAAGTGTCAAACAATACTGAGCCAGCAGCCTTGCTTACTGCAAGAGTGGAGTTGTCACCTATATATTGGCATGTAAAATTGGATGTTTGTAACAATCTTTTCTGGAAGACACTGTAAAGAACATGAAGGGAATTAAGTTTAAAATTAATTAAAGGTCTAATTAACTCTGCTTAAGCATATTCATAAAGTAAATTACATTTCAATGGGAGATAGATGTGTGCTTAGTTGAATCAGGGCTACATCATTATGTACGGCACATAATGGAATTCTTACACAGCTATAAAACTTCTACCCATAATTTATTTCTTTGCTTTGGGAATAGTATGACCATTTACTGTTCATGAGTAATCCTGTTATATCACTGAATCTACAGTGATATTTATGGGATGCTGATAAAATTGTAAAACTGTTCATTTTAGTTCAAAATGCTTTCAACGTAACTGAAGCAATGTTTTCAAGTTTAAACACAGTATACCTGAATCACAAAATAAATTTTAAAGGACAGTCAAGCACTACACACAAATGGATTTTTCCTTTTTGAAGTTACATTCCAGCACTGTGAACATAAAATAATACACTGAATTTTTTATTTCTCTGAATGAATTCAAATATACTGTTTTAATTTTTGACCTTGGCTTTTTTGTTATAGAAAAACCCTCATTATTTATGTATGGTAATGAAAGTGTTTCTTTCTCTATTAAATACGTGTGAGCCAAAGATTCTCTTACCCTGCAGAAAATTAATTCAAAAGAAAAAAAAAGAAAAAGAAATGCTGTCGTCTCAGAACCGCTTACATTAAATTGCTGTAATTATTACTCATGGTAATTAGCTTTGCAGGTAATTTTCCTGCAAATTGTAGGTAGTTAGGTTTTGTTGTTCTGGCCATTTTATACATTGTGCCCAAATCTTTATTATCAAGTTGCTACTGCAGTAACAACAGTCTGCCATGAGTGCTATGATAACATCGACTGCTTGCAAACAGTAACTGCAGAGATTTTAATGACCTCCACGGGGCTTTGTTCGTCCAGTTTTGGAGGTGACAAGGTCCAGGTTTGGGCTTCTAGCATAGCCCAAGAAAATGGAGGTTATAGTAAGAATTGATCATTAGCACTGGTAACCAAAAAGTCCCATCCAGAAGTTTTACCTTGCTTGCTACACTCCTGGTTTGAGCAATTAACTCTCTGATCCGCTGAATGCTGGATGAAATATTGTTTGCTGGTGCCTTCTGTTCTACTCTGCGCAGTTTGTCCAGGAGTTGAGGGAAAACTTCTGTAAGTTTCTTCACTGCAGTTAGAAAAGAAGAGACAGCTTTTATTTTCCTCCTTGAAACACTGGTTTTGCACCAGGAAAACCCCACTCTATCCTCTCATGTTAACTCACCAGTCTCCTGCTTTCCAAACAAGTCGTAACCATGATGTGTGAGAGGCAGTGATTTCAGAAAGGGTAGTGATTTCTAAGAATCTAGTATTGCTGAAGTTTTTAGAAATAAGTTTGCGCAGGGGAGGCTATGTTCTCTTTGGACTCACAGGTAATACTGTGGTGTGTTACCTCTGTAATACTTCCCTCAAGGAGCTCTGCAAACATTAATGGTTTTAACTTCTTAATCTTCCTTCAAGACAAATAAGTGTTAAGACTAATTTTACAGATATGGCAACTGGAGCAGAAGGATTGTTTGTTCAGCATCTCACTGAATATCTGTGGCTGACCTGGAACTGCATCTAAGAGTTACAGTTCATGAGCTCTTCAAAGTCACTGTAGAGGAGATGTATAGGTTGTTTTCCTCAGCTTTCAGCTGTGACCATCTCCCAGAGGTCACCACCCAGATAGCAGCAGTGGCTGCAGAGGAGATGTGTTTGCTTGTGGCTCACAGGCCACTCTCATGACAGAAACACTGCCACTTTCATGCTGTGGTAACAGGCCCATAGTGTACAACAATAGAATGCCTCAGATGATGATGATGATGATGTGTGTGTGTACCTAAACTGTGCTTAGTACCTGCCCCAGCCCTTGTGATTGGTAACCTCATCAGCTTTCCTGCCTGCATCTGCCAGGGGTTGTGAAATAGAGTCCTAGACCTTTAGTCTTTCGCTGCTGCGTCTTCTGGTGGTACGTGTGCAGGTGTCATGGTTAGTGAAGGGAAATGCAGGGGCTCTGTTGTGCTCAATGTGAGAGAAATCCTTTCCCAGAAAGATAAGCAGAAAAATTATCAAGAAAGAAAAATAACTACCCTTAATTATAATCCAATTTCATCACATCAGATTCCAATGACATGTTGCCCTTTGAAGGATATTTACACATCACATCATTTTTCATCTTTAATTAAATGTAGGTACAAGTAGCTGAGTATGATGAAATGTGATTTTAGCTGCAAGCTACATGCATGTAAGAAAGATCCAGCATTCAGAGTTAATTTTTAATGACATGGATTCACTACAAAGGTTAAGACCAGATTTGCAGGGTTTGCAGTTATACTTTAGGGGTTGACAACTTACATCCACCTGCCCTTGTGATCTTCCCGTCATGTTCTCACCTTTGTCTGAGAATCACAGAATGGCTTGGGTTGGAAGGGACCTTAAAGATCACCTAGTTCCAATCCCCCTGCTCTGGGCAGGGACACCTTCCACAGGACCCCCTTGCTGAGAGCCCCACCCAACCTGGCCTTAAACATTCCCGGATGAAGACTGCAGAGAGGCAGGTAAAGGGGCTAATCATCAGATACAGGAGACTGTACCGAAAGCAGGGAAAGAGGAGCAGACTCCAATCACTTTTTTGTGCTTCCAGTCTGTATTGGATAAAGACTGAAGCAGCTCTCAGCCTCATTTGTATGAACCCAGAGTATGAGAAGACTCCATGGAGTCCTACAACTGTGCGTGTTTTTGGTTAGAGTGAAAAATCTGTATCTGCCAGTCCTATCCTGTCTCTGCTTGGCTGTTTTCATTTGTGTTTTACTTTCCAAGTCCAGTCTAGGGATGGTCCATATAGAGCTTTAGACTCTCCAATTAGTCCTGAAAGGTCTTCTGTGCTGGGAGTTAGTAATCAGCTGTTCTATATAAAGCTACTGTACATTAAAATATCATTATTTTAGTGACTCGTTAGAGAATTATAGAAAATTTTGGGTAAAATGGTGATTCCAAAATGCATTAAATTTTCTACTTAGAAAACCCCAACAAAACCCCAGTTGACCTATAGGAAGTTTTCTTTACTTTTATTCATTTTTATGGCAAAAATAGTGCAAGCTCAGACAATGATTAATAAATTTTGACCACTTTAAAAAAAATCTCAACAGAATTGAAATTGTGTTTGATTTGATATCTTAAAACCTGGGTTTTCTGTTTGAAATTTGATTTATTAAACTCGAAATGCTACTACAACCTGAAAACACAAAAGTAACATCTATAACTACTAGAACTATTGTGAAATCTCATTATAAATCTCTTCCTCTTGTCCTTTGTATGGCATTCTTCAACAAAGAAGAACATTGATTTTGATTTTAGTCTTTGGGGTGAAGGTGAGAATGGAAAGGAAAGCTATTCCTACCCAGCGATAAAACATAAAAAAGAATAGAAGGGAGACTGTCAAGGAGGAAATACCTTGACTATAACCTTCCAGACACTTTTCATGTTTTCCTCCCCAAACTGTCACCCTCTCTGCTGAAGCCCAGCAGTTCCCTGCACAATGGCAGCCTGGGCTGTTCTCAGACAAACTGCACAGCCAAGACGTGCTCTCACCCTTCCAAACTCCAAGTGCAAGCGTTATTTGAGGGCAGTGCAGACATGCTGGCTTAAGGGCTGCAGCTGCTCTGGTAGTGTTACTGGCAGGAAGATCAGGTGTTTTGGTATTCCAGGCACCTGTATGAACATTTGCTGTGACTTTCCTCTGGACTTTGATGGACATTCTTCCTGTCAGATCAACCTCTCCTGGCAGAATACACAGCTGATCTGGGAACACTCTACCAAGCCTGGCATGTCTACATCCATCTTCCTGGGCCGTGAATCACAGTCACATCTGTCTGGAGCACTACCTGTGCCAGCCTCCTGTGTAGTGCTGATCTCTCTTCTCAGCTATTTCCACCTGATCTTTCTGGCAAAACCCCCTCATCATACCTTAAAACAAACAAATCAAATGCCTTCAGAACAAAAATGCCATGGAAAAGCTTGCTCCATAAACGCAGTAGGGCACACTTTGCTGTAGGTTGCACATCAGCACCTCTCCAACAGTTAGTTTGCAGTCAGCAGCCCTTCCAGGCACTTGGATATGAACACAGTATTTTCAAGGTGACTCCCTACCTGCAAACCCCCTGTCACAGAGAAGACATTTTTTCCAGGTACATCACACAGGAACTGTTCTTGTTCCTTTTTGGGAACATAATCGAGGAAGAAATGGGCCATTTTAACTCTATTCACTTTCATGGAGCACCTCAAATGCTGCTGGAAATACTTCTTCCACTACAACAGCATGTATGAGCAGATTTCCTTGAATCCTGAATGACTGCTGGCATTTTGAGCATGAAGAGCCAAATGCAGTCTATGTTGCTGCTCCATCTACTAAGCTGGCACTGGTAAATGTTAAATGTAAATCAAGTGTAAAGGTGAATTAAAACAAGAACTTTCGTGTGTAAGCAATAGCACACTGTTTCTCTTGGATGTTTTTCATCATACCATTCACTCCTGGAAGGCCAATCATATCCACATTTACATTATTTTCCATGGGAATTAGAGCCCATAGCCCAAACTGTGCTCTGTGGTGATCAAAAACATTTTACAGCAATGCAATGCAATACAAGTGCTGTTATATTAACTACACTCTTATGGAGCTCTGTGCAGTGGCTAACAGTGAGCTTACCCATTCCCAGAGGGAAGGGTTCACTGTCCCCTTTCAATAAAAAGCTCAGAGAAATCTATGTTTCCTCCAGTTCTGGAGCCAGAAATTGGGATATTGAATAGCGCTGTATTTCTTCTTGTGAAGGGAACCACTTCCACATCAGTTCTTGGGAGCGCTCATTTAACCAAAAATACTAGGCGTAAGGGTCTTAGTGATCGTGGAAGTCTGAAAATAACATGACTCTTGGGATTCCCCAGCTGAGAGAGAAGACTGTGTCTTCGGAGCACTAGAAGCAATGTTGGGTTTGGTACTCATAACACCATTTGCAGTAAAGTGACACTTGAGTTGCAAACTTACTGACAGAAAGAGAAGGGATTTAGGGCAGTCGACCCGGGACTTTCTGGAAAGAGAGTCAATGGAGTTATGGGCTTTCTTTGGGGCACTTTTAGGAGGCAAGACATTGCTGAATAGGTCTGTAAGTGAAGGTATCGTCAAAGGTGTGAAGGAAATTAATTGTTCTGGATTTCCAACCTTCCTAGCCATAAATATCTCAGGATAAGTGAGCCTCCTGAGCAGAGTCAAGAATACATGGAGCAACAAATAGTGGCTTGTAATCAATTTTTTATTCCAAATATTTTCATTTCTGGATTGATTATTTTCTTCCCCAATTTTTCTATTCCTTCTTTCTACAGTCACTTCATTTCAGCTTCCTCTTCCTGCCTCTTTTTCTACTCTTGCCTGTTGTCTTCATTTCAATTTTGTAGCCTGCTGTAGCTGTTTGTCTTTTTATTTGCCTCAAATTTTTCGTAATAAGTTTTCCAATGTTTCCAGTGTTTCCAGTAATAAAAGTGGAATTAGAGTGATGTTTACAAGTTTCTCCAGAAACCATGCTGCTTAAATATTTTATTTCCTCCTTTATCCTCTTTGACCCCTTTGTTTAGACTACAAGTTCATCAAGTGAGGGACCATTTCTCCTGCATGTTTGTACCCCTGAGGACGAAGGGGCTCTGTTTTCAAATGCCTCTCAATATTAAAAAACAAACAAACAAAACTAAATCACCAATCATAACAGCAAGAAGTGTTTAAACAAGCTGTTTACCATTCAATGTGACCTTGGTACCCTGATAAAAATGAATTAGAAGTCAGAAAGTCTTCAGCACTTAAATGTTTAAGTGATTTTTGGAAATTCCTGAGTATCCAGTGTAATTTTAAAATACAGTCAAGACTCTAGACAACTGCTAATTTTTGAAATTTTTCATGAAGGTAAAATGCTAGAAGACTATATGCAATGAATATGCCATGTAAACAATTCATAGAGCATGATATCGCAATGATTCCCTGCTTCTTTAACACTGAGGAATGGCAAACTTCAGGTCACTATACCTGCATCCCCAGCTGAATGCACAGCACTGTCATATGCCTCTGAATTGTGCTGGAAGTCTTGCAGGTTTTGGGACCATAACCTCACGTTCTCATCCATGGGGGTCGTAGCCTGAGTTACTGTGGTGGTAGCACTTGCAGCCTCTGCAGCCTTCATCTGAGCTTGCTCCAAACGCTCTCTGGCCTCAGCTACAGAATAAATAGGGAATGGCAAGAAATCAACTTTTTCAAATATTCAAGCGGGTTGTGTGTCCCATCCCTCTCCGCTCTTTGTCTTCCCCCTCCTTTTTCCCTTCTCCCCTCTGGTTTATACACACTGAGCATGATGTCGTATGGAATGGAATATTCTTTTGGTCAGTTGGGGTCAGCTGTGCTGGCTGTGCTTCTTCCTGAATTCCCATGCACCCCCAGTCCCCTCACTAGCATGGCAGTATGAAAAGCAAATAAGGCCTTGGTTCTGTGCGAACCCTGCTCGGCAGCAACAAAAACATCTCTGTATTACCAACTCCATGTTCAACACAAATCCAAAGCACAGCCCCATATTAGCCACTGGGAAGAAAATTAACCCCAGCCAAAACCAGCACAAGGTTCAAGAAGAATGTTAATAATTTCAGTGGCAAAACATTTAATTTCACTATGAAAGTGCTAAAGCTGGATATTTTCTGTCTAGGTCCAGGAGTTTCAGTCAAACTCTTTTAAGTGTCCACAGTTCTGAACTCTTAAAAGCAACTTCATATCCGTATTCAAAGATAAAAACATGCTCTTGAATATATGAAGGTAAAGCATCAGAGAAGATGAAGTTCCTCTTCCAACCTGTCTCTGCTGATTGCATTTTTGCGATGGCTCTCATCAGCTGGCTCCGCAGGGCACTCATTCTGGCAAAAGTGCCATTGACTTGCCAGCTGGTGTCTGCAATGGTATAACCACTACCTGGGGGGAGAAAAGGGGAGGTGCAGCTGAGGGGCGTCGAAGTGGCATCTAAAAAGGTAAATTCAATGCTGGAGATGTATGTTGTTAGGCGTTTAATAAACAATAGACAGTATACCATGGCCTCTTTTAATTTAGGGCATATTTGCACTCTTGACTTTACATACTCTAAAGGACAAAGCAGCCCTGCAGCACCCGTGTTTGCCACAGGGTGTCTTACAAAAATCTGGAGGGCTGTATTTCAGTCAGAACTTTTTCTCCTTGCTTTACCAGAAGTGCTGAGAGTACCTGCAACTAGTACACGGGAAAAGTTTTAAGGAACTCAAAAGGTCCTGAAAAATTTAAGAGGTAGTTCTATAATTCTGGAGCTTTCTTTCATTTACAGTGAAGAAGGGCCAAAATACTTTAACATTTGTTATTATCCTCCACTCATGAAATCCAGCTTTCTGAACACTTAAGCTTCTGTGATTTGATTTTAATTGAACTACCTAATTGAGTATATTTACCAGTGAACAACTGTTTGCAAGGTCACATATTTAAACAGTAGTCGTATCTAAAATGGACCTTTCATGAATGAAATAAGCTATCAGTATCTAGCAGGATGACAAAACATGAGCTACTCAAACTGTGCCCGTGGCCATTTCTGGTACTTTGTGTGGTAAATTCAATCAAAAACCTATTCTGTTGCAGCAGTAGTTCTGCTTAGTGATGTGCTTTTGAAATTTATTTTAACGTGCATGGCTACAAGCTGAACTGGAAAGTAGAAAGAATGTATATTTACTGTCATGTGCTGTCCGTTGTAGCTGCATGGCTTGGATGAGAAGTTCTTCACTTTTACCTTTATGGTAAATGACCTGAGTATCAATTCCAACTGCAGCCTACAAGCATGTTCCAAAAAAGAAAGTCAGAGTAAAGCTTATCAAATGTTCTGCTTTATTGTGTTTAATTGTGGACAACATTTTACCTGCATATAAATTAAACTGAAAAAGTCACTGCAGTTTCATTTGCTTTGTTAACATTTAAGAGTGGCAGTTGGATTGGAAAAAAAGTCTGAAAAGCAAAATTTTCTGTTTTAAGAAATTTAGAGAAATGTATGGTTTTCCAAACAACACCACTAAATAACAAAGATGGAGAAAAGTCCTCTTAATTTATCAGCTCCAGTTTGGTCAGTGTGACTAAATGCTGCAAGTTATTTAGGCACTGTGACTGTTCATTTCTACTGTCATATCAGACAGGTGGTGAACGCTTTCACTTCACGGGGAGCTTCCTTGCAGTCTGCAAGAGTATGCTGGAAATAGAGGGCTGGACTTGAAATCCCACAGCCCTCTGGGGTCTAGACTCCTTTAATCTACCCAAATTCTATTGCTATCCCACCAATAAATTTCTGGTAAATAGCACACGTACAGGTTGGTAACTATAGGCATACAAAAAATACGTGTAAAGTATTTTAGTACGCTAAGGCCAGAGACAAAATCAACATCCTTATCCTTACACTGAGTGTATGAGTGGGCTTTGTCCCATTTCTGCCTGGTTTGCTACGAGAAGCAGTGATGTCTTGACCACCTCTCTGCCACATGGCACTGAGTGAAGCAGGACTCAGGTGCTAAATGCCAGCTCAGGTTCCTACAAGAGTAGGGAGTTGTTTGTAATTTCACAGAAATGTCTCCATGTGAGTGACAACATGAAGCAGCATCACCCTGTGGGATAGGGACAGAAGAACCTCTTGCATCCTTTCAAATACCAGGGGACTTCAGACTGGAAGAATAGTTAACTGTATGGGATTTAATTCAGGAAATAATAAAGGAAAAAAATACGCAGTGAGAAGTTCAATGCTGCTAGTTAAGCTAAAAGTTTTTTTCTTTACACTTAGGTGCCTGAAGTCCCTGAAGCATTGTAAACTAAAAGCTGATATTATGAAAACTACTTACATCCTTGACCCGGTTTGTTGTGTTCAGTGCCAGCAACGCAACTTTATCGGCCTCTTCAATATAACCAGCAATGTTTTCATACACATTTGAAGCATTGATTGCCCTTTGTACCAAACCATTTGAATCAACACCATACAAATTCCTGTTAAAAAGAGAGCAAAAGGTGAAAGAAACCAAACTGAAGCAATGTAGTTCCTGACTACATAATCACCCACATAAAAATGCTTGGCCTAAGTGGTGTTCTGTTCATTGTGTTTGACCAATCTGAAGCAGGTGAAAACTGTGTGGGTAGAAGGCACTGCCCAGTCATTTAACTCTGAGAATTTTGCCCTTAACATTTATATGAGCAGCAACAAATGACTACTGAGCTTTTACCTTTTTTTAAAATCTAGATTGGATATTCCATAAATTAGCAGAATAACAGATCTATCAGTAATCCTTCCTTAGGAATAATTCCTGTCCATGAATGGAAGGACCTATGTGGCCAGGACAGCTGTGTCACTGGCCTGTTTTTATTTTCCAAAGGTAGGTGGGAAAACAGGGAGAATCAGATGAAGAACTACACCTAGTTCACGAAACTTTGCTAAAAGTTAGATTTAAAAACCAAAAGAAACCTTTGATGGCATGGTTTTGATCAGCTTATTAGGTGATAACTGGTCTTCAGGGGAGATTCCAAACAGAAGATGGTTCGGGGCTCAACATTCATCTGTTAACAATTTTGAATAAATACTGTTTTTTGATGTTCTGGTGATAAGTCGATTTCAAAGTATATGTTAGATATAGATTCTAAATATAGATATATTTGCACATGTGTGCATTCACTTCAAAGTGTTTGCACACCGAGGGATTATTAAATTTCCAGATTCAGCATTATTGCAAGAATTTTCTGCTAAATGCCCCTAAGGCAAAACAATAAACTCTATCAACTAAAAGCCTAACAGGCTAATAAAGCAAACCTATAAAACCAAGATGTTTTAAAGACAGGCTAAATGTTTCAAAGGATTAAAGTTTCACTGCAGGACAATCTTCTCAACAAATAATAGACTCAGCATATTTCCATCTGGATATTTTGTAATTACTTTTGTTTCCTTTCTGTGAAATCCGTAATGTGTTGGACTTGGTAATAATTTTAAAATTATTTTGGTAAAGGAGGAAGGCAAGCAGTATGGGCTACTTTCTTTCGAGTTAGTCTGCTGCCCCCAGTTAGCTGATCTCAAACTGAACATATTGTTTGGTTTTTACGTTTGTGTAGTTTGTGTAGCATTATAGAACAGTTTCAGATGTCAGCTTTATACAGTTGCATAAAAGAAAACCATCTGTTATTTTTTTCCCCTCAATATTAATCTCCTATCTAGGGCATATGAATATTAAGAAACAACTGTTATTTAGATAATATACTTGAAGAGTAGTTTTAAGCTTATCTTCCAAAAGCATATGCCCATGACGTTACTTGAGGTAGAATTTGGTGACATATTTTCTTTAAGAATTCATTTACTGCAGTGATTTTTCCACAGATAGTCCCAATTGCAAATAAAATCATTAAATTTATCGAGAAGTGACTTTTTAGTAAATTGGTGCAATGTTGATGCATTTAGTATCTTCCAGCAAAATAGAAAGACTTACAGTAAGTTTTTGTAGTTATTGTGAGCCAGTTTCATCAGGAGACATCCTATTGAGCACCAGAATTATTCCATCTGCAAAACTGTTCTTGGAATAAAATTACCTCAAAGCTCATTTTGTGCCCTGTAACACTAACATTTTTTAATGTGAATGAACTTACTGACATGAGCAGCTTCTGCAAACCCCATTTAATCTTGCCTGTACTATTTTACTTTTCACTAATCTACCCTTCCTATTCTTTTGCCATAGGAAGAGGGGAACAGGCCCAGTTAGACTAGAGAGAAAGTCATATAAGATATATGTTTATTCTTTAAAAAGTTTCACAGATTTTTCTTAGCTCAACTTCAGCTGTTCTCTCTGGATCATGACAAGTCCTTCTGTACATGACATAACACTGATTTGTTTGCTGCCTGTTTATCATCACTGTGTTTCTGCTTGTCTTTTCAGCTGCTCAGCAAGTGGCACTTGTATGAACAGAGTCTGCTGAAGTTAAATTTTACCCCTCCAGCTCATCAGCAAGTCTTCTTAGGTTGTGTGCATGATGCATAGCCTTTTCCACCAAATCATCATCAAACAGGGACAGATTGGCTGTTTTTTCTTGCAATTCCTTTTTTGCTCCGTCTATTTCTGCGTAGAACCCTGATGCATTCTGAACAAAACAGGGAAGGAAGGAAAGAAGGTGAAGATTGAAAAAAATCAAGTCTGTATTTTGATTATTGTGTTTTATTTTACCCTTTATATTATTATCTTGTTCCTTTATTTCTGTTATAGTTTTATTTTACATTTTTAAGAGAAAAAGAGGAAAGATCTGATGGTGAATGCCAGTATGCAAAGACATATGCAGGAAGATAAAAATCAACAAAAATTCCAGAGATCACTTAAGAAGGTATTAGAGAGAAATGCATAAAATAAAAAGAAAGATGATAAAAGTCTTACTTTATGTCTTGTATGTTTGCTCCAGAATTGTGCCAATGACAAGTCTTTCAGAGTGAGGTCCCCTTTCTGCCTCCTTGCACAGAGAGATCCCTCATGCTAATCTTGGATTAGTCTGATTTGTAAACCAGTCCACCTAAATACTACCTATGTGTATGTACTGGCAAGAAGAAGTAGTATCCCTCTGCCTTGGCCATGTTTCTTCCTTATATGAAATACTTGGGGGAAGACCAAACGGGCCTGCATTCACCTTCTCTGCAGTACACGATGTGCTGATGTGTTTGAAGGTTATAAATGTGGCAAAAAAACATTATAAATGTGTTTCGAAACACAAGAAAAAGGATGAAATGGAGGGAGGGAAAAAGGATGAATGAGTGAAATGTGAAAATACTTGTTGCTGATGAGGATGGACAACATGTGATATTTGCACAGTACTTCCTTGCCTGCAGTGTGAACATCCTCCATGTGTGAACTTATTCACAGCAGTGGGGAACCCGAAATGATAAACTGCAGCAATTAGTGTTGCACAAAACACCAGAGAAAAACCCCAGCATACTGCTTGATTGCAGGGATGGTTACAAAGTAAGCTGTCTTTCTGTTTTCTCAACTTACTTTTTCAAAGAACAATTAATGACATTTGACATTTGCTTTTGTGTCGAGAAGTGGGCAACTGTGACCAAAATGAATGCTTGTGTATAATTTTAGTTTTTCTTCAATCATTTCGAAATTTTAAAATACATCATGAAGAAAGAAAGCAGCTTTGGTAAATATTTTAGTTGGAAAAATCCCAGTTTTATTTTCTTCATCTTTTCATAGGAAAGCCAAATCCCTAAAATTTCTAAAAATTTCCTCCAGCACCCTGTCTGATTCAAAACACTGGATAGTAGTCTGCAGTCCCAGAAAAGGATTTCTGTACAACAGTCTGTTCATATATGTTTGGCATGGTGCCTGGTTTTAATGCTGATATCTGGGATCTTTAGTGTTCTTCCATGCTCACTTGTTGGCCCTAGAAAAGGAATTTAGCGTATAATGCAGTCTTTTACCATAACATCTTTTGGCCACTGCTTGAAATGAAGTAATTGAGAACGCTACAGCAAAATCTTTCATTAAGCTTTGCCTACAGTAAGGTGTCCTTACAATATAATTTTTTTTTTTTTAGGCAGTAAATCGTAATTACAGAGCTTTTCATCCAAGAAAACCATCTACTTTTTCAGGGAATATTAACCAGTATTTCACTGAAGCAGTATAAAGAAGGAGAGTTTTTCCATTATTGATCTAAACACATGACTTCAAAAACTCAGGATGTATCATTTAAACAAGCCACTGAGACACCTACCTTTATTACTTCGCTTAACTCAGAGCTGACCTTTTGTGGTCCTTCCAAAATAGTTGTGGCACTGAGCAGAATGCTGTTCACTTCTTCTATTTGCTCTTTTATCTTCTCATGTTGTTTCTAAAAGGAAAGCTCAAAACATAAATCACGTCCAATACTATCTGTGTTTTGATAAAATACAGTGTTGCCATTTTTGTTAAATTTGCTAAAGTAAATTCAAAAGACTGTAGTGAACTAAATAGATTTTAGACATATCTGAAGTCTGATTTTCCCGGACATCTCTAATTGCTACATATTATGACATGAATTCTTTGCATTTTTTGTTTGTTTTTTGTGAAAGAAATTTTGGATGGATGATTTAAAAAAAATTATTAATTTAATTTTATATTACAGTGTAAGAAGCTATTGGAATGAAGAACTATTCAGTGCGCAGCAGAGACAAATTAATCATGGATTTTTCACAGGCATCTGGAGACTATATTTTTCTGAAGTTTTTAAAAATCTGTAGTACAGAGATCTCTTTTCTTTGTCAGTAGTAAAGCCAATGTGAACAATCTCTTTTGTACAGCATCTGCCTCCATTGTGAGGAATAATAGAGATCCAAATGGTTAAAAACAGTGGACAAATGCAACTACACACTTCAGGCTTTGCTTCATAACTGTGAGACAAGCTGCAGCTTGGCGCTGTAATTATGAAAAAATGGAACAACAGAAAAGGCTTTGTATTTGAGGATCTCAAGCTCTTGTGAAAGGATTCCCTAGAGGAGAATGCCTCATTTCTGTATTGAGTTCTTAGACCTTCCACATCAGCATGAACTTCTAGCACTGCAAATTTCAAGGACTCAAAACTCAGCCACTGATGCAATGAAACCCAGAGGTTGGCCTGAGTTTGCAAGATCATTCTTCAAATCAAAGAATTGCTTGCTAATGCCCTCTCCTCCAGAATCCAAATGATTTCAGCCATTGAAATGAAAACAGTTTGCTTCAAATGGCCCCAAATTGTTCTCTTTGTAATTTTGTTCCTTGCTGTAAAAAGAAATGAAAAGTTTTAGGTGGGATATTCTGGTTTTGTGTTCCTTAAGAGAAACTTATAAAAAAAGGGAAAGAGCCATGGAGCCGCTGTGAAGAGAAAAAAGTTTCTTTTGTTCGGCTGATGGGCTGGGTACTCTTCCATGATATGAAACCTGAAAATTCACTTTTCTCATCAGCCATGTGGGATTCGAACCTAATGCCACCACTTACAGGCAAAGGTGTCCCACTTCTGTGCTACAGGGGGCAGATCACCTCTGAGCTCTCCTCTGGAATGGTTACTTTGTTCATTCATTTGAACAGGGCACAGGGGAAAATTGTAACCTTACAGCTAGACTAGCAAGTTCACCTAGCAAGCAGGAAACCCAATTTCAAGGTACCTATTGTGGAGCAGTTAGACAATGGATTTGTGCTTGAAGATTCAGGGACAACTGTCTACTCCTCCTGAAAAAGTGGGGATGCATTTTGTTTAAAGCGGTTCAGAGAAAGTTTGGATCAGGCACCATGAATGCACTCAGCCCAGGACACAAATGCAGTGCAGAATCTTTATAAGTAATTGTTTTCTTAGAATGTAATTAGTTTTGTGAGGCCCTCACACATTGTAAATCAGTATATAATAGGATGAAAAAATCTCACGGCAATACTTATAGCAGCCATGCTACCTGAAATTTCAAGCTTCTTGGGTTTTACTGTAACATGCCTTTCTAGTCTAGGCATAGGTATCCATCTCTTCCTCGGTCTGATGAGGCATGACATGCCAAAACTTCTCATTTATTGCCACTCCACAAATAGATAATAGTACCTTGCAATACCACATGTTGTTTCTTAGAAGTGAAGAGTAAAACTCATCCTGCTGAGTGGTCCAAGAAATTCTTTTTTGGTGTGGTGATTCCTGAATCTAAATTGGGTGCAATCTACTGTTTAAGCAATGGCACAGATGGAGTGTTCACAGTCAACACTTATGATAAATGTAGTGCACAGTACCTCCTGCCTTTGGAGCCTGGCAGTGTTTTCCCTATTTATATCCTCTGTTTGTATGACATAGTCAAGTGCCTCGTCTAATGCCTCCTCCAGGTCTGACAGCTTCACATCCTGTTCGCTGAGCTGCTCCAGCACATCAGTCACCAGGGATCTGGTGTCATTGTACTTCTCATGAAACGCTTCAATTTGCTGTAGCACTGGGAGAAAAATAAGAGGCCAATAAATCTGAAGCTTGGATTTCTGACAAAACTTACCTATAGAGCAATTCCTGTTGCTGTTACTCAGGCGACAGTAAAACACATTTTGTAAAGCTCACTTGAGAGGTCATATACCTAGATTTTAATTTTCCCTCCTCTTTTGAGAAGGAAAGATGCCCCTTGTTTTACTATCTCATTTTAATCCTATTAATTACCCTCTGAGCTATATTTTATTAAAAGAAGCTAGGTCTGTCTTTCCCTGCTTTTCATTTGTTTTTCATTGGCAGCCTGTTCTGGAGAAGGGAGTCCTTATGCCGCATGTTCTGACTCATGTTGACTAAGCTGTGAGAATTAGGCTGCCACTCTTTCCTATGCCAGCAATTTTTCTCTCTCTGCTGGTGTTTGCTGTCCCCATAGCAGAGCTGTCAGGGGGGAAGATGTTCACATGAGCAGTTCCAGCCCTGCCATGAACCTTTCTAGGCAGCTATTGTTGAGGTGCTACGGTGCACAGGCACACACAGACAAACAGACCTTTTTCTCCCTGTTCTGCCATGGAGAGCACCAAGTACCAGCAGGGACTTGGAGCAGGAATTTGGAAGCAGCAGCATCTCCAGCACACCAGCTGGTGCTTGCCAAGTGCCTGCTGGTCCTCCCCAGGGGCTCAGCAGTGCACCCAGAGCTGCCCAACCCCTGCCAACTGAGCATCAACGCGTGGCTGAAAGGAAAGCTGACTTAAAACTCACACTCCTCTGCTGCATTTTCCTCCTCATCTGCAAGCTGCCTCTGATTAGTGAAAGGCTTTCGATGTTTGATCTCCTTCAGCATCTCCTCAGCCACACTCCACTTCTGGGCAATATCTTCAGGGCTCAGCTCTTGTTGAATTGCATAGTATTTTGACTTGCTGCTGATTTCTATGGGGAAAAGGGAACAGATGGTCGATTCAGTATGATAGAGAACTAAATACCGTGGACTGCTTTTACTTTTGTGAATCCTGATAATACTGATGGCAAAAGAAAGTTTTAATTATCTTCAACTCCATAGTAGATAATTATTATATTTAATCCAGTCTTAAAATTAAACCTGTAAATAAATCACACTTTCTGGCATATGTGGAGGTCTCATCAGAAGAAGATGGGATTAAGCAGATGTGGGTTGTGTGCATTATTTGGCTTGACATTTCTTATAGGCTGGAATAATCATTTTATTTTGGGTTCTGTGGCATGTAACAGGCTGGGGCTTTTATCTATGATCATGGGTTTTAAGGGCTGCTGTTTATTAAACAGTAACAATGCTAAGGAGACTGAAGTAACCTCGTTTTCCATCTGCAGACGTTTGAGGCACCCTAAGGAGGTAACATATGGCTCCTGGCCTGATACTGCATAGCTGGTTTGGAGATAGATACTATTTCAAGGTTTTGGTCTCAGTTCAAGAAACATTGTTGTATCCCCACAGCTGAAATCGAATTTACCCATTCCCAGCGTAATCATTACAAAGTTTACTCACTTCTCACTCCCTGGCCTTGAATACCAATCACCTCCTCTTCCATGCCCTGCGATGTGTGTGCCTTTGGCTCGCGCTTGTCACTAGTTTTGCGGATAACCAAAGCTGGCAAAACCAGCACTATTCTTCTGGAAGATTTTTATAAAAAATAGGTCTGTAAATGTGGCACCACTGGTTCTTTGGCAGAGTGTCTCTGTATGCCTGCTCTTGCTGGGCTCATTAGTGAAGCTTTAAAGGCTCACACTGAGCAGTAACTGATCACAACCACGGCTCCATGGATTTCTTTCTCCTTATGCTGGCACATGTTTGTGTGTGTGCACATATACCTTCTCTTCAGTAGAGAGTGGATGGCTTCTACATGGGTGGTGCCCCTGCAGAAGAACAGTTTTGAGCATGGTGGAAATAATTTTCACCTACTTGTTTCCAGCTGCTTTTACCCCCTTTATTCACAGCCATGGATGTCACTTCTTCTGTAACAGCTTAATATGATTGTGCTATTTGTGTACTAAAGTAGATGCATATCTGCCTTATGTGGTTCCTGTCCTGCTCCAAACCAATTAACGATGTGAAAGGATGATCCACAGACATCAACCATGATTGTTAGTGACGTACAATGAGGGTCATGCTGACACAATTACTCAATAATCTTAGAAATAAAATGTGATGGATGGCCAGACAGTCAAAGGTTTTTTAGCATCTGATGTGTAAAAAAGACAGTACAAATGTAACATCCTATGAGCCTGGTCTTAGCCTGCCTCTCTTGTGCGACGGGACACATTAACCCTGTTTCCTGAGAAAAGTAATGGAGCACCGGTGGAGGTAAGGATAAGCGAGGATAACAGTTGATATGTAACCACTCTTCCTTACACAAGTTGCCACATGGCTTGCAATCACTGCCAAGCTAGAGCTACTCAGGTGTGTTAATCAAATATTTTCATTGGAAAAGGTCTGTTTGACCTCAGCTGCCAGCCAGCGTTTCTATTCTGGTGCCATAGACAGCTTTTGCATACTGTTGGCTTTGCTGAAGACTGGGGCAAGCCAGTGTGTTCTGCAGCAGGATGGAGGCTTTCCTGTTGCAGGTGTACAGGGGACAGGGATGTTTTTGACTACACTGATTTGGGGTTTCATTGCTCTCTGCAGGTGCTGTAGAAGAGGCTGCAATTGGTTTAATCTCACTTTTATATTTCAGGATGATAATGGTATGTCATAGATATTCCAGACGAAGATGATTATCTCTGACTAGGAAATCTTTTTTCGGTGCAGTTGTGTTTGAGAAGGTCTTCACTGTTGCCATAAATTACATACTTCCCTATATATCAAAAGATTTTCCTTTGATATATAGGACAGTAAAAATTCTTGATGATCCATTAATACATGAAGGTTTCATTAAAACATTCTTGACACTGGGATGAACCAGAAATGCATCTATTTACCTTCAATGTCATCTCTTATATTATTGAGCTGCTGCACAAGCTGAGAAGCACGGTTGTTGATCTCAGTGGTTTCCTTCTGTACCAGTCGGCCTTTGCTTGATGCTTCATTTCCCTATGAATAAGCCATGAGAGATAAACGTTAGATTTTTTTCCAGATGTGAGGATGAGCAGTATAAACACACCTTTTTCCTTCTCCCAATGAGCATGTGAAAATCCTTTTTATCATATAAAGTGGTATTTAAAGGTGTTGTAAGTAAAGATCTGTCTTGTTGGTGTTTTCAGAATTGCAGAGTGAGAGATTAAAATCTGTCCCATATTTATCCATCATTTCCTGCAATCAAATTTTCATAAATCATGTACAGTTGTAAAACTCCATCTGCTGAGTCTCCTAGGCATTCAGTGGGGCTGGATCATTTTGCTAGGTATGGCATTTCCTGAGTAAGCAAATAGAACGAAGAAAAAGGTGTCAAGCTCCCAACTGTTATTAGATCTGTGTCTCACTCAAATGAGTTCCCCAGCTCTGCAACTTGTTAAAAAAAAGAAAAAGCCAAAGGATTGAAAATACTCTGAAAAGCACAGACATGGTCCTGTACCATGTAATGTTGGAGGCTGCACTCTGCATTGTGTTCCCTTACTTAGGGTTTGTGGAGGCCCCAGGTGACATTTGAAGGCAGGGCCAGGGTGGGCAGCACCACTAAAAGGGATGGGCATACTGGTAAAACAAGTGCAAGGGTTAGTAGACTGATAAAATCAAGTGTAAGAGTTAGTAGAAAGGTTTCTGGCTCCCATCTTCCAAATATTCAGGATCAAGCTACATGCTGTTTTACTAAAAAACCATCCCATGCAGAGGTGGAGAGTTACAGGTAGTTACAGGAATTATATTTAGCAGGAAGATTTGCCTACACTTGGTCATTCACCCTGCCTTTGTGGTTTAGATCAGAATCTGCACCCCTGAGATGTGGGGATGTGCACATAAAATGCTCTGAACAGAAGATGCTGCATATCTCTGCAAAACCCACCCAAGGCCCTAGCACTCATTTTCCATAAATGTGCCTTGAAATAGCAAAGAAATCAATATATTCAGAGTTATTATCGTGGTCTTCCACTGTCAGAATCTGGGGTCGTTATTTCCCTTCCTTTACCAGGAACCACAAGTATTGATGTGGAAGCAGCACTAGAAGTAACCAGGGAGAAAAGACCAGAGGAAACACTGGATTTATTTGTTCAGGGACAGTAAAATTGAGGAATGAGGTAAGAAATCCCCAGATAGTACTGAAAATGAAATGTTATTATCCAAGCTCACTAAATATTCATAGAAAACCTAATGCCTTAATCAGTCTGCCCACCAGCTACAGAGAAGGACACTGAGGCGTGTGAGCTCTGACAGATATTCACAGGTATGGAGTTGTGTGTGTGAGTTGATTTAATCAAAGCTCTCTTGAAAGCAGGCATAGTCTGTATAATTCTTGCATGCCCTTTCTGCTAAGTAAGTGTTGATTAAAAACACACAAACCTAAGTTTTCTCTTCCACTTTCCTTTGTGTTGCTTTCTTTGCCCCCTACTTGCTGCTGTATTTGAGTTTTAGTTGAAGGTATAATTTTAATTTTTCTTGTGAAGGAATTGGTAAAGTGAATATAAGGTCTGGGATTTTGCAATAAGCATGAAATACAATCTAGTTCAATGACAGCTGTGGCTATCTTTGATAATAGCACAGGGTGATGTATTTTACTGATATATGTAGAATGTAGCAACAGAAAAACATTTAATATTATCTTTTAAAAATAGAGGATAAGCAATTTTGAACCCTATTTCTTCTCTTAACATATATCATAGCAGTATTCTAGGGTGCAATGAAAGTGCTGTGGGAGCTGAGAGCTGATAACCTTGATTTTGTAGCCTGGCAGTTGGATGTGGATGCAACCTTTATGATTACGATTGTCTTAAAAATATCTTGAGTGCTGATCAAGCTCCCATCTCGGTGGGTACATGAAAACCCTTTTAAACTGGGAGTTTTGAAATATATTTCGAAATGTCTAATTGAGATTAATTTAATTTTTAGAGAGCATACATGTAAAATAGATATAGTACAAGTGTTCTCAAAGTCAATCTGCATTAGTTTATTGCTGCTTGCTTCACTTAATTAGAAATCAAAATCTGAATGAGAAAGACAGTGTGTTGATCCCAGATTAAACATGTTTTGTAGGGGGTAGGTGGGAACTCAGATCCTGAGGGGAAGCTTTCTGTGACTGGTCACAAACCTCCAACCACAATCAACACACTTTTTACCTTCTTTCTTTTCTGTGAAGAAGACTTGATAAGTCATTTATGCGTTTAATTCAGATTTAAAGTAGAAAGTTGTTAGGTAGAAATAGAGAGTTCTTCCAGCTGTCCGGGCACACGCATTCTTGTTCGGTGAGCTTAAAGGGTCAGACTAGACGTTAAGAAATGGTTTTTTATGGAGAGGGGTCAAACACTGGAATGGGTTTCCTAGAGAGGCGGTTGATGCCCCATGTCTGTCAGGGTTAAAGAGGCGTTTGAACAATGCCCTAAATAACATGCTTTAGCTTTTGGTCAGCCCTGAATTGCTCAGACAGCTGGACCAGACGATCATTTTAGATCCTTTCCAACTGGAACTATTCTATACTCGCCTCTTATGCCAGCAGGTGAATATGCCAAAGTGCAAACCCTCAGAGCTTTGGCAGAAGGCTGTAAACAAACCTGTTCATCAAGTGTTTCTGCTTCTCTGAGGAGATCATTCATCTCGTCGGCAGCGTCATCAACCTGGATGGTCCAAAGGACAGCATGGTTCTTCTTTTTTAGCATTGCCTCCTATGTGTGTGGAAAAAAAGTCAGCGCATCTGAAAACAAACTCCTTCTCTAGCGAGGGCAGGAATTGAAATTTACAGGAATGGAGTGGAAATTAAAAGATTCAAACTACATGAAAAAACCAAAATGTCATCAATGTTTGTACCTGGAGATGAGTGGTAGTGAGGTTCAGGTCAGTCAAACGCCTTTGGGCTGCAACACCTGTAGAAATGCTCAGTAAAGTGGATTTGCTTTCATCGATAGCCAGAACTGACAATCGGATGTCATCTGTCAAATCCCAAATACATTTGTCGCAGCCTGATAAGAAAATAAGAGAGCATAATTTTTTTTTTGGTGTTTGTGTCAGTTAACAGCAAATATCTTAAATTCAGGTAATAGTGCTCTTGCCCTATGGTATTCCCTCTCTTTGTCTTTGATGGTTCCTGATGGATACCCATTTTTCTTTCACTTCCATCCTCCCACTTCCAAGGTCCCACAGTACAGTTATGACATTTCCAGCTGAGCAGCACCAGATGGGACTGCTCAAAGAGGCTGCCACAGGGATTCTGTAATCAGTTGGGAGAGAGAGAGAGGTATTTCCTGACTATTCCCTAGACTCTACATTTTTGTGGCCCAAAGGACAACAGATGAGGGTTAAAAATAAAACAACTGCATTTTGTCGGAACCCCAAGCTCTGTATTTAAAATTTAGTGGTATGAGAAATAAGGAGGTCCAGAGCATGGGCTCTTGGCCACCTACTTGATTATGAGGGCGATGTCTAAAAACGCAGTGATAATGTGCTTGGAAAGTGCTTATGCAGAACTATATCCTTGTTCCTGCTGAATGATTGCAATGCCACCTTGTTTTTAGTGACACTGGTGCCATCACTAAATGCAAGTGACTTAGGTGAATGTGAAATACAGATTCCTACAGACGCTTTTGCTTGATATTTTAGCAGGTCTCAAATGTTTTCCTTCTGGTTGCTCTTCAGGCACATGACCCCTCTTCTTGGGAGCTGGTTTAGAAACCCGTGTATGCTACACTCTCTGCATTATAGACAGGTATAAATATACTAACATTTAAAAAATACCGGTGGTTACCAATAGTTACAACACAGTACTCCTGGAAACTCCCCAGGCTTCCTGTCATTAGAGTATGGGAGATAGTGGGAAAGGAACTGACTGATGGATATATGCCAAATTGTCAACAGCAACAATCTGTATTAGATGTTGTGCTGGCTTTGACTGGGGTAGAGTTAATTTTCTGCACAGTTAATTTCAGTGGCTAATATGGGGCTGTGTTTGGATTTGTACTGAACACAGGGTTGATAATGCAGAGATTTTTTTTGTTGCTGAGCAGGCTTTACATGGAGCCAAGACCCTTTCTGCTTTTTGTACTGCCATGCTGGTGATGAGACCAGGCATGTGCTGGAAGCTGGGAGGAGTCACAGCCAGGACAGGTGACCCCAGCTGCCCAAAGGGATATTCCAGACCATGTGACATCATGCTCAGTAAATATGCTGGGGGGGGAATAGGGAGGAAGGGGAAGACATTCGGGATGATGGCATTTGTCTTCCCAAGCAAAAATTGTGTGGTGGCTTCCTGCTCTCCTGGAGATTGCTGATCACCTGCCTGCCCATGGGAAGCAGTGAATTAATTCATTGTTTTGCTTTGTTTGCAAAAGTGTGTGTGGCTTGTGTGTGCACAAGTATTCTGGCTTTTACCTTTCTGATTCTCTCCCTGTTCCTGCTGGAGTGAGCAAGCAGCTGCGTGGTACGTGGTTGGTGGCTGGGGCTAAACCACAAGCAGAAAACCATAAATTATATGCAAGATGTCACAGGTAAAGCTGTGAGGGCAGATTTTAGGGCCAGAATATTGTTTCACAGGCCGTGTGTCTCAAAGTCTATGGAAGTGGCTGTAGTGATGCTTCCCCACTGCTCTGCAGTTTGTACCTGAATAGGCAGTCCGTACCACAGGGTTGGAAACATGCCTGTACTCAGACAAGTACGTGAGAACATGCCTAAGTACTCAGTCAGCAGAACACTGTGTATATTCATATACTTTTGACCACGGTCAAAATCCTGAGCCCACTGGAGCACCAAGATATTAAGTAAGTATTTGTAAGCTTCTAAATATAAGAGCAATATTAATTTTTGCTGGTTTCATGGTTATGTTCTTACTGATGGTTGGGCAGTCTGTGTCAGTAGAAACTTCAGGACTGTCTGCGAGGCATTCTCCAGTCTGGCTGTCACACATTCTCCCTCCACAGTTACATGCTGGGGGAAAAAGAAAGGGCTTTTGAAAGAAGAATATTCAAAATATGCAACTTCCCCTCCCAAGAGTAGCGAAATTATTATACTTAGGATTGTGTGTGGATATTCAAACCAATATCAAGAACTTCTTGGACTGATTTTCCTTTCAGCATGTAGAAGAAGCTGTTTTTTGCATTGGTCAGATTAGAACAAGTGAAATACGAATTGGAAAACAAAATGAGAACACCTCTGCTGAAATTTCTTGTTCAAAGCCTGGTCACAAGTAGAGTCAGGGAGGCCAGAGTTGCCCAGAAGGGCTGTTGTGCATCAGTGTCTAGAGATGGTGATATTTAGGAGATGCATTAAGAAAAGTGGGACAACTGAAGTTGGTTATTAGTTACAAATCTCTCCACAGCTCTGTGGAATTTATCAGCACTCTGTTAGGCTGTCACCAAAAAGACTTTGCAGCTATCAAAGACTGATAGTGGGCTCCAGTTATACTGTCAGCCTGAACATATCAAAAAGTAAATATCTCCTACCACTTACAGTGAAGACTAAATGACGTTTTATGTTTTTCTAAACTTAAGAAAGCAACATTTTTATTGCCAGCACAAGTGGCTTTTTAAAAAGTCCAAATTTTAATCTAACGTCTCTAAACCTCTTTCAAGGTTTAATTGGCTTTTTAAAAGATATTATTTTAAAGATTAGGATATTCTTGGAACACTTCAATACAATAACAAAAACTCAAACAGAACATAAGAACAGCAGCAATCTCTCTGAAATTTATTTTGCTCTTGTGATTCATGGTTTCAGTAGAACCTCATATAACAAAATATTTTACTGCCTTTTTATTGCAGCCTGTTCATTGTTACCTATGAACTGCCCTTGTATTTACATTTCCCATTGCACATTCAAGGATTTGTCAAGTGAAAATTTGAAATACAACTTCAAAGACAACATCATGCACTAATGTCAGAATAATTTTGTGTAAGTAGACCAGTGTTAGTAAAACTGATCTGTTTTTGCACTAACGTAAGACAGAAATTGATTATGAGTTTTCTGATGCAGTCTATTTTCTGTGCCTCCCAGCTTCTGGATCTACGATTATTTATAATTTGTTATTTCTTTTTTTTAAAAAAGTGAAAGAAAAGTATCAGTTGAAAATAGAGATTTCTCTTTACCTATATCATGGGGACTAGGCTATCCTCAGATAGCAAGATTAAAGTTAAATGGCTAAAATTTTGATGAGATCAGTGCCCAAGAAAATAAGATTGTGTCTTCTCATTTAAATGAACACCTGTGAGTTTGTTACACAAAATCTTATAGAAAATTAATTTCAAAAGCACTCTGGACCGTTTTTCAACTACTGGTTTAAGAGGTAACACATTTTTAGCAGAGAATTAAGACTTTCAATGCTGCCATAGTTTGCTGGTGGGGAAAGCTTCTAAATTTACCTTTATTTCTGAGGGAGGTTTCTAGAGGGCTTTGAGGTGTGGCTAAAGGATATGTGATTAAAAATAAATAAAATTTAAAAAGCAGCTGAAGACTACCATTCACAGCTCCCCAGGTTTTGTCTTCCACTCAAAAGAAAAATATGATTTTAGATTGATAGAGCTATTTGTTCATTTAGTTTTCTTGCCTTTTTTTGTTTTATATACCCTTTGAGGCACTCAGTGGAAACCATGTATGCAGACTGTCTTGATTCCTACACTAGTTTTGTTTCTGTATTTTCAGTTTAAAGAAGATACATGTCTTATTTCAGAATCAATTCTAAACAATAGTTTCTAATTGTTCCACAAAGCCAAACAAAGTATAAGCTTTCCCTGCAAACTACACAAAGAGTTTTAATGTCATGGTTGTATTGATGTACCGCAATCTTCACAGTGCTGTCAAGCACAGCACATTGTGGTGCTCAGCAGAAATGAAGATGAAACGAGAAGTGTGTGATTCTCTGAAACATAATACTGCAAGATCAGGATTCGCTAGAGTGAACTCCAAGATTAAATTCACTTTTGAAAAGAGAAAAGCTGTACCTCTCATGACATGTTCATGAGCACTTTTTATTTTTAGCAAAGATCAAACACCGCAAGGAAATCTACTAACGAAGAGAATTGCCACGCTGATTTGAAGTCTGCGTGAACAGCCTGTATAGACAAGTCCTGTGCACCTCCTTGAGGGTGCCAACAAAAAAACTGTACTGAGGTGATGAAAGTTTGAGTTTCGAAACTGTACGTTCAGCGAAGCCTTCCAAAATCACTTATTGCATAACCTGCTCAGGCAGTTGGAATGGCCTGTAACTCTCAGACTTCTGGCAAAGTTACTCTTAGGTGCTTGAAGCTTTTGGCCATGGCCAGGGCACAATTGCTGTGGTTTGCAGAGTTCAAGTGCTGGGTGTGTTGCTCCTGCCTCATGGAATTCGGGAGCCACAGACTGGGTCCTATCATTCCTTCCTGGAAAACTGCAGTTAAGTCATATCAGGTGAAGTGAATTAGACAGTGAAGTTCATAAACAAGGTTTCCCTTTTGCAACCTCAAAATCACAGACATGCTGAATTTCATGCATGTCTTGGCTACCTAAATCCAGGCAGGAGGTGAGTTTTGGGCCACGCCGTTCCCCAAAGCCAATGTCTTTTTAGCTGGTTGGGATACATGGCTTTGACTTTCAGGATCACTGTGCATGAACACCATCTCTTCCTGTTCAGCATAAATGGAATTCAAGCACGTGGCTTAGCAATGTGAGTTACATCCTGGAGATGGACACTTGGATTCTAGCTGTCACCGGACCACAAAACCAAAAAGGAGCAGTAGTGGCATCATATGTGGTCCCCTGCAAATGAAGACAGCAGTACAAAGAGCACTTGATTACACAGCATCCTACAGTCTCCATCTTGTGTGTCCCAAAACACTTTATAGTGAGGTAGTAAAAAACAAAGTCCAAGTACACAGTGAGTTGCAAGAAGGATCAAGACATTGCTAAGTCCCTGAGGCCTGTAGCTCTGTATCTGGAGGTCCTGCAGCACTTCTGAGGTCCAAGTTGAGTGTGTGCTTCGTCTGTCTTACCTTTGTGTCAGGCTGAGATTAGAATGATCTGTCTCCCTCCTTTGTGTTCTGGTGCTTGAGGGACCCCTACCAAAGAGGCTGGGAGGGATCCCCAAGATCCTTGCTCTGAGCACCTGCATTTTGCCTTTAGCAATGGTTGTTCCCAAGTGCTTTGAAAGAGGATGTTAGCTTCTCTTCCAGAGCCAAAGCAAGGACAAAAGATATGAGGTCAAAGACCTGTTTGGATCGAGCTCCATGTGAATTAGGACAATATTAGAGGAGATAAAATTTTGCAACCCCTCTGCGCAGGTATATTTTCCTAAGATACTCTGGGTAGCACTTCACCAGACCCTGAAAGTACAGTCATCTCTTGTGTGAAAATATAGTAACCAGCATTACACAGGAATTATAGGAAATGCAGAATATAATGTGGAGATATATATATATATATATAATATAGCAGAAAGTGAGTGGATATTGGGTCAGGACAGGAAGGATGGTCTGGTTCCTGTAAAAAATACTTTCAAGTCTTTAAGCACCATCAGTCTGAGTGGTCATAGTATGGACAAGCACAAAAGTGAAGACTCTGCCCAAAGAACTCTTAGAGACCCTTATTAAAAACAAGATTTGGAAGAATACAACAGTGCTTCCATCAAACCTGCCCAGGCACTAGAGATGTTGGAGTCTGGGGTCTGAGACTTGCTCACAGGAGACGGAAAGAGGTATTTCCCTGATGCCTGGGATGATTCAACTGAACAGGCATCCAAATGACTCCATCACCTGCCTCTCAGAGCCACAGGTGTCTGACAACTGGTTCAGGCATCTCTGATTTCTGGGAGGTCATCCACAGACCATGCTGTGCTGCCTGTTGCCCAGCTCTGCTGTACTAAAGTATAGGCAATACCTGTGCAGTTTTTGGCGGATCTGGCGTCCCCGTAGTAGCCCGGAGCGCATCGCTCGCAATTGAACCCGCTGGTGTGGTGCAGGCAGTGGCGGCACTGGCCAGTCACTTCATCACAGTCTTCAAAAATCAGATTTGGGTCTGAGTTGCCATTGCAGTCACATTTTTTACAAGTGCTTCCAATTAGCAAAGGGTTCCCATAGTAACCAGGGGCGCACCTGAAAGGAAGAGAAAACCCAGCAATGACGAGCAATGACATTCCTGTCTGTGACATCTTTTTTTCTCTGACCTCATTTATGTTACCAGGAATTGATCACTGTTTGCAGCTTCTAATGGACAGAAGGCTAATTAAGAGTTTTACTCCTACAGAGGCTATTTCGTGCTCTAATCTCTGTACTGTTATATATTTTTCCCTTCTTGAACACCCCCATATCTCAAGCATGCCAGTCTGCATTAACTTATTTTTTGTGCGTGTCTTTAGCAGTGAAATTATTTGCTCCCTATTGTTTTAAAATCGGTGACAGAATTACTTTGGCAGCAAGGCAGCTCTACAGTGTTTATTTTGGTCTCTTTCAGCTCTGTATCTCACCAACTACATTGTGCTATATAGGAAACTGGGGTAAGAGACTGTGTTTCAGGATGCCGAAACTCAGAGGAAGTTCAGACATTATTTCTATTATGAAAGTACTTGAAAAGGACTGACCAGGAAAGGTTTATAGAAATACTCCTGTGGTAAGGTATTGGGGTGGTTTCTGGTTTTTGCAAAACAGAATAGGCCCTGAACCAGACTCCTTTTTTCAGATCTGTTTGATGTTATCCTGTTGAATGAGGGTAAAAGGCTGAGAGCAGTCTTCAGGAAGGGAGGATTCCTCTCTTGGTTTGCAGAGGGAGAGAGGGAGGTGAGTACCAAGCACCACAGCCAAGGCCTGAAATGGGTCCAAATTTCTTATCATGTCTTGTCATTTTTGGGAAGCATTTCAGTTGAGAACTTTCTGCATCTTCAAATGAGAGACATGTTGATACTGGAGTGGTTTTCAGAGTATAGACACACTGGTGATGTGTAACATTCCTGGCTGATCAGTGGCCTTAAGCTAAGAGGTAGTAACAGATTTGGTTATTTGGAAAGAAAATGTCTCAGTTAAAAATGTTTCTGCTGATATCAGGAAATGTGCTTAATCCTACAAGCAAGGAGAGCTTTTTCAAAACAGCCATTGAGACAAGAACTGGTACTGGGACGGGCATGGAGTGCTAATGAGAGTGAATTCTTGAGCAAGGAATTCTCTGGAGGAGCTGGCATCTGGAGCAGTATGGAGCAGTGTCTGATGGACTGGAGGGGTCACCTGGAAGGGCAGGGCAACCCACAATGTTCATGGTGTCACTGCGTGGTGCCAGGAGGGCCCATGACGCAGAAGCCTGGAACTCAGAGATCAAGGACTCTTAGCTCAAAACTGGAAATGAAGAATTCCTGCCAGGAGGGGAATAACTAGCTGGTGTAACAATTGCTGGCTGAAGGAATTGGATGATTGAATAGTTGCTGCAGTGATTTAGGTAAGGAGTATTTATTGTAGTTCATTCTGTTTTATCACCGTGTTGTCCTTGTCTCCCATCCAAAGTCCTGTTTAAGATGCTGTTTTTTCTGTCTGCTCTTGGTAAGCAGGGAGAGTGAGCACTCAGGCAGCTCAGATTAATTTTCCCAAATTCTGGCTGAGTACCTAAACCAAGGTCTGTCGTCTTCTAAAATCTCAGCACAGTCAAATAAATCCAGATTCTGCCATGTCTGAACCATGAAAATGTGGGAGATCTGATAAAAGGTTCCAGATTTGATCTGTTCCTACATTTTCTGTTTTTGGTTTTTGTGTGTTTTTTTTTTGTT
>VZRR01003603.1:179275-218542 GCA_013398015.1 Oreocharis arfaki | reverse complement strand
TTTTTTTTTTTTTGTTTTGTTTTGTTTTGTTTTGTTTTGTTTCGTTTTTTGGGTTTTTTTTGATGAAGAGAGTAATTTCCTCAGCACTGCTTTGTTCATGTTCCAGTCCTGAACCCTCACAGTAGAAACATAAAAATTGAGGCATCTTAATATAAACCACTTGGCTGCCTCAAATGCTTCTTTTGTCAATGACAAAGGCTCTTTTTGTCTCTTTGCAGCACTGCCAGAATTTTTGGTGCAGATTTTATCATTTGGCTGACCCAGATGTAAAGAATTAAAGTGTGATCGGGAGTTCTGTGCACCCCCTGAAGAACTGTGAATGCAACACTGGGTGCAGAGTGTCATTTATGATTATGATTTGGTTGAATCATTCCCCATTCCCGTGGGAGTTAGAGCAGGCAGTGATGGGCAAAGCTACTATTCAGTCATGCCAGATGTCTTGCTATGATTTTCTAAGATTTCAGTTTTTTGTCTTTCTGTAGTTAGGTATTTTCCAAGTGATTGTCTGTCTAATGTGGCCACCAAGTCCATAGAGGCCACTGGGTAGGGCTGGGGTCAGACCAGCCCTTTGCTCACTGCTGCGCACGCTTACCAACAACAGCCTGCTATCCCCACCAGGCCTACAATGCTTGCCCTCTCAGGACAAGCCCATTTTTCCGCCTTCTTTTCTGAAATACACTGTTCAGTTCACTTGCCAGGAATGTAGAGGGCATTTCCTCACATCCTCACAGATATATTCTGTAAGTGCTGCTTTCTATGGCCATCTGAGACACCAGAACAGGTTGCCCAGAGAAAGTGTGGATGCCCCATCTCTGGAAGTGCTCAAGGCCAGGCTGGGTGGACCTCCGAGCAACCAGATCTAGTGGAAGGTGTCCCTGGCCACGTCAGGGGGGTTGGAACCAGGTGATCTTTAGGGTCCCTCCCAACATGAACTGTTCTATGACTCCCTGACTCACTTTTATTAGCCATAACTTCTCATCTGGAGCAGCTGTCTAAAGCAAAAATAAACTTTCAGAGCTGAAAAGAATTGTGTTACCTTCACTTTCCCCTTCCCTTTGGCTCTCAGGGTATCCCATAATGCTGAGGCACTTGACCTCTTTTGAATAGTGGGTAGAATGTGAGTCTTTAGGAGGCCACTGGCTGGAAATATACTGCTCCACCTCTGAACTTTATGGCCTGAAAAAGTTAAGAGGCCTGCAGTAGATGTCTTTTCCTATATTGTATCAATAAATAACCCTTTTTTGCTAAAAAAGAATATTTCCTCTCCCATAATAAAACTGCAAAGTTATCTTTATTTCATTTTGCATCCATAGTTGCTTCCTGTAATTATCAGTGAGTAAGAAATTAGCTTCCTCTTCTCTGGCAATGCCAAAAGAACCTTTTTCCTCTGTTTGCTTTGGACATTTAAATGTCATTTGTTCGGTTATCTTTTTTAATATTTGTGCATTAACAAAACCTGCATCTCATCAGTTACTACCCTGATGCCTTACTGCTGAAGTCCAGAAGAAAAATGATTAATTCCTAAATTTCAATTTGGGAAGCTGGTTTTCTCAGTTCCTAGCAACTGAATTCCTCCGTGAATTCACACCACCTTTTGCTAACAAGCATGAACTGGATAGGTTTGTGCCAAGCCTCCAGAGCAGCACAAGAAAGCCAGGAGAAATGGAGCAGATTGCCTCCCGGGGAGCTGCTCTGGAGATCCTGCATGCTGGCTGTGGAGGGGTGTCCTTCAGCTCACTGCACTGTGGTGCCTGTCACAGGTGCTGCGGAGCGCTGGGAGGGAGAGCAGCGAGCAGGATGTAGCCTCCCTCTCCCTGGGGACACGAGCTGTTCTTTGGGCTTCGGGAAGGGCCTGGGGCAGTGACCCTTCTCACTCAGGATCCCGTGCCAGCAAGCTGATGGCACAACAGCTGCAGTGGGAGAAGGGAGTGGTGACAATGCCCAGCAGCAGTGTGTGCCAAGCAGGGGCTCGGTCTTTGGCAAGTGGGCGGGGACAAGCAATGCATCACCCAGCTTTGAAACACTTGTTGGTGTTTCTGATACGAATGGGAGTAGGACCAGGAGCCTACCAGGAGGCCAGTCCTGTTTGTCACTGCTTGCAGCTTACTCCAGCAATTAGCCGAGGTCTTAGTGCGGTGACCAGGACAGGCTGATTTCTTTCTGCAGCTTCTTCTGCACAGCTTTGCCTTCCTTGAGACAGATGCACTGCGTCAGGCTGGGTACTGGCCATTAAAAAACAAAGCTGATGCTATTTTCTGCTGTTTCTATGCTGTTGCTACCCATTTCATAGGATTTGTATTGCTTGTAGTCTGGGTTGACATTTTAATAACCATTAAGAAACCTCAATGACCTTTTAATTTTCTGCATTATCCTTTGTGTATAAACCTGACATTTTGAAAGAACAAAAGAATGCAGCTGTGGGCCTGCAAACAAGGGCAGGATTTTTATTTTTGTGCCATCTGCTTTCACTGCTGCTGTCATCATTTTAGTGATGTGGAGGTAATAGACTGATGTTCTTGCATCATCTGTAAGGGGAAAAGCCTTTACTCATTGTTCATCTTACCTTTTTCACATTGATTTCTCTTTGCATCTTAAGCATGCCTCTTCTCCCTTCTCTGACAGTTACATTAAGTGTCATTTGAATTCGAGGCTTGCCCATTAATGACAGTTAACTAAAGACATATACTTCAGGGGCTTTAAGGGAAAACAAAAGGAGAGGTTCAGGAAGCCATCGTCTGAGCCATCCTATACCCCTCAGTCTTTGTGTTAGAGCTATTTTAATATATTGGCTGCTCAAAAACAATTTCTGAATTATAATCAGATCCCTGACATTCATTGAAACATAATCCATGTGTGCTCATAACAAGTAAGATAGCATCTTATGGCACATGAAGTTATATTTCTGCTGTGTAGTTCCATTTATTTGTGTGCTTTTTTATTTAGAGATTATTTACTGCAAATTATTTATGAACATAACGAATAGTTGAAAAGCAACACTGGCCTATGGTTGTTTGCTTGACTTTATTGAATTGTGCCTGTGAAGTGCATTTAAAACATAACTGAAAAAAGATGTATCTGCTTTAGGAATTTGACTCTATAGTGGACTTTCTCCTTTGCTTTTGTAAAAGTTATTTGGTAGAAACCTGCTACATATTTCAGAGGGGTGAATTGCAAGAGGCATCGATGCGGTGGATATTTTTCACTTCAGCTGCTGATTCTGATTTGTTTTTTGTATTTTTAAATTGCATTCCTTTTAGGAAGGTTACCACATGAAAGTACAAAAAGTGCAAGAACTAGATAAAAATACATCGTATGTAAATATCTGTCTTATGCTGACATGTCTCCACAGCGAATTTTAGTGCTTTTTAGTCGGAACTGAACGAGATCGTTTAATAGACATGATTCTACCTGGTGAAAACAAGTGCATACGATTTCTCCTCAGTATGGGAAGAATCCCTGAAAAAATTCTGGACTTTCGTATTGTTGACCTGCAAGTCAACCTATGGGTTTCTTACCTTTCACAATTGGGTCCTGCATAGTTTTCCTTGCAGACGCAACGCACACTTCCACTCTTTCTGTAACAGGAGACTGCAAAGCTGGAATTTCATTAGGATCAATAGTTAGAATACCAGGAAACGACAAACACTTGGGAAAGTTTCTTTGATACAGCATGGTCATTTGTTGTCAATGTGAACTCTGGGCCTTGCTTATTCATTGCTGATTAGGTGTTAAGCTCTTTATGTGATTTACATTACACCCCTTGTTTAGGCTTTAAATTAGTTTAGGAAGCACTAACTAGTGTAAAGCACTATGGAGCTATATAAATACAGATGTATATGTATGAAAGCTCTTGCAGTGCAGATTGGACACATCTGCAGGTTTTGATGCACACACTTTAGATAAGGGTCTTAAGATAAATATGTGTGTCATGTGAACCTAATTGCTTCCTGTTTATTATCCCAAGGGGCAAAATGTTGTTTGTGAAAGACACTGCATTGAGCACTTCAGGAACTGAGGTTCTGGAATGGGTGCAACAGTTTCCTACGCAAATCCTATAGTTTCCTCAAATTCCAATCAGGAAGTTCCTAGTGGTGAAAACTGACCTCAGTAATGCTGTCCTCATCCACAGTAACCGAGGCTGCTCTACCATCTTTCTGAGTAAGCTGGAAAGAGTCTGTGGCCTCTTCTGAGACCAACATGCCAAGTACGCTGATTGCAGTAATGGCTTGGGCTGTAATTTCTACTGCCATGATTCTAAATCATGGATTCCTTTCTTTTCTTATGTTTTCAGGATTTAACTAAATATGAGACCCAGCAGTAGCCAGATGTGGAAATTGCAAATTTTATATGCATTTCAAACACAGTGATGGACATGGCTTAAATACATTTGCAGGAAAAAAGAGATACAGTCCTAAGATGTTTCTATTTAGTTTGCAACATGCGTGAATAAACTTCTAGCACTAGAATGCAACCACAGTAGTGAGCGGCAGCAGTTTCCAGCTGCAGGCCCTTGGTTGCTAAAACGCAGCTCCTGAGTCGTACGGTGCTGGGCAGCTGTGGCTGGGTTGCATCCATTTCACACAGGACAGAAGACTCAGAGCAATGGGAAAGTGCAGGATCCAGGATCCTGTTCCAGAAACAAACAGCACTGAAAGGTGATGAGGATTCCCACATAATTTCAGTTCCTGCCAGCATTTCTCAACTGGTTGGACAACCAGAGACAAAAAATCTGTCTGGATATCTGCTGTTTCAAAACATTTCATATAACCAGAGAGAATATAAAATGAGATTCTTCTCACAGAATTTACAAATTAACTTCTGTGTGGCTTTTACAAGAACATGTTGAGAAAGTCATAATAGTTTGGCAGGCTTCCTCTTCTTTCACAAATTCTAATTCCTTCACGTACTTGCAAAAACCACATTGTGGATCAAAGTTATGAAGTAAGACTGAAATCTTCCTCAAGTTTTGTACTTTTTGTAAACTTCTAGGAGGAAAAGAAGGCTTTATAATTCCCTTGGGTTTGAAAAGAAGTAACATCTGCTGGGCTGTGAAACAACCTCCACACTCCTTTTTTTATTCCAAAGAGATGACATTATACTTTATGTGTAATGTCCAAAAGTTACTCCAAAAGTTCCCAGGATAGAAGATACGAAGATAGTCTGGTCAGAAAGTCTAGAGACACTGCTGAATTCCTGGAAGAAATATCTATCTGATGAGTCTGTCTGTTCACAG
The DNA here is from genome assembly GCA_013398015.1 of Oreocharis arfaki. NCBI lineage: Eukaryota > Metazoa > Chordata > Aves > Passeriformes > Paramythiidae > Oreocharis > Oreocharis arfaki. The sequence goes on along the minus strand of VZRR01003603.1, from coordinate 213,309 downwards.
ATTTGGTATTCTATTTCCAAAGTAAGAGTACAAAACAACATCCCATGGATGTTCTTTTTTAAAGCCATTTAATGCTTCTCTGCTTCTAGTAGAGTTATTATTTTGCTTTACTCTTTATGAATAGTAGGATTAATGCAGGAAAATTGAAAAAAACCCCAACTGACAAAGAGCATTTTTTCTTTGAATTTAGTTAGGATTTAGTGAAGCTTAATGCTGCTCAATTATTTTTTGCCTGTTCCAGCCCCAGCTGAAGACTGTTTCTGTGGTCAAGTCTCTCGCATGCAAGAAGCTGAACAGGCAATTTCTGCACGTTATTTAAATAGTGGTGTGAGGCAAATTGGGACGGGATGTTCCTTTAATTATTACCTTCAGGACTTTTCTGAGGGAAAACCAAAGAAGTGAAGGGGGTTTTTACTGATGTATTTTCCAAGGGGAGACAATGTCGTAGAACATAGAATATCCTGGGATGGAAGGGTCCCCCCAGAGGCTCACCAAGTCCAAGCCATGTACTAATGTACTAATAAGCCAAGCCTAATGTTGAGGCATTTGCATTCAGGCTCCTTGCAACTTTCTATTTTCTCTTCCCGATTCCACGTTGTTGAGTTTTGGGTTTGGGGTTTCCTTCTCTCTAGTGGTCTGGAATAGCAGAGGCATAATGTCCCTAACTAAGGAGACATTCCCTAGGGACATTATTGTGTTGAAACAGGGAATGCTCCTTGGCCTCTGCTTCCATCTCCCATAGCACTGGCAGAGAAAGGCTGTAGCCCAAGTCCCTGCAGGTCCCACTGCACTGAGCCCTGCCCAGTGGCTGGGTGGACCAGCCAGCTCCCTGCTCTCAGGGAGTACTGCTGCAGAGCCTGTGGGGCTGCAGGACGAGCCGGGGTCTGGGTGAATGCAGACCCAGCCACACTGTGTCGAATCGAGCTGTAGAGAGCACGGACCAGACCTTGCCTGACTGATCTTGCTTGGCAGAGCTTGAGGCTCATGCAGTAGTGCTTCAGGCATGTGCTTCAGCCCAGGTTGTGGCTCAGAGAACAGCTTCTTACACCAAAGTGCCCAACAGGCTAAAAAAACCGTTTTGTTAAGGAAAAAGCTCTCCTCCTGATTGTTGTATTTCTGCTTTTTCAGGCATTACAGCTGCCACCGAAACTGGAAGAAATAGTCTGCTTCATCTGCAAGCTTGCTCACTCCTAAGCCTTTCTATGTGTGAGCAAAGCCAGGTCCTTCCACTATCTCTGAAGGATTTTCTCTGTAATCCGGGCAAAGCTGAAGTTTTTCAACAATAGCTGTTCTTCACCCCGTGGCCCTTCTCACATGCCTGCAGCTCACTGCAAAAGCCAAGAAGGGATCTGTGGGAATTTGGCCAGAGTGATTTTGTTCCTTTGCCAGTTTGAGCCCTGAGCAGCTGAGCAAAACGCAGCTCATCCCACCTTAAGGTTGTGTGAGTAATCCTATGGCAACAGTGAACAAATACAGCAAGGACCAAATTCCTTTTGCTGTGAAGTCCTGCTGAAAGCAGAATGGGAAACAACACAAGAGGAATACCTAGCTCCCTGAAAAATAGCTTTTGCCTGTTGGCAGCTATTTACTAGCTATCCCTGTGGCGGGATTTGCATAGATATCTCTCTCCCAGAGCATGAATCTGAGGAAGAGGAATTCGATAATTTCTTTCAGCTGCATTACTGACATGCCACTAATTGTTTCTAATGGCTGGTTGTGGCTTGCATTTTTGTGGGGTTTTTTTGTTTTTTCTTTCTCCTTTATTTTTTTTTTTTTTCCCTGAAGGCACAAAGCACACAACATTTGGAGTTCTTTGACTTGGTCTTGGTTTTCTGACAGGCTTCAGGCTTTCTCACCCAGAAGTGCCTGGGCATCAGCTGAAGGGCACTGTACCTGTCACAGGGTCCTCCAGCACTTTCCTTTGAACTGTTACTGTGCTAATCAGATCCAGCTGCTGTACACTCAGGAGACTACAAAGTCATGCTTTTTTTTTGTGGTTGGTTTTACCCTTCAGGTCACATGGATTGAACTTTCCGTCTGTCTTTTTTTTCTTTCTGTCTCAGCCACATAAATCTCTGATGCCACCTTTCTTGAGAATTGTATTTTCAGGGATTTTTAAAAGCAACCAGACAACTGAATAATCTCTTCAAGTTCGAGGATGAACTCGAACTTGCTCATTCTCCTCCCTTTTGGTAAGAATTGGTATGAGCATCTAAAGATATTTTACGTGTTCTAAATGTGAAATGCCGCTCCTGTGGTTATAAACATGAGCAGCTGGTAGTACTCTTATTTTCCCTTGTGTTTCTCAAGGGCAGCAGCCTTTGTCTCCTGCATTCAGGAAGGGATGCTGGCTCCACCTTGGAGAGGGCCAAAGCCAATCCAAATCCAAGAGAAGCAGAAGCTCTTTACATACTTGGCAAGTGCTGGCAGGGGGCAGGGGCAGGGCTGGCAGAAGGTGGGCACTCCTCTGACAGCGTCACCGATGAAGCCATCCGGACACTGCTCGCAGTGCTGTCCTGTTGTGTTTCTCTGGCAGTCCTGCAGTGGAAAGAGACAGAATGGTGAAAGTTAATTGGAGGTGCTGCCTAATTCAGAAAGAGATCTCTTAGCTGAAGCCCTGGTCAAGCAGAAAAGTGGCCAATGACAGATCTTGACCTTTCAAGGTATTGACAGATTCAGGCAAACAAGCTGACAAAGCTGCAAATAAAAATACTATAAATGATTAAAATGACCAGCAGCAAGTATTGACAAGGTGCAGTACAGGACAAAACAGACGTATATGGCTGGCAGGTGCTGGAGCAAAAGCATCAGAGCTGCTCAGGTGTAGCTGCCAGCCCTGTTTTGAACTGCATGTGCCAGAAGAGAAAAACTTCTTTTAATGACTCAAAACTGAAAAAAAAAAGGTATCTGCTGGTAAATACTGCCAACAGACTTGAGCCCAGATACAGGTTTCAGCAATACTGCTTTTAGGACTTGATGTCTGGAAAAGAGCATTGGGAGCTGTCTCATCAAGGTACTTTAAAAGCGTAGGAAGGATGCAACGGTGGAGTTTTGCATGCCCCTGAATCAGAACTCTCCAGTTGCAGCACTTTGTACGGATCCAGTACAGACGTGAACAGCTATGCCAGACTTGAGGCAGCAAGGAAACAGATCCATGGCAGACATATGTGGAGAACTTCTCTCTCTGTGCTTGTTTGATGCAGGTTTGGGTTAGCTTCCTTGACTCTTTCCTCTTCTGAGCTAAAAGAATGGACCATGAAAAGTGCAGACTGACAGATGTGATTTCCATCCCTGGGAAGATGACAGTGTTTATAATAAAGAAGAAGATCTCTGAGTACATGAATAAGCATCATCTGATTCAGGAACTCCTGCTTCACTAATCTGCTGCATAATGGTGCAAATAGCAAGAGTACGAAGGGGAGCCAGAGGATGTAACCTGTCTGGACTTCCACAAAAAAACAATCAAGTTGACAGGAAGCTTGAAAAAAGTTTCTTTTGCAAACCGAAAACTGATAAAGGGTAAGAAGTTAAGGGTAGGATATAACAGTAACTTTTCAGAGTGGGAAGAGTCTCTATTCGGATCCCTAAGCCTTGGTGTTGATATGAATTTTGTTCAGTATTCACCAGTGTCTCACAGAAACAGAAAATGTAGGGCTGCTCAGCTGAGACAGAAAGACAGGAGGGTGTGTTTGGGTTATGTATAATTTGAAAGTTTGTAAATAAGCTGAATGCAATACAATAGTTCACCCAAATTCTGGAACATTACAGTTCTGTATTGCATCCTTGCAATACAGGAACTGAGGGGCACTGACTTGAAAAGGTACTTCCCTACACTGAACATAGTCTTCTGTTACTTGTTGCCAGGAGGTGAGAGTACTTGCAGGGTTAAAAAGGGGTTTCTTAGATGAATGAATGGGCAGCTGATTTATAAATGGATATTCCAAGGACTCAGGAGGTATGTACCCTGTGACACACTCTAATACAGTAGTTGTGGGTGATGGTGGAGTACGAAACAGAGACTTCAGAAATGGGCTGGTCTAGGTGCCCTCCTAGCCTGGACCTCCCCTTGCCTCTGCTGGAGATCATATATGGGCTGCAGAGACATTTGGTTGGGCCCTGCATGGGACCTCTTGTGCTACCCAGACCAGGAGCTAGGAACTGACAGGGAAGTTTTGTGTGGGATTTCAGGAGTGCTCCAAATGAGAGGGAGCTCCCTAGCCTGGGGCAAGGGGCACCTTGGTGTCTCTGTGGCTGGAAATTCTTCAGCAGTGCTGGAGTGGGGATGGGTGAGCTCAGCTAGCCAATTTTTCACCTGCGGGAGCTCCTGCAGATTTGAAACTCACTCTCTTCTCCAATCATGGTGTGTTCTTTGAAGAAAAGAGTATGAGAAGAGAGGAATGAGATTAGGGAAGACATTTAATGAAAATAAATAGTCAAGCTTCACTTACACAGGTGTTCCTAAATTAGTTTTGTATCCAACTGTTGTGACTTTAATTTAGTGGCAGAATTTTGTCCTGGCAACATTGATGTTTTTGGTTTTGCTTGTGAAAACACATCTGATTTTTTTAAACCAATACTTCTTTTTGAATGCCATAAAGGCTCCCCCATTAGGACTAATTATTTTAGCTCAGATCCTTTTTGATTCTAGAAAACTTCGTTTGTCTTGCTGCGTGCTTTATAGTCATAGAGAACCCGTTGCACAGAAATTATTTCTTTGTATAAGGCTGTCATTTGGCCAGAGAACTCTACAGCAAGTAGAATGTGATGACAAAAAGGAAAAAGTGCCAATTTCTATTTCATAGATCTTTAAAGAGATTAGCAATCAATAGCTTTAGAGCTAAAGGTAGTTTTTCTAAGTCATATTTGCTGTAAGGGATAAAATGTTTAGTGTGGGGAAAACCAGAAGGTTATTTTAACTAAGAGCCTCTAAAATGAGAGAATACTAGGAGGAAGTTTGAATAGGAGGAAGAGGAGGAGGAGGAGGAGAAAGAAAGAAGTGCACTAATCACAGGGCACGTGGTGAGAACCAGAAGGCTAATGGAAGGCTAATACCATTTAAAAAATACTTTACATTTGTCATAATCCACTGAAAAAGTGATTTTAATGTAGTACCAGTGAGACATGAGACCGTGGACACTGAGTGCTTGAAGTGGTTGAGCCACCCTGAGTCTGAAGCACTGGCAGAAGCTTCAGATGGGCTCTGTTTGGTTGTAGCCTGCACTGTGTTTGATCAGTTCACTTCACTTTGTTTGTCCTCAGCTCTACAAACAACGCAGGTATTAACAGAGAAAATCTGCTGCTGGTTTCCAGAGCTCAAACACTATTGCAAGGAACAGAGCAGGACAGCAAATGTTGCTCATCAAATCTGCAGTTTTTCATCTTCTAAACTGAAGGGAAGGGAAAAAGGGCTCTTTTACCCCAGATACCCCATTAACTGAGAGCACTTTTGTAGTTTTTCTCTGGTTAGTGATTACATAAAAGTGACTTTATCTCATTTAGCAAGACAGAACTTCTGTGGGTATTTAGAACCATATTTTTACAGCGATAGAAAAAGTGTCCTTATATTTTATGTTCCATTATTTTGCATCTCCAACTAAACTGCTGAGTGCATTCAGCCCAAGAGACATATCTGAAGGCAGAGAGAGCATCCTCCCTGCAGCTTGTGGGTGATTCCCAGCACTGGGTGACACTGGCATGATAGTTTGAGAAAAATGTTTTGCTTCTCAGTGGATCATTTTGAATGGATCATCAATAGCAGCCTGGCTTCTAAAAGCTCCTGTGTGAGTCTACAGCGTGTAATCATTCATCCAGCAGAAGCTTGTCTGATGTCAGAGTGGCTGGATTGTATTTGCCTGTGTAAGAGAACGGCTTAGACGGTCTTTCTTCTCTGCTCTCACTGAGGCCAACAATCTGTGTGAGCATTTCTACCTGGCTCTGACTGTAACGATCTGTGCACACATGAAAAGAACATGAAATAGTGCTGTGGGGGGGTGGTGGATGCTACTTGGGAATGACTGTCAGCACTGAGCTCCTAGACTCATTCGATTGGAAAGTAAAGCTGGAACCGCTGTTCTGAGAACACAGAACACTTCACGTGATGAAATTCTTTTCAATAGATACATCTGTGCACAAATAGTAGTGAAAAGATTATTTATTCTCTTCAGGCAATAGTATTAGGACAAGTTTCCCACCACAAGACAAACATGCTTGTGTAAATTAATGTAACTGAAAAACTGAGGTGGGAATCTGTCCCACCTTCATCTAGGAACCTGCACTCTCAAGAGAAGAGCTCATTCTAATGGTCTTCAAAGGCACCAGCTTCATTAAATCTGCCATTTTTGCAGTTTTAGGGAAGTTATTTCATCTGAGGGATAACAAAGTGCAGTTTAGGCAGTCTAGACCCTCTCCATAGGAAACAGGTAGCAGACTGGTTTTCTGTGTGCACTCTAAAGTTAAAAAGAGACAGGACCTGCCACAGAATGATGCAGAGAACCTGTTAGACACCTAATGCTGGATGGTATGGAGACACTCCAGGGGCAATCAAAAGTTAATACTCAGCCCTGACTCTTGTGAAGTCAGTATATCAACCCCCCCCCCCCCCCCCGAAAAAAAAAAAGGCAGATAAAACCTTCCAAAATAACAGGGTCTTAAATACTGTCTGTGAAATCTGGAAGTGTCCTCAAACCTTGACAATCTTATTACTTTGGAGTTGGCAGCAGAAATTGTTACAATGTATCAGAAATTGTCAGATTGTTTACCTTTTTTCTCCCTTTTTACTTGTCCTTCTGAGAGACAGTCTTTTAACAATTCTTAATGCAGAAGATTGCACAAGGAAAAATAAATTACTTAGGTAAAGAGATGCAAGTGGTTTACATTGCTGTACAGTCTGTATTTGGAGCTAGATTTAGCCTTCCCCTCATATATGCTCTCATATCTGAGGTTACAGAGCTGCACAGCATTGCCCATGCCAGCACACCAGAATTTGTTGCTGTCTCAAAATAATAATAATAATAAAAAAAAGAGTGCAGCATAATGACTTGAAAGCCAAGAGTTGTACATGTTTTATCTTTTCCATCTGTGAGGTTTAGGATTTCAAGCTTTCTCTCTCCAGCCATTGTGGGTGAGATGTAGTGTTAGTTTTCAGAATTTCATAGGGAAGGAGGAGATGAAGCACTTAAAGTAAACATAAAATATTGTGCAATTTTTACTAAAGTCAAGACACCTGTCTAAGCCAAAAAAAAAAAAAAAATTATGATAGCTACAAAACTCATTTCCTGATGTGGTTTGGGTCAAAATACCCCCGCTGTCGAAGTTTTGATTTGTAGACCTTGTCTTGTATTAGTACAGTGAGAGCTGATGCCTTGCCAAATGCACCTGGCCCGCTGCTTTCTCAGCCCATCACTTGTGGTAGCTAACTGTGAAAAATGTGCTTGAGCAGGTGGGAGAGCAGCAGCTGCCCCTCCCCGAGCCCTGGCCTGATTTCCTTTGTGCCTCGTACACGGCTGAGCAGGAGTGGAAACAAAGTGGTTGCGTGCTGGGAGTCACTGTTGCATGTTTCTCAACAGTAAACTGGGTAGGACAACAAATACTAAGTTTAAACACAGCTAAGAGGGAGGGAAATACCTATACCTGAGAAAATGAGTTGACTAACACTAATGCTTTTGTCAACTTCTGCGTTCTAAAACGCTCTGGAGAAGAGAAGGGCTGCATTTTAGCATGAGACTGTTGCAGTTCTGGTTAGATTTTCAAACATATATCACCAGTGTTGTTTAGATATCTCTAGCCCATCTCTACAGAAAGAAGCAGTGAGCTACAAGCAGCAAGTCTCTTTGTGAAGGCAGAAGTACCTAACGAGCTGGGGGGTTTTGCTAGCTCCCTACTGCTTTTTGCTCATACTTGATGGATGGCTGTAGATCCACTGGCAACTCTCCAGACTAGCCTTGGCAACCATGTGGAACATATTATCCTCTTGGGCAGAGCTGCCAAATCTGTTCCAACCTTTCCACTCAGCTGTAAACCCAAACGCTCAAACACAAATCACTTACACGACAACACGCTCTATTGTAAAAAATTCCATAAAAGGATGGAAAGGATACCAGCGGATTTATCCTCTCTGCTGTTAGGATCACTTGGTCTTTCTTGTTCAAAAATGGTCACATTTATTTATTTATTTATTTATTTACTTATGAGTATTTGGATGACTTATACAAAGACTGATCAAATATTTAGGACTGAAATGATAACAAACCTCTTAGAGATTTTAAGAGAGATGGCAAGAAATTTACACTGCACCTTCTGCTAGACTGCTTCCTCCAGACTCACTTCTTCTGTTCTGTGTTTTCATGCATCTAGGGAGATCTAATCTCCATTAACAGCAGACACCTTGTGTAAGACACTGATAACTCAGTCTAACAAAAATTTTGCCTGGATAAACAGCTTGGTATTTTAAAAATACTTCCAACATTTAAATCCATTTTGTTGTGTTCATTTGGAGTCCTTGTCATAGCACATTGCAGTCACGTCAAGCAACTTCCTTCCTTAGACTGTGCAATCAATTTTTTTAGTATGGTAAAGCCCTGACAATTGTACTACTTGCACAGGATACGACAGCTTTAGAAAACCTGTTTCACCTCCATAAGTTACTCTTTCCAGAGGTGACCATCAGAGCCCCTCTGATGACCAGTCATTTGAAGGCCTCTCCCGTGTCTGAACTTTCAAATGCCCAACCCTCAGTGGAGGTGCTCTAAAGAAGTAGGTCAGCTGCAGATTGCTGGTGGGGTGTTGTCTGGGGAATGGTGAAGGAGGCAACACATTCCCTTAGTATTTTTCTATCTTATTAGCAGCAAATCCTGATGGGCTTTATGCAGGACAAATGCACATCCCTGGGTCTGCAGATGGCCACTTGAAGCTCTTGCTTTCACCCACTTAATACCACAGATATGCATGTTTCTGAAATCAAGAGCTAGAGCCTGACAAGAGACTTAATTTTCTTCTCTTAGCCAGAACTGAGAAAATTATGTTAAAAATCCAAAGTCCAAGATCAGCACAATGAATTGGTGTTTCTTCCCCTACCAGCCTTGCATGCATCACCAGACGGTGTCTTTGAAATGAAGCATTATTTGACATTTCTCTTTTAATATATCATTAGTAGAGCTCACGCTGCGCTGGCTATTCTTCTTCTAACACTTGGATGGTTTTCTATCCTAACAAAATGGACCCTGTGTCTCTTCAGTTTTAGTCACAGGACCACGTGACTGATTCCTGCACTGGTTTGTGGGGACATCTATGCAAGAAAGGCCCTGTTTGCAATAATTTCTTCTGTCTGGTTACCTAAGGAGATTGTTGATTCATTGATTGTGTCATTCAATAAGCTTTTAATGACTTGTGGATTTGATTTGCACTCTATGAATAAGCTGAGAGAAGTCTTGAAACAGAACCTCAAGATATATATATGTCAGCAGAAATTAAAGTTATGAGCACTCTACCTTAAGGCATCATTAAAAAGGGTTTAATTTTATTTGGTTTTGAATTCAGGGCACAGGCCAATGAAAATTTCATTAATTTGTATGCTGTGGGAACTACATTTGCCAAATTGATTTGAGGGATTTGCATAATATGATGGCCTCAGAGCATCATATGGGGCCCGACCCTTTCATTTCATCCCTCTTGAAGCAGAGTACTTTCTCCTTTTCATACTGTCTTGTCCATTTATTCAGGTCTTACAGCTGAGTTATTACTATAAAAAATATCTACCAACCAAAGACAGTGTTATTATTACTTTCATGTTATTATTGCTTCCAGCATTGTTAGCAGAGTTAACTTTAAAAGGTGATGGGTTTTCTTAATGTTTAACTAATTTCATTATGTTAATAAACATGTAGATATAGAAAACTTTAACTTTGGGGAAGATCAGTTCTTCTAAAGATCCTCTGCTAAAGACGTTCTGTATGGAGGGCTCAAGGTTAAGGCAAGATGTGATTATGGTGGAGAGTCCATGAGTGATAAAATTTCAGAATGCTGTTGCATCCTGGAAGCAGGGAGATAGCATGTTCATACTCATAGAAACAGACGAGGACAACAATAATAATGTGGGATAAAGACATATTTAATTTCTAACAGCCTATTAAAAGCTAAGTGAATGCAGAAGATCTTGTCTTACTCTCAGGTGTGGTGGTCACCACTGCAAGAATTATTGGAGTAGTTTGCCTAAAAATTTGAGAACAGAGAGAATGGTGAGTTCTCCATGCCACGTGGTCCCATCTCTTCACAGGAACTCCCAGCCATAGAGGTACTGGCTCATTTCTGCCCCAGCAGTCTTCGGCCAGATCCATACACCTCCTTCTCCAGAACAACCCTTAGAGAAGGCTCCTTTGTCCACTGATATTAATACAAGTCACATTACCAACCATCAAGTCACCTTTTCCTAAATCAAATTAATTCATTCATCTGACATGCTTCTTCCTGCTGTAATTCAAGTTCCGTCTTTCTTTCTCTAAGCTTTTCTTCTTCCAGCCTTTCTCAGTCACATTTTGCTGTTTACCAATTTCGTTAGTCTTCCAAACTTCTCTGGAAATTTCCGAATCTCCAGGAAGGTCCTGTTACTGCGGTCCCCATGGGTGTCTCTGGTTCTGTTTTATGCTATCAAACCTTTAAATCTCCTTTTCATTCTGCTCTTTCCCTCTACCTTTCACTTTTATTTCACTTAAGCCTTTTCACTGTTCCTTTTTATTCAGAAGTAAACGTCCTGAGCTTGATGGCTTTTTAAATCCTTCAGATAATCTATCAAATGGCTATTTGAACTCAAACAGTAAACTAGGGTTTAGCTTTTAGTTTTATTCCTTACTACCTGGCTGGTTCCAGGAGTTTAGTATCCTGAAGAAGCACCAGTCAGGAATGCACATTTACTTTCAGATCATTTCTTCCTGATACTGTAAATTCTACTGTTTTTTTTGTTTGTTTGTCCTGAACCCTTGACTTCAGCCTTATTTTTGTAGAAGATAGGAAACAGGCCATCTGTTGTGTTTGTAACCTGAGGATATAATCACTTCCTAACTCGTTTATTCTACTCCAGAAGCTCTCTGGTGACCAGAGTGATCAGAAGCGGACATTTGACAAGCTCTCTGTCTTGTCCCCAAGTCTTCCATCAAAAGTTTCCCCTTGGCATCATTGTCACTTGAGACTATGGGGACAATCATCCTGTGAGCAAAAGCCTTGTGTATGTGAAAGAGAATAGCTGGGAATGCCTGGTGCTCTAAAACCACTTTTGAAAATTTAGTTTTGTAAACACTAAGCCAATACGTGTTCGGCAGAAACCAGCCAATTCTAAGCACTTTACAGTGGCCAAGCCATAGTAATTGCTCCTGCACTGAACAGCTACACTGTCTTCTTCCCACAGAAATAAAAATGGTAGGAAATATGCCATGGAACTTGACTTCGCGTATTTGTATAACCGAAAACTTGATAGTGGTTGCAATGATGCAAAGTATGTGAATACTATGAGTTCATTTTATGAAGAGATAAACTAAGGGCAAAGGTTTATGACTTGTCAAAAGTAACACATGGCAGAGCAAGGGGTTCTGGCCTCTATTCCCGCTTTACAAGCCTGCAAAGAGTATACTAGTGCCCAGCTCTTGCTTTGTGGTTTAAATACGGTATTAACTTCAGTAATTTTTTTAGTGTATTATTGTCCTGATTGCCCACTAGTAGTTTGGATTAGTTTTAGTGGATTCATTCTTGCTCTGGAGCTACAAATGTTTGACGACTATTACTAACACACAGCTTTCTGTATGAGGTGATTCTGAGTCAGATTGAACATATGGGAAATTGTAACAGTACCTTGGAATTCAACACACTCTTCCCTTGGTGTATTGTTTCAACCTTCTCATGTTGTTCCTTCACAGCAGGAGACTGCCATGCAGCTGAATTGCTATGGATAACACATGTATATACACTCACAGGGGTCACTCACCACTGTAAATTGTTTATATTATACACAGCACTGTATTCATAAAGGAGAGAATGAAATGTGTTTGAATTTATACATTTTTTTCTCCAGAGATATACAAAACTCTTTCCATATTCTGATGGACCAAAAATTATCCCCAGCATACTAACTCTCACAAATACTGCATGAGGGAAGTGTTTTGAATCTGCAGAGATAATTTAAGTGAGAATGAATTTTGGCCAGGATAATTCATTGATGTATCGATCCTGGCCCTACCTATGATCATTCTTCAGCAAAAAGCTCCTGTGCTATAGACACTGCTTTTGCTGTGTATTGAAACTGAGCATTGGTGTTAAAAGTCAGACAATCAGAGAAGATGGGAATTCCTTACCACGCAGATTCCAGATCCATCAAGGCATCTGTTTGCATTACCATTACAGTTGCAAGGAGAGCATTTTCCTGAGCTGGTACGATAAAATCCTTCTTGGCATCCCTGCAATAAAAAAAAAAAAAGTATTTCCTATGCATTTGTAGTTGAAGAATTAGGTTTGGTGAGAGGAGGAGAAAGCAAGACCACGACCATCAGGTCTCCCCAGAGCACACAGTACAACCCCGTCATAGAAGACCACACACACTGGTGAGCTTGAGTCTGTTCTTTCACTCTTTCCTGGTGCTTGCTTTTTTGCCTTAGAGTGTTAAAGCTGTCAGCATTCCTGCCTGCATCCTGTCCCTGACAAGCTATGGGTGTGGAGATGGCAGATTCTTACTGCATGTTGTACTAGAGGATGAGTTAACCAGAAATCATAATCCTTGTTTGGTAAAGAAGGTGTATTCATAGGAAAGGAATAGCTTCCACCAAAAAAAAGAAAAAAAAGAAAAAAAAAATCTTTAGAAAATTTACTTAACATCAAATCTTTGATGAGATTTGGGTGAATAACCTACGGGAAACAGAAACACACCTACAAAGATCAATTCAGTTTTGAATAAGTGTGTGGCTGTGCCTGTTGCACATAATTTAGTAATTTTGATAACTTACCAAAGCTTACCAAAATTGAAGAGAAATTGTAAATATCTGGATCACCTTCTTTTGAATAATAATTACAGCAATAATATAAGGAATCAGAAACACAAAGCTATTGAGATGCCCTTCAAAGATTGAAAAATAAAAATAAAATTAAAGAGGGTAGTTTTTGTTTGATGTGTTATGTATAAATTCTTGTTCTTCACTGAGGAACTTCTCCCTCATTATGCAAAGCTGGTGAGACATACACAGGCCGACCTCAGGAGCAACCTCTGTTAATTCTGTTAACCTGTGTCATCCTGTCGAGTCTTATGTCACATGTATTATGTTAGATCCATGAAAACTCATGAATTTTTGGACCCTAAATATCTTACCCTTGTCTAACTCTTGCAATATTGTTGCAGAGCTGATGCAAAGACGCTGGCACATCATTTAGCTCTCCAAAAATTATTTGCCACACCCTGTTTCGGCTATCATTTACAAACAGCAACCCTGAGATGGCTGTCGGAGCTTTAGGTACGCCAGAATTTCCTGGAATATTTTTTGTGGCTCTCTATACAGCACTTTTTGTGTGCTGTGGCTCTTGAGGTCACCTACCCTTGAAAAAAGTGGGAAAAGAGTAAAGTTCAAGCAACTCAGAAGGGTATGTGTCTTCTTGCATTTGTATGAGCTAAGAGGCTTCTTATTGTAATGCACTGATCAAAGCAGTATTAGCTTTCCTTTGTATCTTCCTGTTCCTTATTTTCCTGGGTTGCCCTGAACTCAGGGATGAGGGGTTTTTCTGCACTGTGGTACCCATAGCTTCTCATGCCCAGTGTAAGCTATGGGAGGAACAGCAAGTCTACAGTACCCACACAGAGATACCTCCCCAGCTGCAGAAACCGGCCTGTGAGCAGTAGCGCCAAATGTCCCCGCCAAATGGCCCCCAGCGCCAAATGTGGCTGGGGCTAGCCAGCCCTGGCACAATGCTATGGCCCTGTTGCTCCTGAGACCTGCACTCGCATGCCTGCGTGGTGCTGTAGAGCCCTGGTTGCAGGAGCCAGCAATCCCGGGTCTCATCTGCATGTTAACTTCCATTCCCAAGTGTGGGTAGGTCCTTTTATCCAGCCAGACAAGCTGCTCACTTAGAAGGCAACGTATCTTAGGAGACGAATAACAACAAGCTCTAAAAACGAGGTTTAGAAATGAATCATTATTCCACCCTTATCCCAGAGAGCTCTGAGAAGTTGAGATGAACATAGATGGAAAACTCAGTTGCCTTTACCATTCTTGTGCACAGAATTTTATCTGGTTTTCTTTGGAAACACTTTCTTTGATAATCGCTCCTAGGAGGCAAAGTCTTCAGACCACAGACTCTTTGGGGCAGCAGAAATACTGTCGACTTGTACTGCTTGTTTCTTTCAGTTGTTTAGTCTTTACACAGTGGCAGGACTGGCTCCCGCCTGACTAAGGATTGCAGCTGAGTGATTACACCACACACTGTGGAAGGGAGACAGTTTCTAAACTGAAAACAGATTCTTGTCCCAATGTCTGCCTTTGCAATATTTCTTTCCACTCATACAGATCTAAAGCTTGTTATATTCTCTGATGCCTCAGAGCTGGTGGGTGGTCCTAGCCGTGTTCCTTTAGTGTCTGCCCAAAAGCTTTCTTGGTTTTGCAGGTCTAAGCAGAATAATTTTTTGCTTATCATAGTGAATATGGAAAATGGAAATGTAGGAATGCTTATAAAGGTGTCAATGAAAATCCTTCAGTCAGCCATAAAGATAATCTCATTTATACTTCAGCTTATGGTATGCTTGCACTGAAGCCATGAGTGAGCTTTCATCTAGTCCACGCACCCAGCAGTAACAAGTTAGTGCAGGTCAGTGCTACATCCTTGGTATGAGCATAAGGTCGAGGGCTGCACAGTCTTTGCTGAAGTCCACTGGGAACCAGTTTATCTCCTATTATTAGCAGACACACTTCTCATTTCCTCAAGACATCTGCCTCAGTTCTGGATCCCTCCATTTTTGTTGTCAGAGCCCCTCCTCAAAATGAGATGTGGGGAAGTCATATGGGTATTTTTTTTACAACTTTTTCCCTCCATGTTATTCAATTAATCACAAAAAACTCGGAAGATGCTGATGCTCACTATTTTAAAACACTACTTTAAACCGTGGGTTACGTCAATGTAAACCAGAAATGAGGTATTAACAATCCATGCTATGAGGGAAGTGGGAATGAGGGGAAAATGGGATCCAGATTGTTTCCTTTGGGCTCTGAAGTTTTCTCAGGCATTCTCAGTTATTCTGATATATTTTTGTTGCTCCTTACCCTACTAGTGATAATGGAGTGATTGGTTGGTTGTTCCAGAGCTTGAGCCAACATCATATTTATGAAAAGAAGTGTAAGAGTGTTGAGCTAATTGAGGGATTCAAATTGCTGAATGTTCTGGGAGCACAAAATTATTGCACACAAAGCAGAAACAGGTCTGGAACAAAATGGAAATATCCTCCCTGCAAAATCGTTATGTAGGCAATTGAGTGAGGAACATTTCCTTCTACTGTCTGTTTCTGAACGGTGAAGACAGTTAGAAGGCCAGAATGTTAGGTCTGCATTAGCAATTATGTCTTCACAATTATCAGATATTTTTTTCCCCAAGGGACAAAGTTTGTTCCAGTTCAAGTTGAAAAGTCCAATCAAATGTTGGCCTTGCTGATCTCCTGAAAATCTTTCCACCCATGGGGCATTTATTCCCCCCACTCCCACCCTGCATCTGGATTTAATGATTACATTGCTTAAAAACAAGAACCAGCTGCATGCTGAAAGTGCTGGGGAGTCTGTAGTAATTTTCTGCTTCTTCAGACCTTTCTGCTGGTCCGAGTGCAAGATGTAAGATGAAAGATGATTCAGATACACAGAGCATGAATTCACTCCCATATTATATTCAGTCAGTTCCACCAATTTCATTGTAGCTGTTCCCAATCTATGCCTAGAAACTGAGGGCAGAAGCAGGTCCCCCATTCCTTCCCTGCTGCCAGCTCGCAAGAGTGGTGCAGCTGTGCCAGGGTGGGTGTTTGCTGTGAACCTGCCTCTTCTGGTTTGCTTTCCCCAAAAGAAGAATGCTGTGCTGGTGCATACAGAGTGTTCTCTGTGGTCACCTCTGCATTGGCCAGCTGAAGAAAGGCAAGGTGTGGTTTCAGGCCTTGATCTTGCTCCTTGACAAACTGTGATTTTCCTCACAATGACCAGGCCCAGCTCAGCGCATGGCATCTGTTAGGATGTGCTCCCAGGAGGCAGTTTGTACAGGACTGCCCTTCTCTGGGTGAACACGGAGGGTGCTTCAGCACATGGACAAGGGGTTTGTTATCCTGTTTGGCTAGGAGGTCCCCACACTGCTTTATTCAGTACTTCAGATGTAGCCATTGACTCTCTCATCTAATGGTAAGAAAACATGGCACATATCTTTAGTTAGTGCTGGAACTTGTGACTTTCTTGTGAATGTATAAATGCACAAAGGGTCTCTTCCATGATAAAAGGCTCCCTTGGATCCACACCAGCGCTTGTTATTTCCAGAGTTTTCTCTAAAGTGGTGGGATGTACAAAAGGATGTGTGTTCAGGGTTAGATGGTCTGCATTAGGACATCTCAGCCTTTGTTACATCCATTATACTGCTTTCAGTCTTGGACCAGGAATCCCATTACAGCCGGTCCAAAACAAACCCAGAAGAAAAAGATGGTGTTTTCCTCCAGGACTGTTGTAAAAGAGGAAACAGCTAGTGCACGTGGGGACCTGAATGTGAGGAACAGCACTCAAAGCAGCAGTCATGGCACTCCAGCTGCCAAGTCATTGCTAAGTTTAGCGCTGGTAGAGCCTTGGTTGTAGCTTCTAGCAGTGTTATGGTCTTTGCTGCTAGAGAGAAAGTCCAAAGGTGTGCTTCCTTCCAGGTTTGAGAAGGATCTTCAGGGAGCTACGTGGATGTTCAGGCATGAGGGCAAAGGTCAAATATTCTGGTATTACTTAGTGGATTCCCACTTCAAAGGTCTGTTCAGGATACTAAAAGTGAATGCAATCTGGGCACAGCTGAACTTGATAAACTCATGGGCTTGTGATGAATAAAAATTCACTTAATTAACATAACATCTCAAATCTATCTGAAAAAATACAAAGAAGTTCCATCTTGTATTGCAAACACCTGTATTTTTGTAGAAGGGTGATTTTTGATGGCAAGAGGCAAAAATGCACATTTCCTTAGTTTCTGTTGGCCTCCGCACATTACTTATGCCAAGAGGTTAGACAAATGGCTCTAGCATAATTTATGGTATGCTATTCAAGTCTTAGAAACTGTTCTTGATCATGTTCTTTCAGCCTTCAGTGGAAGAGAATGTAATTAATTCTCACTACCCATCACCTGGTGATAGCCAGGTACGTACATAGGGAGCTATCTCTGGTTAAGCTGACATACCACAGTTTTTTTACCTGCTTTATCTTGATGGTGTTGCAAGTTAATTTGCTATATAGTTTAATTTTGAAAATATATTTGTGCATTCCAGTTTCCATTTTTCTGCAGTCTGATCTGTTCTGTAAAGGTGGTAAAAAAATTGTCAAAAAACATTAAGCTATGGAATTCACAGTTTGAGAAGTGTGAAATCTAGCCTGAGAGGCTATCTCTCAGTCAAAACATTTATGGAGAACTGTGACGTGTATTGTGAATTATTTGCATAGTAATATTTAACACTTGACATAGATTGATTAACAATTTTGGAACTGTAGGACCCCTAGAAGTCTCCATTGTCTCTCATGGAATGAAAGAGAAAAAAGAAGAAGAGAAGAAAGCAAACTCTACTTGAACACTACGAAGCTTTGCTTCAGAACACAGGGAAAAGAAAGGAGAAAAATGTTGCTCTGATATAGCAGGCATAATATCAGCAATAGATGCCTGTAAAAGTAGGACACATGGATAATTTAAGCCCAAGTTTTTAATGCATTGATGAAAACAATCAAACAAATTGAGTGGAACAACGTCTCCTCTTGACAGCTTCACATCAGTGTGTAATGTTTATCCGGAAGGAACAGTTTAGACAAACAGAGCTTTGGAACTTAAATGATATCAAATCTCTGAAACTCTACATCCTTTGCCATATAGAAATGAGTGGATACTCGAAACAACCTCCATCCATTTTAAAATCCTTGTATGTAGAGCAGAGACCAGTCTGCTGGAAGTGTATAACATTACCATGGAAACATCAGCCCTCTGCTCCTTGAGGACATTTCCAAACCCAACCCAAGCATGCTTGCTTTTGTTTATTTTTCTTTATAAGCAGCATTTGAAATTGGCAGCTAGAGTTCTGAGGCCTTTTTGGAGACTGTTTTCTTAGGCCAACTTCAGATAAATAGCCTATTGCCCTTCCTAAAAATAAAGATGTTTTCCTGCTTGAATTTCTCCCAGTACTTTCATTTATGAAATTGTTTATTAGAAATAAGAACATCAGAGAAACAAGTCTGAGAAAGCGGTCTTCTACTGTACATTTGATGTTATTTCTGTTTCTCTGGCTCCCTCAGAAGAGGTAGGGTTTTTTTCAAAGAGATTGCTGGTTTTGATCACCTACAATAGGGACTTCACTTTCAATCCCCAGCCAAGAGCTCGCAGAAGCCTTGCCAAATGTTCAGCATTCAGCAGGTCTCACCCAGCATGTCTGTGTGAGCCCTGAAGGCAGTCCCAGGCTGAAGCCTCAAGCAGCTCTGTGTCCCAGGTGCAGCACTGGGCTAACACAGCTGTGGCCATGCTGGTGTAAGGGCAAACTGGCCTTGGCAGCTGCGTGGTGGGACTGCCTGAGCAGGAAGACCAAACCACAGCAAGCTGGGAGTCATCCGCATGGAGACTTCCACATGGGATGCCATGTGGCCAGAAGCCAGCTGGACACCCGCTGTGTGGTTTGATTTCTTGTATGTGGAAATGCATCTAAATTAGGTCAGCTATGCCTGCTGCTCTCTCCTGACTGTGCAGAGGGACATGGAGGTGTAGCTCTCGTGTAGGTGCCAGCTCTGTACAGAAAGACCGTGAGATGAAACCTATTGCACATGCCAGATGTGCTGTGCCTTGTAGAAGTGTCCAGGCTGCAACAGCTATGACATAGATCTGGCCAAACTGCTGGACCCTGTAGCCTTGGAGAAGTGCAAAGGCTCCTTAGAGTATGTTCCACAAGTCAGTATGTTCAGGTAGAGAAAGTGGATGCATGCAAAGGAAATCTTGGGGTCTGACAGGCCCAACCAATTCTTGCCCTACATGCAGGAAAGACCAAGCCTAGAAAGAGGAATGACCCCATTCTAAGGACACCTTCTGTTTCCTTCCAAAAGGCACACTGAAAATGCTGCTTTGCTAAATTGGGATGTAAATAAACAAAGTGTTTGAATCCATGGACATCCTATCTTAAAACCGCTGTGTGCAGGCGCAAAATCTATGGCTTATCATGCTTGGGAATCATTAACTACGAAACTGTCTTCTTTACCTTGGACAGATATACAAATATACTTCTGGTATTTCATTCATCAGAAGGTACTGAGGACGGCAACGTGACTTTTACATCTGCTTTTCAGCTCAGGACATAATTGACTTCCAGTGCATTTAAACATGGATTTTCAAAATCCTGACTTCCAGCTGTAGGCTGATGGTCATTTGACCACTTCTTGCTCCCTGGGAGCAAACTCACAGACATTTCAAATTCCTCAGGTCAAAGACATGTTATTCATAAGCATAGACACAAAGATTTAGTTCTTCAGCTTGCCAGGAAACTTTACGCTCACAAAAAGACCTGTGATAACACTGCATCCCACTCTCCTGACCCCCCTGCCCTTGGTGACCTGCAGGAGAAACCCCTCTCCATTTGTTGCCAAAATACAAAATCCAGCAGAAGTACAGTAAACACTATGTGCAACTCCAACTTGGTGTCAGCCCCTCTACTGGTGTGCAGCACACTCAGAAGCCCTGGGGTCTCTTGGGGTCTTTGTCATCTTACACAGCCAGCATGCTCTTTATTGATTACCGAAAAGGCGGAGGTTAAAAACTGCTGGAGGTTAAATTTTGGGTTGAGAATTCAGTATGTGTAGTTTTTAGGAGTATCTTTTGACTGCGTGGGGGTTCAGAAGTGTGCATGTACAAAGGGATGGACAAGGGTTAAATGGGGAGAAGGATTTATCTATATTTGCTCTACAGGGCCTGCTGTTGACTGAGCCATGCTGGCTCTTGCCCTGGCCCCAGAGGACAGATGGACTTGCGTATTCGCTAGGAAACATATGAACTGCGCTTGCTGCACAGGGCCAGCAGATAGGAAAACCTGCATGCATTTCCGCCTTTTCTGAATGTGCAGACAGCTGCTCTGAGCCCATCAGAGATTGAGTTTTCCAGACTGATAAGGTGTTTATTAATTAATGCGTTCTGGTGCTCTTTACACCTAGGCTTTTCCACATTTTTGGATGAAGAACTCAGTTATGCTAGCTGACCAGTTCCTGCTGAAAATGCTTTGGGACCAAATATTGACTATAGCTGAGAAACCCTGCTAAGAAAATTTTGAGATGCATTTAAAGTTAGAACCACACTGTTCTTATATGTGCCCAGGAGACAGCACATATTTTGCAGGTACATGTACGATATCTGAGCAGTAATCCATATTTCTTATTTGGCCTAGCCAACCATGAAAGGCTGACTTGACACATTTCTTAACTAGGAGATAAAAACTCACTGAACCCAGAACCAGATGCGGCCAGATGCCTCTTTATGGTTCCTGATCCCTGTTTTCCCTAAAGAGTAGGCCCACCAGAGAAAACTGCATGAAAACTGTACTCATAATATTATTCTCTGTTTTGAATATTATTTGGCATTGCTCCTCTTCTTCACGGTTTTTATCCTCATCAGTTTGACACATGAACACTAGACTGTTCAGAAGATCATCAGTGAAGTGAAATCAAAAAATGCAAAACAAAATGGAGCATTTTTTCACGTAATACCTGCTAAGAAAGAAGCTTGAGAGGGTGGTCCTCCCCTCTCAACAGCTGAAATGGCTGAGATAACAGATGGCTGTATTGAAACACTTTGAGTTTTTTGCTCCTCCAGCAATGCCAGCCATGGTGGGGGAGTTGGGATTAGATGATCTTTAAGGTCCCTTTCAACTCTTAATATTCCATGACTATGATCTGATGGATCCTGATGTGTATGACTTGGGGTAGAATTCATCTAATTAAATTTTCTCTGCTTTTTTTTTTCTGGTTTTTCGAGACACAAGGGAAAAAATATTTCTAGAAGGTGTCCTTGTCCTCTTTATATATGAGTACTTGATGACAGCTCTGATATTGTCCTGTCATTCACACTGCTGCCACATTTTTCAATAGCCACTTTACAGTTGTGAATCATTTGTTTGTTAATTACTTCTAGACCTTGTGTTCCCAAAATTTTTATGGATTTGGATTCACCAAAGGAGAAAGAATACTTCTATGGATAGAGATTTGTGCAGTTACAATCTCCTCAAGAGCACAGTGAGTACTTGTAGCAATGAGGGGTTTGCTGCAGAGCGTATGTTCCAGTGAGTGTTTGTATACTGTGAGGCATTGATCCAATCCATGGCTTCTCAGTTTGTATTTATAGCTCACCCTAGCTTTTATTTATAGGTTACCTTTTAGTCTTGTCTATATTATGTGTCTCTCTTGTTGGCAATGAGGCTTGAATGTCATTTAAACAGCCTTACAGTAAATGCCAACCAGATGAGATGATTGTTCATTGGCCCTTCTTGGGGGAGGCCTCGTTGCTTCTCCTGGGCTGTATCTATTAATGGAGCAAATGAACATTACACTCAGGGGGTTGGATCTCCACCTGCCCCCATTGCTCCCACAGCCATTCTGTTGCTGCCCTGTTCTCTATGCATGCTTGTGTCCTCCCTGCCCTGCTTTCCATTCATCCTCCTACTCCTCTTCTCCTATCTTTGCTATCCCTTCCTATCCCTGCACCTGGTCCCAGCCACTCACCCACTTTATTACATATGCTTCACCTCTAATCTAGAAACACCTCCGCAGCAATAGTTTCATTATACTGCTTGAAATTAACACAACGAAAATATTCCTTCTTGCTGAATGTCAAAGAAACTCATCACCTTGTGCACGAGCTGCTCTATCTCTAATTATGTCCATAAGGATGTTGGGACTCAAGAAAACACATTTTTCTGCTCATGTCTTGTGTCACGACGAACATTACTCCTTCACTCAGTTTCTCGATCAGTGAAATGGAATAATGACCACAGCCACTGAAAATCACAGAATAGCTGAAGCTGGAAGGGACCTCTGGAGGTCGACAGGTCCAAGCAGGGCTACCTAGAGCCCGTTATCTGGGACTGTAACCAGATGCATGCAGTGTGATCCATGGCAGAGGGCACAGTGTAATTCCAGTGTCCCAGATGTACCCAGCAGTGACACTCCTCAACAACTTTGTGTCTTTTAAGAGAACTAGTCAGAACTATCAGGAATACTGAGTATCCCCATGTGGCCAGACATGGGGCAGTTGTATTTTGCTTGTTCCAGATGCCTGCAGTGAATATAAAGCTGTTTCTGGACCCAAGACTTTTCTTCATGCAGTGGTGGAAGAACATTTTGGCTTTCAGCTAAACAGCCATGGTTTGAAGACATTTTGATATGTACTCAGCACTGCTTGGCATTGTTCTGCCTTCCCCATTTTTCCCTCTACCTACCTCTTGTATTTGAGGGTAACTTTTATGAACAACCTGCGATGATTTACTGCCAAAGCATACCAAATATATGAAAAGGATTAGCCAAAGAGCGTCGAGAGAAAGAATTACAATTCAGCGATAAAATTTCCCATGAAAGTTTCAAACTAACTTTGTAAGGGAGCTTTTAAGGTATTTAAAGTAAATCTGGTTTTTTCATACAAGGAAGGAAACATGAATATGGAAAAATCTATTTGATATAGAAGTTGTTTTTAAAAAAATATCTTCTGTGGCATTTGTTTTTTTTAGATACAATGATGAAAGCATTTTTCTCTTCTTGAAAAAACAAGTTAAGAGCAGAAGCTCTTACTCGAGGTACAAAGAACATTAGTTCTGCTGGTAACTTCCCCTATATCTGTACTACTATTTTCTCTTAATTTACTACA
The DNA here is from genome assembly GCA_013398015.1 of Oreocharis arfaki. NCBI lineage: Eukaryota > Metazoa > Chordata > Aves > Passeriformes > Paramythiidae > Oreocharis > Oreocharis arfaki. Next base: position 190,212 of record VZRR01003603.1, on the reverse strand, counting down.
TGCCTCTTCCTGGACCAGGTCTTCGCTTAGGAGGAGAGTTCTATGAGTTCTTCAAACCACTGAGGTAAACTACAACTACAACATTTTTTAAAAATAAAATGCCCTGGTGGTGCCCTTTCACAGAGCCGTCATCTTTCACTCTAAGTTATCATTCGAAGAAATAAATGGACTTTAAATTCCCAGACTGTGAGTAATAAGTTCAAGATTGTCTTCGTGCTTGAACCTATAAATCCCTATGAAGGGACATTTCAGAAGGATCTTTGTCTTCCTCTTGGAGAATGAAGCCCTCAGAAGTTAATTACCGACGTGTTGGTCAGACATGCTCTACCATCAAAGTAATCACAGAGAGAGATGGGCAGAAGTTCTGCTCTCCACCATGAGGTACTTCACAATGTGCAGGCAAAACTGAACATCTGCTCTGCAATTTTATTTATTCTCTGTTGATTTTTGCTAAATTTATCTGAGCTTTGAAGCCTTACAAACTAGAGAATTAAAAACAAACAAGCTTGCTCTCCAGCTTCCCCTAGGCTTCCAAGCTCTATTTATAATTTCTATAAGCCTTCATTACCTCTGGTCTACAGTATCAGATTCTTCTGAACTAGAAAGGTCATGTTCTAACTATTATTACTGGAGAAATTAATTCAGTGTGTGACATCATAGCTCGACAGTTAATTACCCCATTTAATAGGACACTACAGCTGTTAGGGAAGTGCCTGCATGCAAAAAGCTACTCTATAGTATTTACCATTTCAAAGGCAGAAACCTCATGAAAATTAGCCATTTGCAATTTTAAATTTATTTTTCAAACTGTAAACGTTCCTGAGAGGAACACATTTTTTAGCTTAGTCTTCAAATCAGTGTTCACTATAGTTTTATAATAAGCACCCTGGTGTAGTACATTAAATCTCTATGTTGTTCTTCTAAATTTCTGACATTGTTAGCTGTGAAATATTTATCACTTCCAGTTTTCCACTGATGTTGTAAATCAGAAATTAACCAGAAGTTGGTGAAGAAATTTGGGCACAATGCTGGTAATCTTTTTTTATCCGCTTATCTTGACAGGTATCTCAGTTCTAATTGCATTTAATGAGACTGCAAACTAAAGTAATTACGTGAATTTCACACTAAGAAGCTTTCTGTTTTGTTATTTAATTTGCAAATGTGAAAGCAAAGTATTTCCTGCTTAAATAGTCATTCAGTGGAACCCTCCAATATTTTTGCATATTCTTGTTTTTTAAATGAAATTCTAAAATGAGATAGGTTCGATAAAAAAACCTCAGTGAGTGCATTTGTCATAGATCTGGGCAAATTAATGCAATAATGGGGTGTTCTAGATAAGTGATATGAAATGCTCATTAAATCTGCAGCAGTGTGTTTTTGTGAAGCTCAGTAATTTGAATCTTTGAACACCAAAACAAGGATAAATAAAGCAGTGACACTGTTCATGAACCTGTAATCTTTTTCAGTAAACGAACTGCTTAATAAGTGATGAAACAAATCTGTCTTCTGTTACCAGTGTCCTTTCTGTCATTCCCTGTGCATGGATCTCAATACTGTTCCTTTATGACTGCATCCCCAGTGATGGTCCCACCTGAGAGCACAGGGCTGATCTGGAGCTAGGCACACCATGTCTGGCCAGTCTGCAGCTGCTAAAGAGTATATCTGATGACTGAATTTAGTCTGGTTTTCCAGCTGTTGCTGTGTTAAGCAGCCACTAAACACCAGAAGTCCTTCATCGTTTATATATACAGAGTGGCTGAGCTCTCCCCAGAATTTACTGGAAAAGTTGTGATTGCCTTAAGGGACACAGGACAAGACACTAACTTCATAACTTTTTAACTTGCAAACTTCGCTTTCTGGCTTATCCATGACAGCTGGGATTATTTATGTATTACCTGATGAGCTATCAACTCATCAGCCTCCGAAACAGAAGTTCATTTTAGGTGATAAAAAAGCACAGATTATGAAGCTGGTGGAAACGATCTTCTCAAAGTTTCAGGCACAAAGTTCAGAGATTGCTAAAACTAAAAATAAAAAGACTGAAATTAATTGCTACAATTCTAGATAAAATCTGACTGGCAGGAAGACACAGAAAAAATGTTACTTCTATTTCTTGCTATGGCATGGTAGAGCTAGCAGCTGAAGAGAGAGAGAGAATGTGGCTAATTGCACATGGATAATCTCCAAACCAACAAGCAAAGCAGAGCATGGTGTGCAGATAAAAATTACAAGGAACCTCCTCCCCAGCCCACTGTCACTCTGTATTCTGGTTCCTTGGGTGGGCTTGTGCATGCCTCCACTGCAGCAGTGACAGACTGATGGGGACTCCCACGAAAACAAGAAAGAGCTGAAAGCCAGACGGCTTTATGCAGATCAACAACATTATCTATTACCTTGACTTAGTACTTGTATTAAATTTTTAAAAAATTTCCTGAGTTGGAAAAGTTTCCAGACTGTTATCCCTTCCCCAGTTCAAGTGGAAAACAAACTGCCATTCAGCAACAGAGATGGGGTTGGATCCAACATAAACATTTCTCAGCTAGGCATTCTCCATAGAACTGCACAGTCGTTTTTTCCATATACAGTGGGAAAGACAAAGCCTCTGCTTAAAAGGCATTCTTCTCTAAGAAGGGGGAGGGCTAAAGTGTTTTAGCTGTCTGGAAGCTGGCTAAGAATCAGAGATTAATACCAGTCTCTGATTTACTTACTAGTACTGCAACTGAGCGAAAAGCTTACTCTTAACTATGCTCACTGATGGAAATAAAAAATCTGCAGTTGAAAGGGTAGCTGGTTAATTTTCCTCTTTCAAAAAAAAAAAAAAGAAAAAGCCAAATGTATTCAATTTACAGGAAAAGGGATAAATCTACCTTGTTTCTCCATTAACCACCCTCCACCCGGTCCCCACTTACATGAAATGCACATTCTGAGTCATTGAGTCTCTCAGGTAAGCGAGACATGATCAGTTCACAAACTACAGTACTCCCTGAGAGATTTCCAGATAAAGACAAAAATTTTCAAGAGATGAAAATGAAAAGTGTGTTTTAAAGCAGGTACAGCCATGCTTGTGGGACACTGTTAAGACTGAGAGGGTAAATCTCGAGCTTCTTTTGATTTCCCTTTTGTGTCAATTTTCCCCCTTCCAGATTTCTGGTATTTCCTGGTTTGATTTTGCAGCTCTTTGAAATGTTGGAATCACAGCAGAGAAAAACAGTGATCTGCTGGACCAATAGCCATAGCATCAATTTAAAAGCCTGTTAGAAAGAAACCTAAGCCAATGTGAAAATCTTGAAAGATGAAAAGAAAGAGCTTTCATGCATCTCTGCCTCCCAAGGGCGGCCCAGCTATGGACAAGACAGACAGCTGCTGAGAGCGGCTGATGGGAAGATCCTGTGTTTCTGGGCAACTCTCAGAAATAGGGCTTTCCCCCTGGATCACCCTAGCACTTTGGAAGTGTGTGGGAAGGGAGTAAGACAGCTCAGCATGGTTAACTTTATACTGCATGCCTTACATTCAGAGTGAAGCTGGGCAGAGGCTGTGCTATGAGAGGAGAGAGGAAAAGCCAGGGCTGAGGAGAAGGGGTGACCTGCCTTCATGTCTCAATGCCTCTGGGCTTGTTTCATCACTGGCATAGTCTAATAATGAAGAAATAAAATTTTCCTTGGCTCAAAGAGAAGGAAGAATCAATGCATCAAGAGAAAAACCCAACAATTTATCTTCTCCTCCCTCACAGAAATCGACCACCAAACACCCTGTTTCCAGCTGACTTAAAAGTAATTAGCCGGTGCCTTAGAGACCCTGTTGAGCCTCTGCAGACTATCCTTGCCATTGACTGGAAATAGAGAGCAACAGAAAACCACAAACTTGCAAAAGGCTGAGCAGGGTACCCAAATTCCCCCTGACCTTACACCATGTCTAGACCTCCAGTACCTCTCCACCTCCCCCTGAATGGATCTGTGCCAGGTACTGGTGCTCTGAAGACCTTGCCAACCCTCAATGGGCCAGGCTGTGTCAGCCTTTCTGGGGCATGAAGGACTCTAATAGCCAGGGTAGGCTATATTTTGTCCTGCCAGTTTTTTTTTTAATATTTTCTTTTTTGGATACTGGATCTGGACAAATCCTTGCTTCCACAAAGTGCTGTTGAGGAAGGCCCCTGAAGCTGGGATTGGAGAGCACAGCATAAGGGAGTAATGAATGGCAGGCTCTCTGTGGCTCTCCATGGGCTACCATCCAGGCTCAGAGGTGGAAAACCACAGAAGGAAACCCTAGGACATACTGGCCTTGCATTGGCCTTGGCAGAAAAGTCTGCTAATCTCTTGCCACTTAGAAGGTCTTTCATAAAAGACTAAAAGGATGCATTGTAGGGTGCTGTAAGGGTACTACACAGCTCAAAATTTTCTGGTGTAGGCGCTGGTTCTACATAGATACTTTTCCACCTGACAGCAATGGTCAAAGGCTGAACGAGCTAATTTTTATTCATCTTGTTGGGTAGATAACAATGATTCTGAGTCTTACAGTTTTAGTTAAAAAGTCTATTTTTACTGAATATATTGGAAGTTGTTCATCCAGGTAGTCTTTTTGTTCAGTAATTATTAAATTATATTTCAAACTAACATTCAGATGTGTCAGTTTGTCTCATAATCCCTGGCTTCCATATGTCATGACTTAAACAATAACATTGTAGTTGTTCTTACAAACAACGTCTTGTAAAGTTGGAATAGTCATTTCTAAAATATTTTTCACAGCCCTCTCTCATTCTCTGGCTCTTGAATGCTGTGGGTTTAGCACTGTTTCTTGCTGGTTTGTCATAAAAGAAGAAAAAAAAAGGGTTCTAGTATTTATGGCGTGTTTATTTCAAAAAAATAACTGTATAAAGAAACGCACAATACAGCTAAACAGGAACAACAAAGCCAGATCATATTTACTGCATTTTAGTCAATCTTTTCATTGTTGAATACACACTTTATGCATCCTGACTGACAGTTAGGAAAATCTCTTTGAGATCATTTAATGACAAAGAATTAGATTTCAAAAACTTTGGAACTCTAACAGCTTTGTGTATAATGCTATTCAGCAATTGTTGAATCTTGCATTAGGATGCAGAACCCAAACATCCCCAGCTCATGGTGGTGTGTGAAAATGGACTGGGATCAGATCCAAACATTCAAGAGGACCAATTAAAAGATAAAACCTGAAGGGTGTCTATATTTTGGTGTTTGAAATCTAAGTCCAGGAGCAAGTTGTAAATTATCAGTGGCTGGTTGTACGCTACTCTGAAACTAGACCTCTTTTACACAGCTCTTGAACGCTAGAAGCTCCAATTGTTATTAGTTTAAATCAGGCCAAGTTTTCCTTCAGAAAGAAATTCTTTTATTTCTTCTTATGCCCCCTGGAAAAACTGGACTTTTTATTCCTTCCTTGCTTCCCATGTTGTGAATAAGAGTGGGCATAAAATGCCTTTTATTGGTTTTCGCAGCCCTGAATAAGCTTCGGGGCACTTTGCTGGTACTTGCCCAAAACTTTGCGGGAATTCTTTGCAGTGGAGTTTAAATTGTGTTTTCTGGTGGGTGTTCCATACATCTCCTTGAAATGGAGAAAATTTCCAACTATCCATCTGCTGTGTCTTGTGCTTCCATTTGCTTCAGCTTCCTATGATTTAAAAGGTTTGGGGACTGGTGGCGCTAATCCAAGCAGCTGATTTTCATTAAAGTTTTGATGAGAAACTTAAGTAGGAATCACAAACATCTGCAGCAAAACTTCCTCCCCACTAATAGATGTTTCTCAGAAAATAACCTTGTTGTATCAGAAAAAACCAGCAGCTAGAAACCCAAATTGCCCAATATAGGAGTTAACCTAACATAACCTCAAGGGTCCAATGTGAATTAATTTGAAGATCTGCTTTTTTAAAGTAGATGCAGTTCACATTAGCTTAAAAGAATATAAAAGTTCCTGTCAAGCTAAAACCCTTTTTGGCTCACACCTCAGGATCAGGTCTTCTGCTGCTTCTTGTAGTACTAGTTTGTTTTGAACAGATTAATGCTACAAGTAAGGATCAAATTGTGGTTTCTCTCAACAGTTTGCAAGATCTTCTGTTTCAACCTTTTTGGGGAAAAGGGGCGAGGATGATTTGGTGATAGTTTGAGTCTTTGTTAACAAGTGGCTGGGACATATGATTTCTGTCATTTTATACATATAATGTGAGCCATTTTAGAGAGGTGAGTTTGTCACAGGTCTCATGCTAATAATTGCTTATCACTTTAGAGAACTAGAAAGCAAGCACCTCAAATACTGCTTCTTGCTGTTTATCAGCAGCTGCTGGTAAAAGTCAGGTGGGAAAAATATGGTTGTCAAACATGTCATTTTAATACACAAGCTCCGTCAGATAACTTCTGCCTCTTACTTTCTCTTATAGTAAATGACTAATTTTGATTTGACTATGATAATTGTTTCCTTTAAAGGACTTTTGCCTCTTTGCCTTTCCCCTGAGCCAAAAACACTCATGCTGGAAACAGTTTTCTTCTTCAATCTGTCCAATAACATCATGCCTTCCTTCACTCTGGGAATTGGCTTCCTGCCCTGTCTCAGCTTCATTTCTTTCTTTACTCTTAAGACTCTTGATTATCTCATTCTTGCACTAATTTTTTCCTCTCCTTTGTCTTCTTCCTGTTTTAGTTTACCTCCTTTCCCGTTATTTACTTCACTTCTTCTTTCCATGGAGGACATTTGAGATTATCTTTTTTTGGTTTGGCACATGTCTCCACAGATTTTCTGTCTTCCCTTTCTTCCCCTAATCCTTCCCACACTCATCTGCTATACTGATCTCTGGCCTCTTGTAGTCATTTACATCAGAATTAAAATAATATTTTACTGGATGTCACCCTACATTAATTTTGCATTAAGAAGAGTGACTGCACAGTGTGGATCACAGGGAGTCGTTTGCCATACTCGCTAGTATTTGAAGTCTTGTACCACTGTTTATTCTCACCTTAGACTCTGTAAAGAACTTTCTTCCTAATCGGGAACAAAATCTACACCTATGTAATTAAAACCATTATATCAGTGGAATTTACAAACACAAAGACTGACAGTGGCAGGCTTCAGACCCAAGCAGTGATGTACGACCTTCCTCTTATTTTAGAGGCATGTGTTTGACAGTGGGATATAACTGTTTCAGAACACTCCGCTGGTTTTCAGTTTTACCTCTGTGCCTCACCAAACCTGGAAATGTCTCACCACTCCCTTTCCTTCTGCTGTGTCCAAACTGGGGAGTGGAACACTAAAACAAAGATCTCTGATGTTTGCCACTTGCTTGTTCACTTTTATTTGATATCTGCCTGTCAGTTTTAAATCCTTTGCTTCCATCTCTTATGAATCTTCCTTGTAAAATCTTTTAATCTATCCTTGTTTGGAAAAATTGATCTCTGACTTCGTGCCACCAACAGCTGTTGGGTTGCACTGATGAGCTGGATGCACTGCTCTGTGCTCACTCTTTTTCTCTCTGTCTCCCCACAGACATCAGGATTCGGCGCTGCAGTATCTCCCCCACCTCCCCTTATTGTCTTTCTGAGCTGAGAAACTTAATTTTCCTAAATAGCACACAAGAAACTGAGTACGTGCTTTTCGTATTGATCTGCCTCTTCATGGACAAACCAACACAACTGAATAAAAGCTCCAGTGCTTAATTACTTTTGAAAATAAAATTTTTAACTAACCTGTAGTCTCAACACAGTCACCTTCAGTTTCCAGTTATTGCCTATGCCAATACCTTAATTTATTAGACTAACATGCCTATTGCTAATTTTTTTTTGGCCCATGTATGTAGTTACACAATAAGTTCAAACGGTTAACCTCCCTTCGAGTTGGCAAACTGGATTGCAGATTCTCTCAGCTATCTTCAAATTCCTAATACTGTAATCCTTCTCATGATACTTTAATGAATAATTTTAATCAATATATAAGCACTTTTCTTTTGAAACAAGAGGCAGATATCTTATTCCGTGATGGTCACTAACAGCGTTCCTTAGATAGGTAGTGCAGTATTTCATTGTGTGGAATCTAGTCCTGTTAATTTAAACATCTGCTTTAGCTGATTAATTAAACTGTCCTGATGCAAGCATCCAACAAAATCCTTACAGAGGAAGAGACTCCTTTGAGGATTTCCAGGTAACACTGCTAGGAATTAGAGGCTTAATAAACCTAGTGTCTCCACTACTGCATAGGGAATTCGGGTTTGCACCTGAAGACAGTCCATGATTCTGATTGAAACATCTAGGAACAATTTATGTGCCTAATTTAGGTGTACTGGATCTCATAATGTTTAAGAACCAGGGCACCAAGGTAGCTGACATTGCCTGAAGTCCAACTCATGGTCCTCTCTGTGCATGGATACAGCATATCAGCACAGCATTTAAAATGTAGTTAGTTCTCTTCTCTTAATAGGTTGTCATTTAAATCCCCATCAAAAAAAAAAAAGAAAGAAAAAAAAAAGAAAAAAGCAAAGCTCCACATTAACTTTAATTCTGATTTTTTAAACCACTTCTCCCAGTTCTTCCCAGTTTAGGGTTGCCACACATGGTAAAGGAAGAGGATTGGAAAGCTGAGAAATATTTACTAATGTGTATTTACATTAATTGAGATGCCCTGTTCTTCTATAGGTTCATAATATCACACTCTTACCGGGATTTAAGAGCATCCCACCCGTTGCCTTGGGAACTCCCACCGGCATGTTTCATGTTGCAGCTGACTGTCACCACAGACCACAATGAAGCCCCATTTGTGGCTTTGTAACTCTGCCTTACGAAACTGCCCCCTTTGTATAATTTGGCACTATTTGACATGACTAACAGCCTCTGTCTGCTCGGGAGAGCTGCGGGCCTGAGTCAATATTTAGACGAAGGAGCTGAATCAAACCGCGCTGTGTAAGGGAGTTTACTCTGCGGTTCACTGTGAGCTGCGGGTTAAGAACTCATGCTTCAAAAGAGGTTAATTCAAACCTGATGGGATGACCCTGCTCCTGAGGCTGAGGGAGGGGAGGTGAACTGTGGCAGGGAGAAGCTCTTTGAGGACCAAAAGTAATGTTCCTTCCTTGGATGAGAGACTACCAAACCATCACTCTCTGGCCGCTACATCACCCTCCAGGCTTAAAGCCTGTTCCTCAAATCCTGCTGCCAACCACACACATGGATCAATGGGTAAGCGGGTTCTCGCTGTTACAGAGCCATCAGTCCTATCCCCAAAAAGCATCCTGCTGGGCCTTCTTGGAAATCGCCATGGAGGTGGGTCCTGAAATATACAGCAAGAGGTCCTGAAGTCCCTGCTTCTTCCTCATGAAGCTATAGCATTCTGCAGCCAAGGGCCTTGGTGTGATGATACCAGGCACTGTCATCCAGCTGTAACATGGGATCCAGAGTCTAGGTGCTGGCATTGCATGGGCTGAAGTAAACTGCCAGAGGAAACACCAGTTACAGAGTCGATTATGTTGGCGTGAAGAAAAATTTAGGAAGGATTGAAATGGTTGGAGCTAACTAGAGTGTCATTCCCCTGCAGTGCCCAATATATCTCACAGAGCTTTCCCAAGGTAAAATCTAATATACTTACAAGAAGAAACGTAAACTCTGTCTTTGGGAAAACCATAATATTCTGTCTTATCAAAAAAGACTAATAATCACTGATGCTCATTATCCCGTGAAAAGTAGCTACAAAACCCATCCAGCTCTTAAGTCAGGCATTTCACTGGGGGACTTCCCATGTTGGAAGCAACAGGTGTCAGTGCAGCTTCCCGGGGCTGGTTCAAGGCCAGAGGAGAAAATCTGTACATCCCACGTCATGGAGCCTGTCCAAAAGCTGGGATGGCTCCTAAGAGTCCTTATGTCAAGCAAAGCAGGGTTTAAACTTCAGTTTTCTCACACAGGTCATGTTTCGCACTGAGTCTCTGGCAGGGTGGGCAGGCGTTTGCTGAGGCTGTCCAGCTGCTTGGAGCAGGGGAATGAGCTCTGCCCAGCCCTGCAGCAACCCTGGCTGTCTGAAGGCTTTATGCACTTATTTCCACGGCTGTTAATTCTGGCAAGTGGACCATAGGTGGAAAATCAGCTATGTGATATCGGAGATTGCGATCTTGATATTATCACAGTGACACAGCTTTGCTAATCTCACCTCATTTTTGAATGTTATGCTAGAAGAACTACTCTTTCCCTTCCCACGACCTTATGGAACTCAATTAGCCTCCTACTTTTCATCTACCACACATGAGATATTACTGAGTTGTGTCCACCGTTCCACTTCCAACCTTACCCTACCCCCCATGCATGCTGGAGTAATTTATCATTTCCTCAAGATGCATTTTTGAGTAGACCTTTCCTGATGTAGTGTTGCTAAAATGAGGAGTATAAATCAATCCCAAAATACAGGGGTTGTGGGAAAATTTTCCATTGTCAAATTGCTTCCCAGATCTCTCTAATTTCGTTTGTCACTAATCCCAACCACATAATTTTTGGAAATCTTAAAATCTCTGTAGGTGTGTTCTCTGCAGGCAGTTTTCTAGATGCATTTGATTTATCATTCCCTGCTTTCACAGTGAAAACAAACTTCAGATTTTGGAGGCAGATGGCATTCAGAGTCAAAAGCACAAACTTCTACAGTGCAGAGTTTGCCATCAAAAGACAGACTCTTTTGGGAAATTTCAGTGCATTACAATTGCAGGAGTTACAAGGCAAGCAGAAAAGTGTTGTGACAATCAACTCTTGTAAAATAGCTCTGTTTGGACAGGCCTGTTTAGTTATGTTGGCAGGAAAGTCAGAGACATGCTCAGCCAGCTTCACTGCAAAGCACAGCAGCTGTCTGCTCACAGCAGGCAGGGCATGTGTACATTCTGAAGTCAGAACTGTATCTCTCCAGTCCCAAAATGCAACGTCTCAGACCACCTCCCCCCCCCCCCCCCAACA